>OY101448.1:118216721-118294663 GCA_956483635.1 Panzeria rudis
TGGCGCTGCATATCATTTAACAGAAATCATGAATTATTTATCATCTGTGCTTCTGTTAACTGTAAAAAGTAAAAATATTAATTATTATTAAACATAAAGAAAAATTTTAAACTATTTTAGCTGAATAATTTTTCTTATTTTAATTTTTCCCTAAAAATATGTGTGCAGTGCTGCCAACATAAAAAAGTCTGACAATGACGCCATTGTCAGATGCAGAAACTTCGTACATCTGACAATTAAAAAATGTCTGACAATTGTCTGTCAATAATCTGACAATGGTAACGCGATGTGTTCACACGATTGTGAGATGTCTGACAATTTTTTGTCAGCAGGTAGTATTAAAATCGACTGACAATGCTTTTTCTGCCAACGTTGTCAGACAAAAATTTTCTGTTCAGACGATTGTAAGAATTTTTTAGCACATTTTACTTACAATATTGTAAGAACTGACAATCGTCTGTACATAGCTTAAGAAAATTATTAAACAAATTTGATGTGATCGTGCAGGGTAATTGCAAAGTCAAATTTTTGTTTGTTTATTGACTGAATGAAGTAAGCCACAATAAGTTGTCTTTTTTTCAAGTAGGTAAAAACTATTATTACTTTTTCATAAAGGAATCTTGTAGTTCTGGTGATTTAGTAGCGTATAGATTAATTTTTGTTTGTTTGCACACATATGTAAATGTATTTATCTTTTTCCCTCGCGAGGGCTTAAAAATTAGATTTTTTCCACATACATATGAGTTGTATACTTGTGAATTCTGCAAAATTTCATGAAACTCTTTTTAAATCTGTGAAGAGCGAATAGCAATGAATTCCCGGAAAAACATGTTACTGATTTTTGCGGGTTTTTGAGAAAACAAGTTTTATATATCCACCCCTGTGCGCGAAATTATCGTATATTACAAGAACTAAATTTTACAGGAGGGCGTTTCTTAGGCACAAACGATAATTTTTCCTCATAACGTTTTTAAGGGTATTTAATATTTTTAGTACTTACGATAAATTTTTAATCAATTTAAATTACACATACCTATATGTTCTGTAAATCGAGTCGATTTGAAACACTGGATTTAGAGAATTTATATCCACTAATAGCAAAACTTGTTTTAGACTTTTTTGCAGTTTCATATTTTTTAGAGCTTCAAATATCATATCTATAATTAATTTACTATATACGATTTAAAATAAATCAATGGGGACATTTTTTTTTTTTGGAGAACGAGAAACTTACTCAGATTCGGTTTACAGAACAGGGCCGACAGTATTAAAAAAAGGAATGGAAAAACCATGTTTATTAATGCACTACATTTTATAATTTTTGACGTTAACAGACATTTTAGCGATTTTCGAGGGTTTTAGTGTTTTTTTCGTTTTCCTTTTTTCGGTTTTTGGCGGTTATTTTAAGATTTTGGCGATCTTTTTAGTTTTGGTGATTTCTTGCGTTTTGCGACTTTTTTTCATTTTGGTGTTTTTTTACCTTTAAGCGATTTTTGCATTTTGGCGATTTTTCGTTTTTATTTTTAGCATTTTTTAAAATTTCACGAGATTGTCTCTTACGGGTTCCAATATACAGCAAATTCTCTAAATAGCGTAGTCAAAATTACATTAACTGATAGAACACCCTTTAATTTTCATTGTTTTGCATATTTTGAATAGTATTAATTGGTATATTCTCTTGTACAGACTACACTAATTAATACTAACTTGGGAAATTTAAAGTGTCTATATATTTGTTATTCCGTAACAATTTGTCGACGTCACGTCAATATACCAAAAAAATTGGCACATGTCTACTCGCTGTCGACAAAAATTTACTACTATTAACAGCCTCTTTCAATTTTCTATGCCTTAGGGAATAGTAAATGGCTGTCAGTAATAGTAAATTGTTGTCTTGACGTGACGTCGACAAATAGTTATGGAATAGAGGGATTATTTCAATTAAAATATGTATGTAGTATATGAAAAATATTGTAGGGAATTAATTTTCGTCGTCGGTTTCATTTAATGAATCTTTGACTTTTTAAGTACGCTTTAAATTTAAATATTCTATATGATATTTAGTTGGTATACTATTTCTTCAACAAATATTTTTTTAAATCCGTTAATTTCTTTGTTGAGATAAATAAACTCTTATCACATACGGCCATGTTCTGTATTTCATGTGGAATTAAAATGTGCGAAATTATCAAAGCATTGTTGTTGTAAATTAATATTTATAACAACAATGCTTTGATAATTCCACACATATTAATTCCACATGATATACAGAACATACCCGTTAATGTTTATAGCTTACAAGTGAAATTTAAGTTGGTTATAACTTTTTTCTTAGAATTATCAAAATATCCATAAATTAGTTCAATTGAAGTTGGAATTTTTTGAAATGTCGCGAAACGGAGCTCATTTAAGTTAAGTTTAATTTCGTTGGGAAGTAACGAATTAGCAAATGACTTCCAATATTAAAGTCTGTATGGTTCATTTCGATATAGTTGTGGCCTGATGGGTTAGTTTGCACTTTGCGGATAGTAGTCGGCCATTTACTAGGCGACCAAATATTTATATTTTAAAAGAAAGATTCAATCGTGCTGTGTATGGAATCTACTGGCATCATAGTATGTCCCGAAAATAAATATATGTAATCTTAATTTTAAGGACAGAAGTCAAAGAATTTAAAAAATACGCCAAGATAGGTATTACAGCTTTGTTGAGGTTCAGGCCAGCGCAACTGTCGCAATACAGACTTAATTCATTAACTGTCTTTCTATTGTCAATAATAAACAGCTCACCCCACAACAAACAATATCTATTTCTTATGCCATTTTCAAATTTTAATTTTTTGTATTTTGCAAAAACGACAAAAGATGAGGAAATGAAAAACCCAGTACGCAGTTTGACTATGTTTTGTCTCTAGATTAATGCATATGTATGTAGTGGCGTTTCTGCCAAAAAATGCTGTCACGCAGTGTAATAGGCGCATTTGCGGAGTAAAACAGTGTAATATTTTTTCCATAAGGAGTGTTTAAGACCTGCATATCCAAACTGGCGCATAAGAAATCTAAACACTTTTTGATTTCTTATTCACTAAATGAATCTTGCTTCATAAAACCATAAAACCAATGAAACAATTTAATTAGATGTTTTTCGTTAATCCAATAACAATTTCACAATATTAATAAAATAACCAATGAAAGTGTTTCACAATATGAATGAAATTTTCATTGGATTTGTGAAATTGTCATTGGATTAATGATGAAAATCTAATGAATTTATTTCATTGGTTTTATGAATCAAAACTCTTTTAGTGCTCGGTCTCTTAAAAATATTGATTTACTTTTATCCTTGCCTTTAATGTGCATCTTAAACCCATCTATATTTCTATATTTCTCAAAAATTTTTTTCTTCTGCATCCAAATATTTCATATATATATGTATATATATATATATATATATATATATATATATATATATATATATATATATATATATATATATATATATATATATATATATATATATATATATATATATATATATATATATATATATATATATATATATATATATATATATATATATTATCTTTTTGGCAACACTAGTTTTGACAGCTCACGCACGTTTTGTATCTTGTGTCACTGTCAAACATCTTCAGTTTGGTCTATAATTTAATCATGAATCGTCTTACAAACGAACAACGCTTGCAAATTATTGAATTTTATTACCAAAATGCGTGCTCTTGAAAAGTTAGATGAAGATCCACTTTTTTATCGAAGAATTGTGTTCAGCGACGAGGCTCATTTCTGGTTGAATGGATACGTGAACAAGCAAAACTGCCGTATTTGGAGTGAAGAGCAGCCAGAAGCATTGCAAGAGCTACCAATGCATCCACAAAAAACAACCGTTTGGTGCGGATTATGGGCTGGCGGCATCATTGGGCCGTATTTCTTCAAAGATGATGCGAATCACAACGTTACTGTGAATGGTGAGCGCTACCGTGCGATGATAACAAACTTTTTTCTGCCCAAAATGGAAGAGCTTGACTTGCATGACATGTGGTTTCAACAAGACGGTGCCACATGCCACACAACACGCGAAACAATGGACCAATTGAGAGGCGAGTTCGGTGAACAGTTTATTTCACGCTTGGGACCAGTCAATTGGCCGCCCAGATCGTGCGATTTAACGCCTCTAGACTATTTTTTGTGGGGCTATGTTAAGGCTAATGTCTATAGCGACAAGCCCGCTTCGATTGACGCACTGGAAGCCAACATTGCCAACATTATTCGTGAGATACCGGCCGAAATGTTGGAAAGAGTATGCCAAAATTGGACTAAGCGGATGGACCATTTGAGGCGCAGCTGCGGCCAACATTTGCATGAAATAATCTTCAAACATTAAATTATATCGACCCAACTATCGAGCCAAATAAATATTTCATGCATTTTTCTGAATTTTATGTGTTTTTTTTTTTACTTTCCGATAGTTCTTATAAAATCACCCATTATATATATATATATATATATATATATATATATATATATATATATATATATATATATATTATATATATATATATATATATATATATATATATATTATATATATATATATATATATATATATATATATATATATATATATATATATATATATATATATATATATATATATATATATATATATATATATATATATATATATATATATATATATATATATATATATATATATATATATATATATATATATATATATATATATATATATATATATATATATATATATATATATATATATATATATATATATATATATATATATATATATAAATATATATATATATTTATATATATATATATATATATATATATATATATATATATATATATATATATATAAATATATATATATATATATATATATATATATATATATATATATATATATATATATATATATATATATATTATATATATATATATATATATGTATATATATATATATATATATATATATATATATATATATATATATATATATATATATATATACATATATATATATATATATATATATATATATTATATATATATATATAATATATATATATATATATATATATATATATATATATATTATATATATAATATATATATATATATATACATATACATATAATATAATATATATATATATATATATATATATATATAAATATATATATATATATATATATATATATATATATATATATATATATATATATATATATATATATATATATATATATATATATATATATATATATATATATATATATATATATATATATATATATATATATATATATATATATATATATATATATATATATATATATATATATATATATATATATATATATATATATATATATATATATATATATATATATATATATATATATATATATATACCGATAAATCGGCGATTTTCCGAGACATCGCTATCGGTGATATTTTACTGTCGATACGACGATACTTTTATCATTTTCTTAGAGTTCTTTTTTAACAAATTATTTATTTTTTTTGTTAATTTTACCATGAACTAAATTCATTTCGTTATTTTGTAGATTCTATTAACGGCCCCTTTCACAATGTACGATTAAAAATTAATACGGACTTTAACGGAAACTTCGCCATACAAAACTTGCCGTTAAAGTCCACGTTAACTCTTAATCATATATTGTGAAAAGGGACGTAGTATCAATTTTAAAAATTAATAATATTTTATGCTGTTATTTTGTAAAAAAATAATTTATTTTTTGTTAATTATACCATGAATTCAAATTCAATTCGTTGTTTTTAAATCTGATTCCCATAGGGGGAGGAGGCTTTCTCAGAGGTGTGACGGTTCGAAGCAGCTGTTCACCTACTCATCTGGATCATATGAGGTATAACGTGTAAAGACCTTCTATGGTCTTAACCCGCCCTACCATGCTATCTAACAAAATTTTTGATAGCCCAAATACTCATACTTATCTACGTCTAACTAAACTTTTCGCGGAATAAAAGCTAAAAATTTAAAGTTCCATATATAATTTTAAATACATTTTATAAAAATTAAGATTTTTCTTTAATAAGGTTATTCATTATATTAAAATAGTTTAAACTTTAACGTGTTACAAGTTGTTTTACTATTATATACATATTATTGTAAGTTTAAAATTTATGACAAAGATAGTCCTTTGACTATTATGTTAAGCAAAATACAAAATTTTTACTTTAAAAATTGAATAAAATTAAGAAGGAATTTGGTTACGAAATTATATTCAAAACAAAAATGACATTAGTCGAAATTTTTAATACAAAATTTTTGATAAGTTATCTTTTATTTATATAGTGTTTTAATAATAAATTATTACCACTCACCAAATCTACTTTCCAGCGATGACATAAGGCCTTGTGTCTGCTAGGACTCTTGCTGTTTATGGCCTAATAACACTTCAAAATAAAAATTATGTATTAATTATTATTTTAAAGTTTTTTCCACAACCAAATTACTTTAACAAACAAATGAAATTGAGATTTTAATCTAATAATTTAACGCATATAATTAAAATGTAAAGAAAATTAAGAAAAAATAGGTTAAAAAAATTATATATTATATTTCACTCGAATTAAGTTAGTTTTAAATTGTTTAAATGGTCACTAATATACTAACTTCCATCTACATACGTTGTTTGGTTGGATTTTAGGGCAAAAGTAGTTGGGTGGGTTGAATGATACAAATTTCCAAATTAGTTCTTGTGACCCTACAATTCTAGTTTTTGTTGATGTTCAGGAAAATTGCTGTTTTACCAAGTAAAAAGAAACATAAAAAACGTTCTAAGAATATTTGTTTCTATACGCCTTTTTTGAAAAAGTTGATTTCTTCGCAGTATTTTTCCAAAAGTTCCTGTTTCTTTAGGTAGTTTACTATTCAGCTTTTAAAAATTTCCGATGTTTAGATTCTTCTTCCAATTTTTAGATGTTTAAAATTTGTCCAAAATTTGTATATATATGATTATATATAATCCAAAATTAAAATAAAAATCTATATTTTAAATTCTCGGACGGCATGTCTGTCTTTTCAAAATACTTCTCCAAATAAAAAATGACAAAATTTTAAAGAGCAAAAAAAACTATAAGTATATTTTCTTGATGTAATTATTATTCTTTTTTTTAAACAACTATAAACAATATTGTTTGAAATAATAGCACGACCTCACAGAGGTTGAAAGCATAGCTGCCAGAAATGACGATTTTTTACGATATGACTAAAAACGATATGACATACTGTGTTCTCATATCGTAAGTTTTTTACGATATGACAACACTGAGAAAGTCATGCAAGGTGTATTGCTTCCTCAGTGTTGTCATATCGTACAAAACTTACGATATGTCAACACAGTATGTCATATCGTATTTTGCCATATAGTAAAAAATCGTCATTTCTGGCAGCTATGGTTGAAAGCTCTCTCTCTCTCTCTCTCTCTCTGCTATCCACTTAGCATTTCACAACTTCCGGTCTTAGACCAAGTACTCCCCGGGAATGTCATTCAGGCTCCCGTCTGATGGCAGCTAGTGTGAGAAGGCGTACAGTACTGAGTATCCAGAGTGCATGCTAACACCGACGCGTCTCTGGAAACTAGGTGACAATCCGACAACAACCGGCCTAGAAGTTTATTGGCAGCCCCAACTCTAGGATCGGAAGCTTTGGCCTAATCAGTCAATCTTCTTTAACTCAAACTATTACAGAAACGTCAACGAATCAAAAGCAATGCTATAGGAAATCTCTCTTGACAGGAAACTTTTTCTAAACAATATTTATTTATCTAAATCTAAATTGATTATTATTGATTATTAGTGCCAGCTGATAAATACGTGAATAATCCAAACAAGAAACAATCAAAATAGCGTTATTTTTATCGCATGTGCGCCATAAAACCAAATGAAAATTCGTTCGATAAGTTAATTCGACTACAATCGAAAATCGAAAATTGCTCATAATAGGCACCAAAGTCTTATTTTTCTTAATTTATTTTATATTCTGTTTTCTATTCTTATTAATTCCGGTATACATATACATTTTGTAAAATATTTTTTATGTTTTGTTGTACGGGATCCCAAAAGAAGAAAAACTGCATCTATCTGCCAACCGCACGAAAAATATTTTTATCACTCGTAATACAACAAGTAATATATCGCGGTTCGTTATCATAATGAAAATCAGTTAAGTTTAAATTTTCGTGGTATAAAGCATGGTACTCTATTTATCATTTCGTGGGAAGTGCTGTCAAAAGTCCATATAAAAAAAAAACAGACACAATTGTTCACGAAAAATTGTTGCAAAAGTAGTACTCTGTTTTTTTTTTTTTTTTGTGAAAAACATATGAAATGTATCTACAACATTTTGAGTCTTCATGCGAAATAATATGAGCACCATTTTTTTCGTGTGGAATTCACATCAAACACATTGGGTTTTTTGAGAAACGTACACAATTGCAGCATACTTTCAAGGCCTAGCTAGTCCCGGTCCACACGTGCAATTTTTGTTGGAGCAATTCTTAATTTTTCAGCTAGAACAAGCGGGAAAGGAATAGATATGTCATATATTTCTATTTCAACAAAAATTGCACGTGTGGACTGGGACTTATGATTGGTTACTTGTCATATTTTTCGTATGAAAAAACCAATCCTGATCAACATTTTTCGCAATTTTGCTTCGGCAAGCCAATTCTATCTCATTAATAATAAATTTATATGCAGGGAAACCGGAAATATGCGCAAAAAAATGTGTTTTATGCGCACTAAATGTGCACCATTCTAGTATGCTCCCAAATGTAAAAAATTATGCTCTTAAATTTTTATGTCCTTCATATAATTAATTATTTTTATTATATTCATATAAGTATATTCTGATTTCTTATAGGTATGGGCGTCGATTTAACAATTCCAGCCTGTTCTTTCATCGGCACGAAGATAAAAAGTTAGGCACTACGACCCAAAAAATTTATGAACTTAAATTTCTACTAATAGATCGCACATGGTTTTCATATTTTAGCAAAATAAGCAAAATCTCATAAACAGCTTAAATGTCCTAAAAACGCGACTATTCTATTTTTTGTTGTTTTCTGTTAACCACATTGGCGTAAATAGGCCATTATGGGGAGAGCTAAGCCCTTCCCAGAATTGCTCTAGCCTCTCCGGCTTTCGGCTTAAGTCTTGTTTATGTACTTTTCCACGATCATGCTCAAAGTTAATTTCTATTTTTGTGGGTGACAATGGACAAATTAGTGCTGCCAAGATAATGAGAAATATGAAATGATTAGGAGCTTAATAAAAATATTCTGAAATAAGTCAAGAATACCAACATTGTTAAAAATTAAAAAACGCGGTAACATCACTTTATATAAAATGTTCCAAACAAAAGTCTAATACGTTGTTTGTTAGCACGCAAAGAAAATGAAGACCTCAAGACCAAATTCATATTTTTACACTATTTTCAATACCAATCCAACAAAAATTAATTTTTTTATATTTTTTCTTAACTGATTTAATATCAATCATACGCCACGTTTAACAAACTCTAATGTTTAATTATCGCAACTTGCATTTTTAAACCAGCAAATTATTAAATAAGTGTGTACATTGTACGCGCTATTACAGACAAAGTAGTAGACTTTTGTTTGGAACATTTAATATATTTAATTTTAAAGGCAGAGACCTGTAGATTAAGATTTATTAATTTGTTTTTAGAGTTTCGCGAAATTTGTGGTCACTTAAGGAAAAATATCAAAAATTTAGTAAAATTTAAGGTTTTTCGTTAATTTTTTAAATCTTTGACCCGCAATATCTTAAAATCTACTTGAGATACCGCTATGAAATTTTCAGCGTTTTAAGACGGTATAGTTATTAATAAAAAACAGTAAGAAGCTTGGACCAAATACAATTCGAAGTAAGTTTGTTTTAGTAATAACAAAAAGTCATACGAAAATCTTACTTTTTTCGGTATTTTTCCTCTCCTGACTATACTAGTCACGGGGGCCATTATCGCCACATATGGAAAGTTGCTATCAAATATAGCTTTAAAATTCCGGCTGTGGTGTTAAGATAGCAGCTTTGCAATTTTTGTACCACTCATGCAAACCTGAAAAATATTTTAAAAAATGATCATATTCTAGGGCAACGGTTCTCAAATGGTGGTCTGTGGACTCCTTGGGGTCCGTAGCAACCATCTAAGGGGTCCGCGTAAGGAGCCGAAAAACAGTGTTTTCAAAAATAATAAAAGTTTTTATTTTCGATCTACATACTTCTTTTTATGTTTTATTTATTTTTATTTAATATACGTACACAAATACATATCGTCGTTGCTCCGACAAAATTAGTTATGTGATTTCTACTAGGTTTTCAGGAGAGGGAAAAAACTGTTTTATGCCGTAACCATGCGATATTTTTTTAAAGTTAAACAGTTTATTGAAACAATATTCGCATCACTATAATTATGTATCAAAATACAAGATACATAATTGGATACTAGCATGCTATAATCAAATTGCTCAAAGAACTACACATAACTCACTTTGTTGAACCACTTCTAAGAAAATTATTTTTTATTTTAGAATATTTTTGGGCATGTAACTATTTTTTCTCGCAGGATTTGGTAAAAATATCCTTAAACCCTTTGGTGGGTAGACGTATGAATAATAAATGTTTAGATTGGTGCAATAAAAAATTTTTCGGCAATATTCACATAACTGATTACGTCAGAGCAACGACGATATGTATTAATGTTTTGAAATCTTCAAACACAAACAACAAAATATTAGTGCGATCTTTTATTCTTCACTGCTTAATATAAAGTGCCCTAGACTTTGTACTGACTGTTATTGCCATCACTATCAAATCGGAAACAATCCCTAAAATTGACTAGATATCGTCAAAACTTTTAAAAATAAAAAATGTGAAAGAATGCGAAAAAATTGCACATCCGAGAACATTTATAAGACATAATGAAGAGATTACTACTGTTAATCGTTCTTGTTGTAAACCCCCATCACGGCAATTTAAATTTGTGGAAGTTTTCTTGTGAATTGAACGTTAGAAACAAAATGTACAAAAGAAACTACATATATTGAACTTGAGCGATATTTATTTTAAATATATTTTTAAATATTTTCTTGTTTTCTGTACAGTTTAATATATTTTTTGAGCTTCAATGATAAATATTTTAGAAATAAACAAAATATAAAACTTTTTTCGGCCCTTGGTATAAACATATTTATGAGTTTTTAATTCAACCTAAAAAGCAAAATACAACCTGGGCTTCAGAGGGGGCCCGCGAAAAAAAATTTGTTTACAATTTGGTGAGAACCCCTGTTCTAGGAGTTACTGTGGGCGAACTATTATAGATAGAGCTTAGTGTTTTAGCTTGTTAGCTTGGTTTTTTTGTCGTCTATCCAAATCATGTTAACTTGGTTAAGGTCTTTGAAGAAACTTATTTTTTATAATCAAAATACTGATAGTAACTTTTTGACAAAAAATTTACAAAAAATCAATTTTTTTAAGTGTAAAATTGAAACTGCTGCCATTTCTCACTCTATTAAGATACATTGATTCGGTAAATTGGAAAATTTTTGTTGAATTGTGCAGATTATTATTAAATTTTTGGTATAATTTTGGGACTTAAGACAACTTCACAGTTTAAAAAATACCAGAATAAGATCGCCAAAATTGAAAAAATTTTTTTTTGCGAGGCCTGTAACATTTGAACTATCGGAGAGAAATTCAAACCGTAAGCTAGGCAAATGTAGGCCTTTCATAGCAGATTCCAAAATTGGAAAGGGTTTGGAATCGGACAAGAAATGTAATTTTGGCGATTTTTTTAAACTTTTACATACCCGAAGTCACCAATTTTGGGAACCCCTGGAGCCTCTCTCGAAAGAGCCAGCACCCCAAACTCTTCAAACTTAAAACGGACAACACCTCAGCTATAACCATATAAAATTTCATGTGACTGGCTTCAGCAGTTACGAAGATACTGAATTATTTCCATTTTTTTGCCACAAACCACTGTGCAATGGTTTTTTCATACGAAAAATATGACAAGTAACCAATAATAAGTAGCACTTGAAAGTATACTGCAATTGTGTACGTTTTTAAAAAAACCCAATGTGTTTGTTGTAAATTCCACACGAAAAAAGTGGTGCTCATATTATTTCGCATGAAGACTCAAAATGTTGTAGATAAATTTCATATGTTTTCCACAAAACAAAAAAGACAGAGTACTAAGTTTGCAACAATTTTTCGTGTACAATTCGTGTCTGTTTTTTATATGGACTTTTGACAGCACTTCGCACGAAATGATGAACAGAGTGCGATGCTTAAAGCATGTACTGTGTTCATCATTTCGTGCGAACTGCTGTCAAAAGTTCATATAAAAAATTTACACGCATTTCTCTGTTCAAATTTGCGAAAAATGTTGATCAGCATTAGTTTTTTCATACGAAAAATATGACAAGTAAGCAATTATAATAGCCCTTGAAAGTATGCTGAAATTGTTTACGTTTTAAAAAACCCCAATGTGTTTGTTGTAAATTCCACACGAAAAAAGTGGTGCTTATATTATTTCGCATGAAGGCTCAAAATGTTGTAGATACATTTCATATATTTTTCACAAAATAAACAATTTTCCATGAGAAATTCGTGAAAATTTTTTTTATATGAACACAGTACCATGTTTAAGACGAAAACTTGCGCAACATTCCTAAATCTGCCACGGCTGATCAGGCCAAAATAAAAAGAAAAATAAAAAGAGCAGAAAGGTTAAATGTAAAGAGATAGTTTTGAAAATGTCTGGTAAAAGTACGTTTAGACACTATGTACATATTTTACAGTGTGCTTGTCAAATTTCCCACTGCAAAATGCATATATGGTGTGTAAAAGCAAAGAAAATTTGCTTCTGTAAATGTCAGCCTGCTTTTACAGTGCAAAAATTGCAAGTCAATTGTTTGTGGCGCCAAGAACATAGGGTTTGTGATTCGGCAAATATATATTAAAATCTATTTATTTATACATATTTAAAAAAATTAAATTTGTAATTAATTTAAATACAAATTGAATACAAGAACACAAAACTCTCGCGACAACTAAAAAAAATTATTACAAAACAAGCTGTTGTAAACTATTATAGGTTATGTCAGATGGAACTAAAAATATAAGTGTGAAAGCAAAAATTATAAACCGCCTATAAATACATAGTATGTAAAAGTAGCTTAAGTGAAACGAACCAGTTTTGTTACTAACTGCAATTTTAAGTAACATAAAAGCGTAGAAAGGGGCATGCTTCGATACAATCTGTATATTTCTTCTCATAAAGCCAAAACAAGAAAGACGCTAAACAAAAATCAGTAAAACTAAAAAATAGAAAACATTAAAAAATTGCCAGAATGAGCACCAAAACGAAAAAACCGCCAAAGCTAAAAAAATCTTCAAAATTAAAAATTCGCCAAAACGTAAAAAACGGTACAAATTAAAAATATCGCCCAAATAAGAAAGCACCTAAACTAAAAAATCACCTTAACTAAAGAAGTAGACAACATGAAAAAAATCCACAGAATGAAAGGCACTAAAAGAACAAAATACCAAAAACAAAAAAAAAAAACTGCCATAACCAAAAAGACGGCGAAATTTATAAAAAGCTCAAAAAAGAAATAAAAACGAAAAAACTAGCAGAAGTACAAAATTGCCAAAATTAAAAAAAACCCGCGAGAGCCTAAAACATAGCCAAACAAAAAAGCGGTTAAAGAAAAAAAAAACACCAAAAAATCACCTTTAATAATAAAAGCAAAAACTAAAAAAATCACAAAAACGAAAAAAGTTTCACAACGAAAAAGCTGCTAAAGCTAAAAAATCACTAAAATGAAAAAAAATTGCCAAAACGAAGAAATGGGTAAAACAAAAAATCGCAATACTAAATAAATCGCCAAAAAACGAAAAAAACTAAAATAAAAAATCTCAGACCGAAAAAGAGTCCCTAAAATAAATAAAAATAGCCAAAACGAAAAGGGGAATTATGCATATGCTATTTGAAGGAAAGCCATTGTGAGCGAGTCAAAATCTCACGTTACTGAAAGCTACTATGTATCGTTACCTAATTATATATAGTTGCATTATATATTTGTGGCTGTTTCTAAAGAGATTAATGACGTTGAATAATTTTTCTGTCAACCTTAATGACATTAATGATATCTAGAATACGGACGATTGTGTCGTCCGTTGGCCATTATAGTATTTATTAATTTAATTAATTTTATCAAAACGTCAAACGCAGTACAAAAATTTGGAGCACAAACTCCTATGCAATTTGACGTTTTGTTTACAATAATATATTGTCAACAAAAATTCGTTGACAATTATTGCAACATATATTGAAAACACCTGCAATGAGCTGTCTCCACTGGCAATAGCATAGTTTTGACAATTGCTGCAATATATGTTAACATATATTTATGTTAAAAAACTAAACATCGCACTGAACAATATTGGCCACATATTACACACTTTTCTTGGTTGCGCAATAAAAATCCAAAGTCTTTTGATTTTTGTCAATATATTGTTCCACTTTGTTATACAGCATACGCATTAGCGATATTATTGCATTATATGAAATAATGCACAATTATATTGCAAGTGTGTGGGCCGTTTTAATAGCGTCGCTTATAAATAAATTTAATTAAGTCCAGGCTATTAAAGTCTCTACAGCATCTTCAATAGACCTTAAAATTTGCACAAAATTTCCAAAATATTTTCTTCCACCCAAAATATTGCGGAGTTAAAATCAATCAATGTTTGTTTTTAATTGGGTGCTTTGATTAAGAAACCGATTAAAGAACCCTACGGAATTCTTCTTTCATGTATATTTTGAATCAAGCAATTGCACAATTTTTCGCGCTTATAAAGATTTACAGCTACATTCATAAACAAATTTTATTTTAGGTTTAAGACTCACAATTGTTATTGAACAGTTTCACGCTAAAAACTGTTTAATATAAAATTGTACTCATAAACACTACAATAGATATTGTGTATTTTAAGGAATTTTAGGTTCCATACTGACAACACCACCATGTTTTGTAGTTAGTGTTGCAATAAAAAGAATATGATTTCATCCGGATATTGAAATAAACGAATAGGTTTTTATTGCTTTCCTGTAAGTTAAGTTTTTTTAACTCTCTTTATAATATATTTCTCAACTTATTTAATACAAGTTTTCTATGAAGTAGAATCAAAAAAGTGAAATGATTACATTTCTTTTTGCTTTTATGTATGTGTTTTGATGGTGTTTTTTTTTTTGCTAAGATTGTTGCGAATTTTGTTTGACTTAAATAATTTAGTGGCATGTTCTATCAAATTAAGAAAAGCATACTTATACGCTTATATCCAAGACTTCCAGCTTTAATTTAAAGCATATTATGTATTCCTGTGTGCTAAATTTGCAAAGATATTTGAAGTTAAAATTGATATTTCGATGATATGAATTTATTGAAGGTTTATAGTAGGGATGTGACCGATTCCGAAACCGATACCGATATATCGGCGATACTTCAGATTTTCCGATACATCAGTATCGGTGATATTTTACTGTCGATACGACGATACTTTAAAAATTTTTTCACAGTTTTTTTTTTAACAAATTATTAATTTTTTGTTAATTTTACCATGAACTAAATTCAATTTTAAAAATTAATATTTTGCGCTGTTATTTTGTAAAAAAAATAATTTAAAAGAAGACAAGACTTATTCGCTATAAAATAAGCTTTGTATGAAAATATAAAAATGGGTAGGTTTTTAAGCAAATTATTGCAAATAAATACACAAAATTTTAAAAAATCTGAATAAAATAAAAAAAATAATTTTTCTTTTGACGATGTTTCCATGAAATATAAGTCAAAACAAAATCTTTTAAATATGCACGGAAAGCGTAAGTCCTCCTCAATTCGACATATAAAAAAACTTTAAATCGGTGCAGAAACAACGCAGTGAAAATTGTGTTTGTCCGTGAAGTCCCAAAAAATCGTTTTTTGTCGATAACTTCCGATTTTGAGGGTGTATTGCAATTTTTTTAAATGGCAAAATGATCTACTTAACTAGACCTACAAGCCCCACTAAGTCGTTTTTCACGAGTAAAAAAAATTCCATTTTGTAACAGCATGTAATTAAGCTATTAAGTTATTTAGAAGAATATTAGTTTTTAAATGTCCTTTAAAAATCAATTTTTTAAAAAGCATGGCGAGTATTTTTTAAAATTATAAAGGAATTACAAATTTTTACTTGCTTTTCTACTAATTATCTGCATATTTTTAATATAGATTCTTTGGAAGCAATTAAAATGAAGTTCCTTAAAAATGACTTAAAATTTTTTATACTGGGTTAATATTAACTAAATAAATATTAGTTTTATATATTAGTAATCTCTTACACTGTAATTTTGTATAATAAAAAAATTGCCCTTCATGAGTTTTGTTAATCTAAACTTGAACTCAATTTCAATATTCGTATCGGTATCGGCGATATTTATTTTTAAATATCGGTATCGGATCGGCAAAACAGCGTATCGTTACATCCCTAGTTTATAGTAGGTTAGAGCTGTCATACGTCCTGGTTTTCCAGGTTTGTCCTGGTCTTAGACAACTTGTCCTGGTGTCCTGGTCCACTCCTAAATTGTCCTGGTTTTTTGATACAGGTCAATGCGGACAAAAATTTTATTTCTTCTGATTTTTGTTATGAACAGAGGTTAAGCTTTCTGTTATAACGCTGTTTACATGAAGCAATTTTACCAGAATTTCGTCACCTTATTATTGGTTTGACCCATAAACATAGAAAACAGCATTAGAAAGCAGCAAACCAATAATAACCTGACGATTTGTTGCCTGGGGCCAGGGCTGCCAAATGATTTTGATCAAAAATCTGCACTTATCGTGGAAAAAATCGGCATTTTCGGCACTTCAATTCGAAAAATCGGCAAGAAAATTGGCTAAACATTTTTCGTGGTTTTATTAATAAGAAAACAAAAAAATAGCAATCGTCAGTAATTTCATGTGGTTTATAAACATAAATACATAACAAAAAAAAAAAAAAAAAACAAATAATTTTACAAGGTTAAATAAAGGGTGGGCAAATTTGAGGTTAGGAAGTAAATAGACAGTTAAATGATGAAATGTCAAGAATTGAGCTGTCATCCTTTGACGTTTATTTACAGAAAACTTCCGAAATTTTAACCATGGAACGCTACACTATTTAACAACGGATTTTAATTATGAAAATTTACTATCAAAATAGCGAAAATTTTACTGTATCACTTCGTCAAATTCGAACAGCTTTTCCTCGTAATCAGACTCCTTTAGTTCTTGGATGAGTTGAACCGCGAAGATGAAGATCTTTATACAAAATGTTGACCAAAGTGCCTCTGGTGATATTGTTGCGAACGTCGACGATTTCATGTACCAGCAGGCTCATTCGAAGTGATACAGTAAAATGTTCACAATTTTCAGTAAATTTTCACAATTAAAACTTGTTGTTCAAGAGTGTAGCGTGCCATGGTTGAAATTTCCCAAGTCTTCACTAAATAAATGTCAAAGGATGACTGCTCGATTCTTGACATTTCACCATTTGACAGCCTATTTACTTCCTAATCTCAAATTTGCCCACCCTGTATATACCATGGAATATAAATGATTTTCAGAATGAATACATTTCCGAATTTATAATTTTTGCTAAATCGCTTTTAATATGAGTACCAAAACAATTGGTCTTATGAGTTTCAAATAATCTGTAGAATAAAGAATTCTTTCTAAAGTTAAATTTTCTAACGAACATCGAAATTTAGTTTAGTTACCCCCGTACTGAAGAGTGTGCTAGGCTATTAACTGGGAGGTCGCAGGTTTGATTCTTACCAAGGCTTGGGTGTTTCTGCAGAAAAGCTCAAAAATGCTTAATCAGTATGTGCGTTGGTTAAATTGACGGAGCTAAATATTTGTCCGATATTTGCAGACAAATCTGGGAGAACCATAATTTTTTTTTTTAAATTCTGCTAAAACTGAAAAAACCTTTGTGGTATCGCCTCACTTTATTTAAGAAATTGTTTGCCAAAAATTATATAAATTAATTTCGGTCTTTTTGAATATTTGTTCAAATAAAAAAACTTTCAATCTATAAAATTCTGAAATTTCTAATAATATCAAATATATTGGTGATTTTTGTCTTCATTACGATATTTGGATTTATTAAACTTAGTGATTTACAGTTAACATCAAAATCAAAGTTTTCGATGAAAGTGAGCATTTCTATATAAAAATTTACACAAAGCCTGGGGCTTACGTCTTTCAACTACTCGATGAAATAAACACAGGTCGCTTCGCTAGCCCATAAGTTTATTTGCGCCCCTCGTAATTTTAAATGAATTTTTTATTTTTCTTTTTTATGTATGAATTACATGTTAAGTTTTGTATCTATTGTTTAATTGTTGGACTTCAATTTGAAATATATGGTTGATACATGTGTCAAAATAAAAATTTGTTGCGGTTCATTTTTATAGGATTAGTTCTTGAAATATATGTATAAACTTTTGTTGTACATCGTTTGTGATATGTATTATAAATGTCCTGGTTGACGGGTTCAGACTTCTGGCAGCCCTATAGTAGGTGCATACCATCTTTAAACCTATTTTAAAATGTTCAAGTATCATACATTTATGAATGCAATTTTATGAAATTCTGCTTAAAAGTATTTTATTACCCTGTTTTAAATATTTATGAATATGGCTGTTAAAAAACAGCATTATAATACATATATTCGCTGTGACTTGCCTCATTTTCACTTGCTGGAATGTCTGTTAATTTAAATGCAAGATTGTAAAAGAAATACATACATAAAATAAAGTTCACATAAATATTGTTACGAAATGAAAATGCTGATGCATCAGCATCATTTGATGCGAACCTGTAGAATATACGAGTAATAAAAGCGTTTTTACCAAAAAGTTTTAAAAATGTAACAATATTTATGTAATAAAATTCTCGGGGATTCAATTTTCCCACACCCTTTTTATGAGATATATACACAGAAAAAAATAAGTTTCGTTTTTGATAACAAAAATCCCGGTATTCAATAATTTTTTTTTTCAAATTTCCTGTGATAAAGAATTCCCCTATATTGATAACAAAATTATTTCAAAATAAAAATATATATATACATTAAAATAATGTTGACATGGCTGGAATACGAACCCGGGCTTTCCGGACGTAAAGCATACTCTCTGTAGCTGAGCCATATCCCATTTATTTTTTTTATGGGATACAACTTGTTTTAAGTACTTATGTATAAAAAGAAAAGAAATAACCGGCATGGAAAAGAAATACTTACAACGAAATATTTTATTATGTTAAAGATAAATGTTATTGAAATTCAATGAATCATGGTTAGTAATAAACATTCAAATCAATTAACTTAAGTCAATTATATAGGTCAAGTATAATTATGCATTGGCATAAAGTTCTTTCGCTTTTAAGTTATTAATTTGTTTTTCTATATCTGTACATATGTATGTATTTTTATTTGTTTGCAGAAATACGAATTGTATCCCCCTTCAGACATTGATGCTATTGATGGTCGCATACCTGGTATTCCCAAAGCAAGTGAGTAAAAATATTTTTAATCCTTTTTGTAATGCTAGTATCCTATTACACCGCATTTTAATTTATTATTATCTTTACTTGCCTTTTTTTAAATCAGTTCCTGAAATTGATGACGATGATGAATTCGATGATCGACCCTCTTTTATAGGTCCACGTATAGGTGTTGACGATGGTTTACTGCCAAGCGATGAAAACGGCGTTGTAACAAATCGTAATCCTTCAAAGCCACCTTCTAGACGTCCTACTTCACAATTTCCCGATTATAATGGTACTGGTTTTGTGAATATTAATGGAGTTGATACTCCTATACCTGATATAAATGCTTATCAACACAAAAAAACCTTGGCACAAGGAATGATGGACTTGGCTTTACTATCGGCCAATGCAAATCAGTTACGATATGTGCTAGAGTCATATCAACGTCACCCATACTATTACCCCAGCTTAGTTTTTATTTCACTAAGTATTATTTTTCAAGTAAGTAATCATTAATATAAAATAATGGCCATCGGGACATTAAAAGTCATTTGTACTATTTCTTTCTTTCAGGTAGCAGTTGGAGTTGGTTTAATATTAAATGGCAAATATAATGTTAAAAATGAAAGGGAGATTTGTCGAGCAAATAAAGTCAATAATTATACAGTTATTGGTATTTTCATAGTAACAGTTGTTAATGTTTTCATATCTGCTTTTGGTGTTGCCGATCCCCAGCCAGAGAGGAACTCATAAAAATCTCAAATATATACATGCTTTATGTTAGCTATAAGTTAAATACATACATATGTATGTTATAAGCAGTTTAATTTTTCATAACAAACAATAGTATATAGTACTAATTTTAAATGCCATAGAATAAAATCATTATTTTTTAAATCTGAATTTTACGTTGAATATGCATACAATCAACGCTTTGCGTGACTATTATATATATATATTTTTTTTTGTATGAAGATGTATATTATTATTAATATGATTATTTCGAACGTATTTGCTTGTGAATCCAAATTGATCATTAGGCTAAGGTTCGTAACGTTATATTCAGAAAGAATTGGGCATGATTAATATTCCAAGGAACAATGGAAAAATTAACATCAACTTAATTTTCCAACGTACACAGCAGAACACAGTAGCGCCACTTTCGGAAGCCGCTACAGTTTCATTGTCAGTGCTCACGTGTATTTTGCTTATCACCACTTGTCATTTGGAGCTGTTGAATGGGATTTCTATTCTTATATACTCGTATACAACTTTTTCGTGAAAATTGAATACGCGAATTAAATCACTTTCAAGTTGATATTAAACTGCACTTTCCCAGTGTTGCCGTCGGATTATTTTTTTTCATTCCCATTGAGTAGAAAAAAAAACAGAAAATGGAAATGAAGAAAAATAGACACTGGGAAAGTGCAGTTTAATATCAATTTGAAAGTGATTTAATTCTCGTGGTGATATATTAGGGTATTCACTCGAATAATGTTCGTTCGATTAATCGAATAATGTTCGATCGAACAAAAAATTTCAATTTCGAGTAAAAATTTATTCGAGAAATATAGGCCGATTAATCGAATAACTCGACTAAAAAATTTTATGAAAATTTTCGTTTTTTTTAATGAGTTTTTGAAGATTTTTTTATAAAAACTGCAAAATTTTTTAAATTATATGAATTTACCGTAATGTTCGAATGGCATGAACGTTATTTCACACTAATAGACACCATGATCAAAAAATTAAGTAAATAATGCAGTAACAATAACAGGGAGAAAGGAACCCACTTCAAATACATATCTTGTAAAAAATTTGGAAATATAACCATCAAACAAAAATTATTTTAAGTAAAGAAGATATTTGAGAGCAATAAATAGATTTGTCGTATTCAAATATCGAATGTAATCTAATGACGAAATTCAATGAAAAATTAAAAACATTCCCAAAATCAAAGAGCAAAAAAATTACTTTTGTCATATAGAGTATTACTGTATGGATCTAGAAAAAAACAAAGAATTGATCCGATAAATAGCAAATTGTTTTTAATTCAATTTTCGCAATTTCTCCAGCGTCAACGATTAGTGAAAGATCATTCTTAATAATGGGAGAAATGTTCAATCGAAGAAATGAAATGAAATTAATAAAAATAATTATTTTTTTAGCACTAAATTTTTTGATTTTGTTTGATTATTTAATGATTTATCCTGTTCTGTTCTTCATGTGATATGAAAATGTTCGGAATTATAAAAGCTTTGTTGTTACAAGTTAATATTTATAGCGGCTATTTTTATTCCGCATTGAATATTTAATGGCGCAAGATTTTCTCAAGCGAATCATTTGAATAGTAAAGAAAAAAAAACAATTAAATGAACAGTTTATGATTTAATTTATGTAGACATATTGTGTTTTCTTCTGTTTTTATTATCAAAATATATAAAAACGCGAAAAACTTGATTTGTTTTATTTTTGTCCACAAAAATGTACAAAAAACCGAGTAATTAAAAAAATTACCGATTAACTCGAATAATTTTTAGCAGTAAAGCTTACTCGAATAACTCGAACGAAATAAAAGTTTTACTAGATTGTTCGATTTGTTTAAAAACCTCAACTTCGATTAATTGATTAATCGAACTATTGAAAAGTCGATTAAAATGAATACCCTATTATATATGTATGTATATAAGAATTGAAATCACATTCAACATAGCCGCCTGAAAAGTGGTGATAAGCAAAATAAACGTGAGCACGTGAAAGTGGCGCTACTCTGTTCTGCTGTGTACGTTTAAAAATTAAGTTGATGTTAATTTTTCCAGTGTTCCTTGGAATATTAATCATGCCAATTCTTTCTGAATGTAACGTTACGGAACTTAGCCTAATAATAAATTTGGATTTACTATATTATTAATTTAATAATTATTATTAACTGTCCAGAAAATTCTGTATGTAGATGCTTAAACAAATATGTATGTGCAGTCAGTTACGGTTCATATAGTTTATACTGAAAGTTTTGCAACAACCCAGCAAAAAATTTCCAAAAATGTAAGCGAGTATAGAATTAAGCAATTTTTCAAGAATCGGTTACCAACTGCATTCCTAATCGGTTATATTTACAAGGCATGAGACTACAATAAGCTCTTCTTTGGAATCAGTTATGTTTTACAAATAAAAAATTAATTACCTTTGTTTTGCAAAGAACTAGTTTTTCTTTTTTTTATCAAACATGTAAGCTATTCCATTGGATATTTTAAGAACTAGTTTTAAACAACTTCTTTGGAATCAATTATATTTAGCACAGAACTAGTTTTTCTTTTTTTTCTAGGAACCAGTTTTTTAAATAAAACATGTAAGCTATTCCCTTGGATATTTCAAGAGCTAGTTCGAAACTAATTTTATTTTCTATTAATAGAACTGCTTCTGCCTAAATATGGATGGTACATTCCTTTTAAAGTAAGAAGTAATTTTGTTACATATACTCGTATGTAAATATAAATAATCATTTATTTTAATTCCTGGTTTTAAAGCTAAATGAATATATAGGGTTTTAACTTAAAATTCGTCGTTTTCTAAATCAAATTTAGGTTTTCAAAAAACAGGTTTATTGAATCTAAATTGATTATTAGGCTAAGGTTCGTAACGTTATATTCAGAAAGAATTGGGTATGATTAATATTCCAAGGAACAAGGGAAAAATGAACATCAACTTAATTTTTCAACGTACACAGCAGAACAGAGTAGCGCCACTTTCGGAAGCCGCTACACTTCCATCGTCAGTGCTCACGTGTATTTGCTATCACCACTTGTCAGGTGGCTCTGTTGAATGTGATTTTAATTCTTATATATACAACTTTTTCGTGAAAATTGAATACGAGAATTAAATCACTCTCAAGCTGATATTAAAGTGCACTTTCCCAGCGTTGCCATCGGTTTATTTTTCTTCATTCCCATTTTTCTGATTTTTGATCTACTCAAGACAAACTTTTTTGGTTTGATTTTATACTTAAGTATTATATGAACATGTAAACATGTGAAAAGCTCAAGCCAGTAGCTAATTGTTTATTAATATGATTATTTCGAACGTATTTGCTTTGTGAATCTAAATTGATTATTAGGTTAAGGTTCGTAACGTTATATTCAGAAAGAATTGGGTATGATTAATTTCCAAGGAACAAGGGAAAAATTAACATCAACTTAATTTTTCAACGTAAACATATTACTTTATTATTTTATAAAATTAATTCAGTATTTTACAAATTAAATTCAGCATTTTTCAAACTAAATTCGGCATTTTAAAAATCAAAATGAGCATTTTTTAGCCCCTGACTATAAAAAGGGGTGTCATAAGTTTGTAGTGTGTATCTGTGTGGATGTACGAACCCTCGTACGATTTTGATTTAGTTTTTTCTGTTTGAAAGGTGACTTGATCGAGAGTGTTCTTAGCTATGTTTGAATAAAATTGGTCCAGCCGTTTAGAAGATATCACATCTTTTCTAGATGTATCCTGTTGAATCTGTGTGTCTTTGACATCGTAGCTCCCAAACGGCTAGCTCGGTTTTAATTTAGTAAATTTTGAAAGGTGACTTGATACAAAATCTTCCAAAACGGTCCAGAGGTTTTGAAGTTATCATCTTTTTTCTTCGGGGGTTTTTAAAATTTTTAATTTAATGTTATTTAAATAAAATGCATTTGAAAAAGTGTGATTTTTATTTTTAAATGTCGAATTTTGTTTGGAAAATGCAAAATTTGATTTGTATAATACTGGATTTGATTTGGAAAATTCTGAATTTGTATTCTAAACACCTGAATTTGATTTGGAAAAGGCCAAATTTTAAGTTAGAAACTTACAAATACACCGTTCATTTTATATAATAATAAAAATAAAATAAAAACGAAAATACAAATCCATTTACATGTGAAAATAATTGTGGCAATTAAGAGAAATGAAAGTGAGATCGGTGAAAGTTAATTTGATGAATGGGAATCGTTTCCCATTTTCTTACGTTTTAAGCATTCTGATTTGAAGTGCTAATTTTTTGTAGCTTTAATTGATTTGCGCAGTTCTCCATAAAAGTCAATGTCCGTACCACCTTTGGCCGATGCCGCAACTACATGTAGACAAAAAATTTGTTAAATACATATATTAAATTTAAAAAAAATTTTCAATAACATTTATTTGATATGGGTTACAAGTAGGGTATACAATTTAGCCGGCCAAGCCGGCTAAAAATGTTAGGTAAGAAAATTATCCGGTTAACCGGCCAGCTTATGTCATTTAGCCGGCTTAGCGGGCTTAATCGGCTTAGCTAATTTAGCCGGCTTAGCTTCCTTACGGCCCTTTTCACAATGTACGATTAAGAGTTAACATGGACTTTAACGGAAACTGCGCCATACAAAACTTGCCGTTAAAGTCCACGTTAACTCTTAATCATATTTTGTGAAAAGGGGCGTTAATCAGCTAAATTAGCTAAACAGCTAATTTTGTTTCTGTTGTTTGATGATTTATAATAACATAACATAACATAACATATGAGCGGTAGAACATGACCGTCCGAAGTTGGTCGACCGAATGTAATTCGCTGTATACGATCGGCAGGTTACCAGCCGAAGGTGACAGACCGAAGCCGACAGGCCTAAGTAAACCTTGTGAATGCGACAGGTGGTAGGCTGAAGGCGATACGAGCTTCGTTCCTAACCGGTGTTACGGAACCTTATTGTTTTCGTTACGCTGTCAGTCACTGGATGTTTTATCGAGAACCGTGAGAGCTACTGACCTGAAATTTTCACAGAATATGTAAAACTTTTGCCGCTACAAAAACAAACCCAAAATCACCAAAACTAATAAATCACAAAAAACTGGTCAAAACAAAAGAAACCGCCAAAACTAAAAAAAAAATCGCTTAAACTAAAAATGTCGTCAAAAAACGAAAAAAAAATCGCAAAAAACCCAAAAAAAACGTTAAAACTGAAAAAATATCCTAACAGAAAACTAAAAACTAAAAAAGTCGCCAAAACTGGAAAAAATCGCCAAAACGAAAAAAATCGCCTAAACTAAGAAAATCGCAAAACTTGAAGCTTTTTTTTGTTTTGAGGATTTTTTTAGTTTCGGCGATTTTTCAGTGTTGCGATTTTCTTAGTTTATGCGATTTTTTCAGTTTTGGGGTTTTTTTGTTTTGGCGATTTTTTTGCTTTTTTAAGTTTTGGCGGTTTTTTTCGTTTTGACGACTTTTTCGTTATTTTCGCGATTTTTTTAAAGTTTTTTTTGGCGATTTTTTAGTTTTGGTGATTTTTTAGGTTTCAGCGATTTTTGTTTGTTATACGGTGAATCACATTCGGTCGGTCAACTTCGGACGGCCATGTTCTGCCGGGTAAAAAATGTAGCATTTTTTCTCTACAAAAGAAAGAGCCAATAATTAAAAAAAATTTTTACATCCTTATTAAATTCTTTTCATTTTATTTATTTTTAAATTCACAAACACAATCCACGAAGCGATTTGTGTAGCTTGCTACATTTTGGAATTCGGTCATCTTCGCCGATGAATCTAAATTTAACATATTCAGATGGCATGTCGTATTTATATATAAATTATTTTATTTTAGTTTCATGGTCATGTTAATTAATAATTAATAACATTTTTTCTTTTATAAATTTGTGTACAAAAAATAAATATTTATAGTGCCAGGCAGCGTTGCCATTGTTGGTAGTTTCCTATCAAATTTGGTAGGATTTTTTTTTCGTTTGGTAGGATGGTAGGCTAAATCTTTTCTTGGTAGGTTTGAGAATATATATATGCTATATTTATGCATAATTATTAAAAAAAAGTTTTCAATGCAGCTTATAAAAAATTGAATAAAGAAAATAAAAAAAAATCGTCGATCTTTCAGCATAGGTATTAAATTTTCGTTAGCCTTTGTGGTTTTCTTTTCTAGGCAAACTGTAAAAATTCTTCAACTTTTTACGCAAAATTGCAAACTAGCATACTTTTTAGATAAAAATGTATCCTGGTAAGTGTTGATATAACTTGTAATAAATTCAGTATTTTAAAAATTCATTATATTGCAAATTTTCGCTGAGAAGGGTAAAAAATGCAGCATTTTTCTCTACAAAAGAAAGAGCCAATAATTAAAAAAATTTTTACATCCATATAAAATTCTTTTTATTTTATTTATTTTGAAATTTATGTAGCTTATCTGCAAAACCACCCAGTTTCTATATCGGGAATCGAACCCGAGATTGCATTGCTAGCAATCACTCCATAGCCCGGACTTAGTATTTTTTTAGTTTTTTTGTCTTTCTTAACGAATTTTTTCTATTCCTTAATGATCATCTGATGCACTATTTTATGTAATTTTTTTACAATATGCTGCAGATTGTAAAGTTCAGTGCTAGCTCTGCGTATAAAAAGTTTACAGGACCTTTTTTTGGTATGACAACTTTATCGCTGTAAAATTAAAATAAAAAATGGACGGAATCTTAAGATGGTAAAACGAAACCTATAGGAATAAAAGTACGGAATCAATAGCACTCCGATTGGAATATACGTGTGCGATAAATCCATTAAAACTCCAAAATTTTTATAAAAGAAGATGTATTTCACACTTTACTACCAGAATGTTTTAAAAAAACGCAATAAAAAAAGTTTAAGAAATTTGGTAGATTTTTGTGGGAAAACTATTGTGAACAGTCCAATTATGTGAAATTCACAACAGCGCTATTTTTATCAAATGTGCGTCATAATACCAAATGAAAATTCGTTCGATCAGTTAATTCGACCACAATCGAAAATAGGCACCTGTGTTCGATTGGAAATTCGTTGTACAACGAAATTTTCGACAGTTCTACCAGCTCATAATAGAATTTGATATTCGATAATCGATGTTCGATAGCCAGCGAAGATCGAACATCGAATGCAACTCATAATAAGGGCCTATGAATTTACCTACGAGCAAAGTATCAAACCCAAAATAATATGAAAATATTTTTTTAACTTTTATTATTATTAGAGAAAAAAACATAAAACAACCATAATTGGGTATATAATTTAATATAAACGAACTTTAGTTGAGTTGCCAGTCGGCAACTGAAAATTAACGGTTCCCAAAAAGGCACTAAATGCAACTGAAATTGACAGCTCTCAGTGCCAGTTGCCATCAGTAGTATAATTTTCTGCAACTGACAACCCTAATAAGGCTTTTTTGTTGCCATGCATAATCGGAATTTTAATATTTTTTCAATAATTGAGAAATATGCATTAAAAAATTTTTTATAACTCCAAAAATATTCATTTATTGTCCATATATGCACTTACCACCAAAATATGCAACTACAAATCAATGCCAAACTACTTAAAAATTGATTATTCGCATAGATAATTAGTCAATACGTTTTTATCTATCACCACAAACAACATGCATTTGCATGAAAGTCCGAGCCCTGATAATAAGCTTTAATTAATCGTCTTTCCCAAAAATGAAATTGAACTAATTTGATTAATGATGGGGTAGATTAATTAAAGGAACACTTTTTATTTTGGGAGTACCCGGTCTTATGGGCCTCAGGGTATTCAAAGGTAGGGAGAGTAAGATAGACCTCATCAGTGAGTTTTTCTTACGAATATTCTCACTGATGATCTCAACCAAATATTTTCTCTTCTTCTTTTGATTTCTTTTTCCATTTTTTCGTTGTGTTACTTTTATGTTCTTGTTTTTTAGTGTTCCGTACACCTAAAGTGTAAAGGACTCTATTGTTTTCGCTACGCTGTCTGTCTGTCTGTCACAGGCTGTTTTCGCGGGAACCATAAAAGCTACGGACCTGAAACTTTCACAGAATATGTACAACTTTTGCCGCTACAACAAATATATGACAGTTAAAAATTAAAGGGTGTTCAAGGGAGCAACGAAACATGTTGAAATACTAATGTAATATACAGACACTTATAGATTTACCCCCATATGCAAAAAAATAGAGTGTGTTTTAAATGTATGTTAAAACCGGTTTTTCTATGGAAACAGAAACTTCAAAAACGTAAGTGTGCTGTCAAAAACCTAAGTCTAAGGCTGTATTAGTAGAACATTTTGTATTAGTATTGGTTTAAAATAGAAATTTCCCCACAGCAATAAAACCGCACTTGGTTGTAACAAAAAGTATTCTAAAGTATTTATATTTTTTATACATGAAAATATGAATTTACATTCGTGCTTAAAACATATTGATTTGCTAATCATTTTTTTGCAATTTTTCTATTTGGTACTAATTTTTTTATTCCAAATAGGAACAAAAATACAATACTGTTCAATGAAAAAAAGGGTTGAAAACTTTGATAAATTTCAACACACAAATGTCAACAAAATTAAAAAAAAAATGTTTAAATTACAGCAAGAAGAAATATAAAATTTACATCAAACCAAATAAAAAAATTAAATAAAACTAAAAAGTGTTTGTACGTGGAAAAACAGTTACGATTTAGTGCATTTTCAAGTGGAAAAATGATAGTCTCTCAAGTGTGTTGAAATGCAAAAATGGTGCCCTCTCAACATATATGCGTGTGAAGAGAGTTGTCATTATATTATTGACAGTGCGAGAGCTTGCTATCTATGTTTATCAATGGTATAAACCATTGATAAACATAGATAGCAAGCTCTCGCACTATCAATAAAATAATGACAACTCTCTTTATACATATAGATATTGTGAATTCAACAAAAATGAGAGGACACCATTTTTGCATTTCAACACACTTGAGAGACTATCATTTTTCCACTTGAAAATGCACTAAATCGTTACTTTTTTCCACGCACAAACACTTTTTAGTTATATTTAATTTTTTATTTGTTTTAATATAAATTTTATGTTTCTTCTTGCCGTAATTTTAAAATATTTTTTTAATTTTGTTGACATTTGTGTGTTGAAATTTATCAAAGTTTTCAACCCTATTTTTGATTGAACAGTATTGTATTTTTGTTCCTATTTGGGATAAAAATTTTAGGTACCAAATAGAAAAATTGCAAAAAATTTTTAAGCAAATCAATATTTTTTGAGCTCGAATGTATTCAAAAGCATTCTAGATTCCTATTTTCATTAATTAATACAACAATAATTGCATACACTTCTAAAAATTCATGTATAAAAAATATAAATAGTTTAGAATACTTTTTGTTACAACCAAGTGCGGTTTTAGTGCTGTGGGGAAATTTTTATTTTAAACCAATGCTAATACAAAATGTTCCACTAATACATACATCCTTAGACTTAGGTTTTTGACAGCAGACTTAGGTTTTTGAAGTTTCTGTTTGGCCTCTATGTAGCCTATGGTATAAACTATCATTGTTGAAAAATATCATGTTGAAAAATATCGATATTTCGATATATAGATTTTTTTTATTTGATATATATCGATGCCGATCGATATTTAAAAATATATCGATATATTTTTTCACTTGCCCATCCCTAAAATGCATACATACAACTACGCACTTCTACATCGTTAGCTAAAATGCAAAACCCCACATTTTCAAACCCATATCATAAAAATTAGCCAAATTAAAAATGAAAATAAAAAAAATTACTTCAGTAACTTGAAGTATTTTATTATAAATTTAAAAAAATGTAGTTACGCTATTTTGCATTTCAGCTAACGATATGTACTTAGGCAATTTATTGAGCTGCAGGCGGTAAAATTAAAAAATAACATTTTAGGCGTTTTTTTCATTCATTATTTTTAATTTCTCCATTAACATGAAACAAATTTTTTATAAATTGCTTTAAGCCTACAGGCTAAATAAATATAATTTTGTCTCGAACACATGAAACATAAAGTCGTTAAAACCCGACCAAAATAAGGAAGTGTAAACCAGTAAATGAAAAAAATCCGAAATTATCTTTCATACAAAATTGCTTAAAGTCAGTTTATAGTAAAAAAATATTTTCAATTAAAATCAATTTTGCGTGGAAAAAATTATGGGCTTTTGAATAAAATAAAATCAAAGAATAATTTTTATAAAACCTTTTTGCACTTTTTTATTTTATTATTACCTCTTTTTGATAAAAATTTCGTATCATTAAGTAAAAATAAAAACAATCAAAAATAAAAATACAAAATATTATTTTTTAAATAATGTACAAAAAATAACTAAAATTTATATATGCATGTCCGTCTTTATGTTTACTATGTAACCGTGTGCTTTTTGTGTCTCAATGTTTGTATGTAACTAAAACCTAATATCACAATTTGTAAGAGTGAATCTGTATCTATGTATGTATTTATATATTTTTGTGTATGTTGTTTATGTGCTTGCCCTGCAGCTAAATGTACAACTAGTTACGTTTTGGGACAGTCATTATACTAGTTGTAACGTTACTAATCAACAAAGGACTGTTATCTTACTAGTTGTAATGAGGCTAGTAACGATACTAGTTAAACAACAACGTTTTGGAACAGTCATAAAACTAGTTGTAATGATACTAGTAATTTAAATTATTTTTTTAGAATTGACATATTTTCAGCTGTAAATACATAAAACAAAATTTTAGCTCCAAATATAATAAGTGGAAAGTGGCTCAGTGGGATAGAGTACATGCCTTGGAAGATGAGAACTGTGTGCTACCCCGGTTGAGCCAAATTTTTTGTAATATTTAAAAAACTATAAATAAAGAAACTAGTCTATAATAACTAGTATTTCAACTAGCATATAACTATGTACAAATGAACTAGTTGGGCTCCTATGACAACCTAATGTTAAAATCGATAGTTCGATATATGGAAAAAGGACAGTTAGGCAACTAGTCTAAATAAAAAAACAACTAGTATATTTCTAACCACATACTAGTCATTTTGTCTGCAGGGTGTCTATCTGTTGGTTTATTTATGTAGGGTATTTTTGAATTATTGCTTATTGTTACATCTAATAAAGCGAAGTATGATTGATGTATGTAGTACATAGTTGTTAACTAAAAATCTTCTTCGATTCTCGAATCCTTTTCTTTAACTTAAAAATAAATTCACTCTACTCTATTAAATTTTCATTGAATTTTCCTTTTCTGTTGTGAGTTATCGCTTGTGTGCTGATCAATTATTTCAAAATCACAAATCAAAGAGAAATGATCCGATGGATATTGGAAGCTGGGTGTGCGATTTTTGCCAATTTCATCACCATGTGGGAACTCTAAACAATTTTTGACCTGAAATAAATAAATACAAAAATATGGAATTTGTTCGGATATATAGTACTTTACAAAATTAACTTACTCTCAAATTATCCTTCGTATAGAAAACATAGTCTATTGTATGGCACACTTCGCCATCTTCACGTATTTTCCATGTGGTGTATGGTGGCTCATTCTGTATGGATTTTTGTACCTTATCGAAATTATCGAATTTCTCCAAGCTTGTAGTTTCATTATTACATTCATCACTATCAGCACGTATGTCCGAATATGCACTCGATAACTTTAGGAATTCACAATTCAAAATGGTCGAGTAAACAGGCTCAGTGGGCTCAGCATTAAAATCACCACATAGCAAAACAGCTCTGTCACCCGCAAACTGTTTGACAAAGTGTATCAAATCACGACCCTGCTCATTGCGTAGCTTTGAAAGAAGGGAACCATGGCGGGCTTTAAGATGTGTAGTACATACACAAATTTCCCGACCTGTTGCTTTAATTTTTAAATTTATTGCTATAGCCACTTGATTACTTTGAACTCGCCAAACTTCTAAAATGCGGGTTTCAAAATTCTTAAGTTCAAATTTATCACGTTTAAAGAAAATGGCACAGCCATCAGGCCCATTGTTTTCTTCAATATAGAGGCAAGGTGAATCTGGTTTGGGAAAGAAAATCCCTTCATATTTTTGTGTACCCAAAATATTCTGAAGAAATTTATAGTGGTCTACTTCCTGTGAACAGAAATATATGAACTTTATTATTTTATAAATGATTAACGAAAAAACTCACCTGTAAACAGATTATATCGGGATTATTTTGCAAAATTTCTTGTACTATTAGGAATTTTCGATTTTCCCAAGTTAAAGCCTCATCGGGGCATTGTACAAAACCATCATTATTTTGGCCGAGAGCTGAAAAGAAATTTGTTTAAATAAAAAAATGTTCACATTAACATATTGTAGTTGCATAAAAATTTTTATTTAGTATACAAAATAAATGAATTTATTTATATATGTATGCAAACATTTCCTGTGGAAACATTCCTGTCGTAGAGCTTTCCATCATGGGAAAGGAAAGGTACATAATCTCAAAGCTGTTAAAAATAAAACATAAGTTCTTTTTTTTATAAATAACACTGCTGTACAAGCAAAAGGTAGAAAGTTTCTAATGCATTTTTTAGGGTAATTAGGATCTGCTAAACACGGAAAAATAAAAAAAATGTACATTTCGTCCATTGTTCAGATAAAGGTAAATTTGTGTTTTTCGATGTATACTTCCATTTAAAGCGCCATTGAAAGTCAAATGTTGGTTCGATTAAATCTTGTTGAAAAGGCGACCTATAGTTTGCTTAAAAGGCTACAAAATTATGCGTCGAATTGTGAGTGGATAATTAATTTTCAACGGATAAAAAATTATTGAGTTATACACTGAAAGGAAAACCTTCATATATATAATGATTTTTTACGTTACAGCAATGATTTTGTCATTGTTTCATGCATATTTAAACCTTTTTCCATTTTAAAGAGCTCGTAAAAAATTAAGCATGCAAATATTAAACATTTTTTATCATTTGTTAGAAAGCCATATACATATATTAGGAATAAAACAAGCCAAAAATCATTAAAATCGATTAATAAATATCGATTTTATTTGCAATTAAGTGAAGGAACTCAGTTGATAAAAATCACAATTTCCAAACAACAGAAAATTTTAATATGTCCGTGTGTATGTGAGTTGCATGGAAATCGCAGTTCTTATTAGTTCAATTCCTTCACATAATTGCAAATAAAATCGACATTTATTTATCCATTTTAATGATTTTTGGCTTATATCAGGACAATTTTATTCCGCATATTCTGAGAAAGTTTAATTGTTCAAAACGGACGAACCGAACCGTTCGCGAGTTGATGAAATATATTAGTGTGACCACCCAGCGTTATTAGTACTAAGTACTCTTTCATGAAAAACTGATTGTATAATTACGATGAATATTTTTTATTGCGAAAAATGTACATAAACGTTTTTTATAACATTAGAAAAGTAGTTTTGTTCTTTTTATGCGGTTTATGCAGAGTCTTAGAAATTATAACAGTTGTGTGAGCAAAAGGAAAGAAGGTAAGAGAATTCTTTATATTCTTTGAATTGCATATCGTACAATCGAGATCAGTAAAATATATTCGAATAATTTTTTTAGGTGTAGTAAAGAGATTCATAAAAAAGTCAAAAATGTCAATTTGAGAAAACAAAATTATTTTACTTATATTTTTGATTGTACAAAACTTTATTTTTCCTAAATTTTCACTTTTTTCAGAAAATCTGCGCGTATATCCACATTTCTTAAAAGGCTGTCTTAACTTTTGGCCAAATTCTTAGAGCTATCTACGTTATAGAACGGTGTTTTTAAAATTTCCAAAATCTATCGTCACAATTTCTTATGGGCCATTAAACACAAAACATATTGCCATTGCTGAATGTAGGGTACATTTCCAAAATATATAATATTTGGCGCTAAACATTTTGTCAATGGATTGACTTTTGCGATATGTAATTAAAAAGTGAATGTGTTAAACAAAAATTTTTACAAAATTGACAATAATGAAGAGACTTAAAAAAACATCCTCTTTTGTAGGTCAACTTAAAAATTTTGAATTTTCAGCCTTTTTCCATCTTCAAGAATTAAATAAAAATTCGCTTTAAACTTACTTTGTGATAAAAGATTCCACTGAAATAAACGTATGTAATTTGGATCAGCTATTGGTGCGCTGCACACTGGAGTTGTTGTTGTCGACAAAACAAATTCGAAAAAAAACAAAAGATATTTTTGTTATTTTAAAATCAAATTTATACAAATAGAAATTGAATTTCTTTACCTCGAGATACTGCATCTAATTTGAGACAACGCAAACCATCTGTTACGTCTGATGAAACCACTTGAGCGGATAATGTAGACAAGGGTTTTAAAAAGAAACGTGTAAGAAGTTGCGGTTGATTTTCTCCACGTAAATGTTTGCAATGTTGCAAAAGTTCAGGAGTGCTCAGGCCTTTGGGTATCTCTAAGCTATCATCTTGGGAATCGGAATTATTAATTTTTGGAGCCGAATTAAATGAGCCCATTCTGCAAAATAAATGAAAATGGTTAAAACATTGTTTCAAAATATTACTTTAAAACATATTTTTAAACAAAGATAAAGATTTAGGGCCATATTCTTAATAAATAATCAAATGTTAATAAAAGGTTTATGAACCTTTCATAAACAGTTGATAAGTATTATAAATAAGAGGGTTAGTTAATAGAAAAATTAAAAAAAGCTTTAAAACAATTAAAAATTAGAAGTAAACAGTAACACACAATAAAAAAAACAACTTTAAGACATAAAATTTCAAAAAGTAAAAACTAGCAATTTTTAAAGCACTGCTTCTTGTAGTACTCACAGGGTGGGGGTTCTAAATATAATTTTTTTAATATAAATCATTATTATAAATAGAGTGTGACTATCGCGTGTAGACCCTAAACTCATGTTACTGGTAGACACTTTACTGAAATTAAAAATAATATTAAATGCAAAAATTAAATGTGGACTTATCTTAGCAAATAGGTAGGAGTAAAACTAAATGATAATTAATATTTTTATCAAATAGCATTTATTGGCTTTGCAGAAAAAGCATTGTCAGTCGATTTTAATACTACCTGCTGACAAAAAATTGTTAGACATCTGACAATCGTGTGAGCACATCGCGTTGCCATTTTCAGATTATTGTCAGATAATTGTCAGGCATTTTTTAATTGTGAGATGTGCGAAGTTTCTGCATCTGACAATGGCGTCATTGTCAGATACTTCTTTCTATTGGCAGCACTGCACACATCTTTTTTTTTTAGGGAAAAGTGAAAATAAAAGAAACTATGCAGCTAAAGTGGTTGGAATTGATTATTTATGTTCAATACTAATTTATATTTTTACTTTTTAAAGTTAACACAAGCACAGATGAAAAATAATTGCTAATTTCTGTTAATTAATTTGAGTCTGGTAGCGCCAAACAACAGATCTGATCATTTTTGCAACTGACAATCGTGTGAATTGTCAATTTTTTTACTGACAATATTGTCAGATAAATTAATTGTTAAACAATTGTCTGGCAATAAATTGTAAGCTTTTCTGACAACCTTGATACAACCGTGTTAACTAACAATATATCTTGCACTGACAATTTTTTATTGTCGCCACATTGCCAGGTCTGACAAAATTGTAAGAACTGACAACCGTCTGTAGGGCTTAGGCTTTACTACATTTTACTAAATTGCGTTCGTTTACAGTAAACTGCACAAATTTTTGCTAGTAAAATTTTGTAAAACGGAAACATATGATTCAAAAGGTAAACAAACAAACGTAAGCAAAAAAATGTATACAATTTTTGAAAAAATTTGCGAAAAAAAAGAAAAATTGTTATAAAACTGGAACAAAAATAAAAAGTGAATAATTGTTATGAAACTTTTCGCTTGTTAATTTAAGCATATACGTTTAAAAGGGAAATTAAATTTTCAGAACCCGTTTGCTTTGTTTTATTTGTATTACTTTCATTCTTTAGTGTTGTGAAAGTGCAAAGTAATTGGCTACTTAGTACTGCACTTTTTTTTAACAAAAACAAATGATCATGTACTTTTGAATAAATTTAACTTGACACAATTTAGAAACATCAAATATAGTATACAAAAAAAACACATGAAAAAGATTACATAAAATGAGTTATTTATATTTTCTTGAAATTTTCGGGTTATAAAAAGTATTGAATCGAGTACCAATAAGAAATATAGTCGACTAGTTAAAAGTGCAATGTTTTTCAGCACTACATTTATTTGCCATCAGTAATTTTATTAACCTTAAGGTACGACTACACTTAGCATATATTTGCTAAGTAACTACTACTTTTGCTCAGAGTTATAGTGATTCCACATACAAGGTTTTAATACAAAATTTGGTTTTAACGTTAAAACCATCCATTAAAACCTGGTTTTACCATACAAAATGATTTTTTTAAAACCATCTTAAAACCCTTTTTACTTTCGTTTTTTGAAATACAACCTTGTTTTCGCTGTACTTAATTCAAAGCTAACAAGTCAAAAAGTTTGAAAGCAGCTGATAATATTAAATGGCGCTTATGGAGTATCTAAGAGGTGTAATCACTAGAACTGCTAACATTGCTCTACTAAACGTCAAACTTTTTCAACTGATAAAATGATCATAGTATCATCACCGCCTTCAAACGCTTAAGGCTATGTCAGATAAAACTTTTGCTTCGCGTTGCGTTACAGATTCGCTTTGACATCTAAGATGAAATGTACATACTTATACGAAACATGCTACATAAAGCACTTTTAACGCAGCGTGAAGCGAAAAGTTCGGCAACTCTCATCTTTTTGCTTGCTTTGACAATCAGCTGGAATAATTTTCTTTTATTATATTGCCAAACGAAACATATTGCGCGTTTGAATCTGTTTTAATAAGAGGTAAATATGTATGTGGCATTTATTTATTTATAATAAATCGTAAAATAACATAATTGACTTTTATTTTTATAAAAAATATATATATAAATAGCAAAATTATCAACTACTTTTTAGGTAAACGATCAATGCGCGAGTGTTGTCAAAGTTTTCATTGTGTCATACACCTTTTGCTTTACACTTTTCTATCAAAGTTAGAAACGTCACGCAAAGCGACAAAGTTGTATCTGACACGGCCTTTAAACTCTATATAGAGATTCCCTTCCTTACGGTATTTGACATTTCCTTACAAGATCCAACTATGCTGCTAGAGTAGTTTCGACAATAAATTTTGTTGTAGAGATGGATTTACCTGTGTGTTGTGGCATGATGACACTCAATAAAAACAAAAACTAAATAGTTTAATAAAAAGTGAAATCATGTAAATTTTATAAATATCACCGCGTTACAGCACTTTTTTTTTGCAGAAATGCCACTATATATTCATTAATCTAGAGACAAAACATGGTCAAACTGCGTACTTGGTTTTTCATTTTCTCATCTTTTGTCCTTTTTAAAGTATTTAACATTTTTCATGAATGCTTAATTTAAATAATTTCTTTTAATATTAGTATCTAATATTTCTTAGCAAACTTGGTACCAAATAAAAGAGAAGGCTCTGTAAATTATATAAAAATATTTACTTCAGTTGCCCTGAACCAACATATTAAAAAAATGTCGCTTTAAAAATATATCCTTCCCTATCCCCAAAAAATTTCACAAAAAATTTTTTTTTTAAATTATATGTGTATTAGCCGATAGCCCAAGTACCTTGTGCTATATACTTATGTATACATACTAGTCTTATATTTATATAAGGTTAATATCATTTAAATTAATAAATTATATGTTGTAGCCTTAAATTAGCTCTATAAGACTTCGAAATTTTACGATTTTATCTCCCTTAGTTCAAAAGCTGTGGCTGTGGTCGCTTTGCGGCACAAAAATAATTTCTATAAAAATTGCATGTAGAAAATTAATTTCTAAAAACAACCATTATTTTTGAGCCGAGAGCAATAAAATCGTAAAATGAGTGTACATTTTTGGTTTAGTTTTAAGTTAATGTATATTTTTATATATTTTGCAAAACAATCAATAAAGATTTTGAAGGAAATATTAGAAAAATTGTTTCCGAGGACATATTTAAAGTTTTTCTTCAGTTGATCTACAACTATTCTTCCACATCCTTCGGATAAAAACCATTATACATCAATTCATCTAGATACTAAACATAGTTAAACTGCGTGCTGGGTTTTTCATTTCCTCATCTCTTTTCCTTTTTAAGGAACTTTACATTTTTTGAGAATACTTATTTTAATTTTGTTTTCATATTAATATGTCAAATTTTTTAGCAATAGTAGTACCAAATAAAAGGGAAGACTCTGCAGAATTTTATAAAAATATTTCCTTCATTTGCTTTGAACAAAAAAAAATTGTCTTCAAAAATTCCTTCTATATCCTTGAAAATTTTCAACAAAAAGCCTTTTAAAAATAATATTTTGTAGCCTTAAGTTAGCTCTATGAGACCTAAAAATTTTGTGGTTTTGTCTCTCTTACGGGTCTACATAAAGCGGAGCATTGAGCGTCGGATTAGGGGCTAGACGAATAGCACATGGCCAAGATTAAGAGGTAAAAACGGGTAATAATTAGTACTTTGTTTAACCGTTTAGTTAAGTTCTACTTATTTACTTATTTTTTTTTAGTAAAATATTTATGGTTTTCTTTTCAAATTAATTATTAAAGTTTTTTTACTCAAGTACAAATATTCAGTCGATAGTAATATCAATAGAATCGATAGCAAAATCTGAACTATCGATAGATATCGATAGTAGAAATCAGTTATATATCTACTAAAATACGCGTCGAATATTGGCTAATTGGCTTTGATTGGATAAAAAATTACGGAGTTATAATGGATCAAACATAAAATTGTAAAGGGTCCGCCAGATAACTTTTTTTTTGAAGATGCAAAAAAAACTACTGAATATTTTCTCAAATTTCTTTTGTATTTGAAAGTACAATCCTTCCGGTTAATAATGAAAAATAATTTCATTCTAATGGCTGCCTCGGCTGCCCATGCAGTAGCCTACACGATCGGTCCAATTTTTAAGCACATTATCGATTGTGTGCAGCTGTATTTCGCCAATGGCTTCACGAATATTGTCCTTTAAAGAGTCAATTGTCTCTGGCTTGTCGGCGTAACACTTACCTTTGAAGGAACCCCACAAATAATAGTCCAACGGTGTCAAATCGTAGCTCCGAGGTGGCCAAACGACATCAGCTCTACGGCTGATAATGCGATCTTCAAAAACAGGGCGCGAAACATCGAGTGTAGCTTCGGCTGTGTGGCACATTGCGCTGTCCTGTTGAAACCAAATGTTGCCAATATCCTCCTCTTCAATTTTTGTTAAGAAAAATTCTTTCAACATGGCCCGATAACGATCGCCATTGACTGTAACGGCCACTACTTGCTCATTTTCGAAGAAAAATGGCCCAATTATGCCTCTGGACCAAAAGTCGAACCAAACAGTGACTCGTTTTGGGTGCGTCGGCTTTTCAATGTATGCGTGCGGGTTTTCTGTGCCCCAAATGCGACAATTTTGCTTGTTTACATACCCGCCAAGATCAAAATGAGCTTCATCTGAAAAGATGATTTTTTTGGCAAAATCGGCATCTTGTGTAAGTCGATCGCAGGCCCACTTAGCGAAGCGAAAACGCATTCGATGGTCAGTATACACAACCATATTCGTTCAGCGGAAGGATAAAACTAATTATCTGTCAAATCAGACATGAGGTAAGTGTTACCATTCGCGAAATAAGCACTAGTTGAAAAAAAAACGTTAGATGGCGGAACCTTTATAAAATTTTTAGCCAATTTTGGCATTTCGGAAGCTGTTATGTACCACAAATAATAAAACAAGTCCATAGTTTTATAATTTTATTGAATAGTTCATGCAATTACAAAAATTGTAAGCCATAATGGACCGAAATCGGCCAAAATCTAAAAATGCTGTAATAAAATAACGAAAAAACTAGCATTTTTAAAAATCCCTACATTTTAATGATTTGAAAAAATCTGCCCTTTTTTCCCTACGGTACTTTTTTTTTAGACAAAAATCCCTACGAATAGGGATTTTTCCCTACATATAACAACACTGACTTCGATCCATGAAAGTTTTTTTCCAATGAAAATGCAAAAAAATTTTGAAATATCCGTATAAATAATAGATGTCAAAAAATCACTAGGGTCTTACTATGTTTTTCCCAACGTGCGTCGTACTAGAAAATTACCGGCTATTCAGCCAAATGTTTATGGGAATATTCGACAACTCGCTTGGTTGTCTGGTAAGGTTTCAGATTTTTTCTAACGTCAAACATGCCAGCAAAAATGTTTTCTTTTTTCATTTATTCTTTCAAAATAGAAAAACCTACCCTTAAGGCCATAATCGGGTTCACTTATACTACAACAAATGAAATATCAATGATCAAGTAAAATTAATAATAAAATGTTAATTTTTATTATTAAAACACGGCTTAAGTTGGATATTTAGATGAAAAAGAGTCCTCCACATTGCAGCTAAAAAAGGATTTTGAAGAATAATTCCAGAAAACTAATGTTTTATGCAGTTAAGTCAAAGTGCAGCTAACATTGATATTTTGTATGAAAATAATTTTAAAATGCCAAAAATTTAGAGCATTTATCTCAAAAGTGCAGGTACATAAAGTGCGCTTAAAAACGGGTTTTTATGGGATTTTAAAGAATAGTGACACCAATTAATAGTTTTGGGCAGTTAAATCAAAAGTGCGCTTAAACAAAAGGCAATCCAAACTACTGTACTGGTTATTCAATATGTATCGTAACTTTTGTGAGGTAGAAATCTATAGAAAACAGATTTTTACGTAGATAGCGTCAAACAGTAGCATATGCCAACAAACAAAAAGCAAAGAAAACTAAAAAACAAAGGTAAATAATTAGAATCAATGAAATAAAATACGAATAGAAAATAAATGATGGTACATTTATTTATTTAATATAAGAAAATTATGAAATAAGGCAAATCATTTTTTTCGACGCTACGTTTTCATTAACTATGACAAAAAGTAGAATAATACGGATGAAGAAAAGTAACACGACACGAGTCCACTAATGCTACCATAAATTTTTAAGTTTACTCAGTAATTACTCATTTACTGCATTTTACTGTAAAAGTAAACGAACGGACCTAATATAAAGTTTTTTATATACAAGTTCTCGTTATAAAAAATAAACAGTGCTACCAACATTAAAAAACAATACCATGTTTTCTAATTTTACGTATAATGTATATCAGCAAAATTGTGTAGTTTCTCTTTTATTATATTTTCTCTTGGAAATGATACATATTATCGCGGTAAAAATTAGATATACATACATACATATGTTACCAGGAGCATTAGCGTACGTCCGCACTAAATTTTACCAAGATCTCTTCAGTGGTTTTTGAGTGATGCGTGTTTAGAATGACAGAGATATTTTTTATATTTATTTATTTATTAGTCCATAGACCATGATTAACGGACTATGGAATAATATCCTTACAGACCAATAAAATAAACTACATATATTTAAACATTTAACTGATTAATTAATGACTTACATTTAAGAAAAAAAATGATGTTACGTTTTATCATGTTAACATTTACAGAAAAATCAATCCATATATTATATATAAATTAAGTAAAGTGCGACTTTGGCTCGCACACGAAGGATTCCGTATGAATACACATATGTATATCATATTCCGTTTTTGCTCCTTTTTTCATTTTGGCAGTTTTTCGTTGTGCTTTTTGTTTAATTTTGCTCTTTTTTTTATTCTAAAGTTATTTTTCGTTGTTTTTGCGATTTTTTCGTTTCGGCGCTTTTTTTCATTTTCGTTATTTTTTGCGATTTATCATTTTTTGCAATTTTTTATACATTTTTTAGTTTTGGCGTTTTTTTTTTTGCTTTTTGACGATAGTTTTAGTTTTAGCGATTTATTTTAGTTTCGGCGCTTTTTCAACTTTTGGCGCTTTTTTCGGTTTTGGGGTTTTTTCGGCTTTTAGTGATTTTTTAGTTTTTACGACTTTTTTTGGTTTTGACACCTTTTTTCGTTCTGGCGCTTTTTTCGGGTTTTGGCGATTTTATCTAGTTTTGGCGCTTTTGTTTTCGTTTTGGTGATTTTTTTTAAATTATTGTCGATTTTTTCGTATTTGATGATATTTTTAGTTTAGCTTTTTTTTAATTTTATTGTTTTTTTTTCGTTTTGAACACTTTTTTGGTTTTTTGCGTTTTTTTATTTTTTTGCGATCTTTTTAGTTTTGATGATTTTTTGCCTTTTAGCGATTATTTTCAATTTTGGTGCTTTTTTTCTTTAAGCGCTTTTTTCATTTTGGCGATTTATCATTTTGTTATTTTTTTAATTTTGGAATTTTTTAGTTTTATCGTTTTTTTAAATTTCAAGATTTTACATCAAGATAAAGCAAATTGTCTAAATTACATAGTCAAAATTATTAACTTATTATTAAATTATTAACTGATAGAACACACCTTATTTTTTATTGTTTTAAATATCGGTGCTAATTGGTGTATTCTATTCTACAGACTACGCCAATTAACACGCACTTTGAAAATTTAAAGTGTCTATATATAAGTGTTTGTATATTACATTAGTATTTCAACATTTGTCGTTGCTCGCTTTCGAACACCCTTTAATTACATATGCAATAATATTGTAGTTATAATTGATGGGCCGCTTAACATTTGGTGATAAACGAGATACATATGAGCATTGATGATAGAAGTGAAGCGGATTCCGAAATCAGCGTTGTTATATTATGCTCTGTGCATTTAAAAATAAATTGATTTAATTATTCCGTTGTTACTGGAAATATTAACCATGTCTAATTCTTTCCGAGTATAACGTTATGAACCTTAGCCTATATAGGTAATTAGTTTAGATTAAAAAGCAAATTAGTTGGAAATAATCATATTAATATACTTAATAGCTTTTACTTTTTTAAATGTACTCACAATTTTATCTGAATACTCATTATAGGATTTTCAAAAGCAAGATTGCATTTATTATTATTTTATAGATATGTACATACATATCGAGCCATAACCGCCAAAAAAGCTCAAGCGACATGCTTTTCGAAAATCGTTTTTGAACGAAAATCGATTATTTACGATAAATCGGACTATCTGTTAAAGTTTCAAAGTCCTGCCATGTACCGTTACGAAAATACAGCAAAAGAAACTTTAGCTTAAGTGCAGTTTCCCTTTAAATTTTTAATTTGTTTACATTTTTTGTAACTGCAATGTGTCGCTTAAGCTAAAATTCTCTTTTGCAAGTAGAGCAAAACTAGTGTCAAAAACGGCAAGGACCTCAATGAAACGGTTAAAGAACAGCTTGATAAAGATAATAATTACTAGTTTTAAAATAATTTGATTAAATTAATTGATTTTTCATGGCATCAATAATATCTTAAAATATCTTAACCTATACAAACATGCGTTGTCTTATAGGAAATTTATTAAAACTATTAACATTACATATAACAATCCAACACAATCCTATATAGCCAATATAAGGGCTCTACTTCGATTTAAACCAAGGATAACTAAAAAATAGTTCTCCTGTAAAATTTACTTTATGGCGCTTAAGCTTTTTTGGCGGTTATAGCACGATATACTTTTTAAACTGAGGAGATTCAAGAACATTAAATGATGATTCATACCAATATTGTTTTTTTGTGTATTTGTGTTTTGCGTTTGTAATAAATATTAAAATCGGAAGTGTAAAAGATTAACTAATTGCACTATTCATTCTAATTAATAAAAATCTTTTTTCATCTTTTAAAATAACATGTTTAGTTAAGAAAATTTCGTTATAGACTGAAAACATTTTAACTGACAGCGACGAGCTCGCTATTTGTTTATTTGAAATTGTTTAAACACCCGTTTTTGTTTTTATTGTGTATTGCGTCTATTATAAAATAATTTTATTTTTTTATAAAAAAATATTATTTCACAAAATAATTATCTTTGCCACAGATTTGTATTTTGGACTTTTTGTTATGATTTCAAAAGAAATACTGATAATAGCAGTCGTGACGTTAGGAATTTATGATTAGAATGAAGAATTTAACTTTAAATCTCATATCAATAATTGACAATATTTAATTACATAACTTTTTCCAAGTTCAAATTAGCGGTAAGGAAGAGGCGTTAAAAATTGCACATGTTGAAATTTTTCTGTTTAAAACTACCACCTTTTCGACTTTGTAGTTCCGTTTTAATTTAATTTTTCAATTAAATTATATTTTTCTTTAGAGATAAATAAATGTGAAGCATGGACACAAAGATAAATTTTTACTGCACGGAGGGTTGAACTGACATGTTTCGATAGCTCCGCTAATCTCGTCAGAGTTCTTTTCCGCGTAGACCACTCGACCAAAGCCAGTGTTTTTCAGTCAAGAGTTGAATATCATCTACTTTTAATCAATTCATACTGTCACGCTTAGAGCTGTATTTCAGTTGCTAGTTATTGATATTCACTTTTTGTCTTATATTGCTCTACGTCTATACCTGATATATTTTTATCATGACAAATGTCAAATTCCATTTAGGAAAACAGCTAACATAAAACAAATTATTTTTCAATACAAAGTTTTACTTTTGTCATGATACATATATATCAGGTATAGACGTAGGGTTAAGCTTCTTGTTATTTCTCTATTCTACATGTATGAATTATCATCGAAAATTAAAATTACTATTGTGTTGATGTTTGTTTGTTCAGCTTTATTTGCTAGGTGCCTTTAGAGTTTAACAATTAAGTTAGGAGTTGTAGTCGAACTGTATGGGCTTATAATATAATATATAGCAAAATAGTAATTGTAATTATCGATGATAATTCATACTACAATGGAGAAATAACAAGAATGTCAATAACTATCAACTGAAATGCAGCTCTAAGAGTGACAGTATGAATTGACTAAAGGTAGATGATATTCAACTCTTGACTGCAAACCACCGACTTTGGTCGCGTGGTCTACGTGGAAAAGAGCTCTGACGAGATTAGCGGAAGCTATCGAAATATGTCAGTTCAACCCTCCGCGAAGAAATAACCGAACTCAAGTAAAAATAATTAAAATTTCTTTGGATATAAATCCATACAGTTCGACTATTACTACGTTTATATGCACGGGTTATTTGCAAATAAAACTGTAAATTGTTGCCATATAATTGTTTTATTGCGACTTATTAACTCAAGAAAACTATTCACGATTAAAGCGTAGTATGCAGTTCTCACTGAAATTCAGGTTTGGAGTTTTGCATTTATTTGTACACGGAAAAGTAATCGTCTAAAATGCTATACAGAATTTTGTTTGCATACACACAAATTTATATATTTTTTAATTTACAACACACAAAAACACTAATAATTAATGACAATGAACGAAAAATTAGAAATGTCAAAAATTCCGGGGTTAAACAATTGTCTGAACATTAATTTTTGTTTTAGTTGACGGAAAAAATTCTCCACTTATTGTTATAACATGCCTGTAATAGACAATAAATGCGACAATTCCGTGTACATTTCTTTTGGAACTGCGTAATAGTAAACGGAAATTTCTTTAAGAAATTTACAAACCTGAATTTCAGTTAGTTTTTTTTACACATACTTCTTATGGCAGCTTGAATTTCAGGCAGAGCTGCGTACTACGCTTAACGCACTATTTGCAAATAAAATGTTTGAGGTTGCCACGCTTACAAACGTTTGTTACACAGAAAAAAATAGACAAGAATTATATTCAATAAAACCATGTTATTAAAAAAATATATGAATTTCAATAACATTTATCTTTAACATAATAAAATATCTCGTTGTAAGTATTTCTTTTCCATTCCGGTTATTTCTTATCTTTTTATACATAAGTACTTAAAACAAGTTGTATCCCATAAAAAATAACTGGGATATGGCTCAGCTATAGAGTGTATGCTTTACGTCCGGAAAGCCCGGGTTCGTATTCCTGCCATGTCAATATTTTTTAATTTATATATATATATATTTTTATTTTGAAATAATTTTGTTATCAATATAGGGGAATTCTTTATCACAGGAAATTTGAAAAAAAAATTATTGAATACCGGGATTTTTGTTATCAAAAACGAAACTTATTTTTTTCTGTGTAATAAAAAAACATGGCTAGTATGAATAAAAATAGTATTTGCTTTTTACTTAAAAAATTTTTTTAAACACAAAATGCCGGAAATTATTCAATATAAAATTAAGATTTTTTTTGGGTTAAAAAAAATTTTCAGTAAAAAGCAAATACTTTTTTTTATTCATACTACCCAATAAATATATAAATAGACAATTAATAAATAAATAGACAATTAAAACAAATAATTATTTGTTATTTTATACATTTCAATTTTTTTTGTAAAAATACTGAAGTTTTCTATAGAAGTGCTACCAAGTTTTTGTATTTTTGCTATGACGTATAAACAGTGAGTTAAATTATTTACAAATATTTTTATTTACAAATAGTGGGCATATAAACGTAGTATATAACTCATAGCTTAATTTTTTAAAAATGTATAAAAAATTTAAAATTCCCAACTGTTACCATTTTTATTCACCGGCCGTAAAGCCACATATATGGCAATTAAAATAAGCTTTATTTTACGAAAATCGATGGATAAATATTGACTTTATTCACAACAAAGTAAAATTAACTGTAAAGTAAATTCTTGCAACAAATCGAGTTTTGAAGATGTGGCTCCGCTAATTTTATCATAACTCGGAAAAGGGATATCCAATTTCCTAACCAAAAAACTTGGAATAAAATTTCCTTTAAGCCATTCTAACATTATTTTTTTACATACTCAATGATGAAAAATGTATATTTTTTGCAAAATTGGAACATTTTCAGTCTTTAAGAATATATGAAAAATCGAAACTGGCAAAAACTTAAAATTTTTATTAACAAATCATAAAGCCACTTATATTACATAAATTATGACAATATGTCAAATAAATTTCATAAAGGTTTAACTTGGATTTTATTTTTCATTTTGCCTTATTGGTACTTTTATCGTTATCCGATGGATTTCTAATTGTATAGAGGTGTAGAAAAATAAAATGGATTCATATCGAATAAAAAAATTATTTGCTGGGTTATGTATAATTTTCAAAGCCTATTTTGCTTATTTTTGAAAATCGTTTACATATTTGTGAATTCTCAAATGGTTTTTGAAAGTCTGTACCATGGTAGAATAATATAACAGGTAGCCGCATAACTAATACAAAAGTACATTTGGGGTACGAAATGTCAAACATTAATAGAGAGGGTATGTGTGTGTTTGTAGAACATAAGCGGCAAACATGTAGTATTGTGTGTGCAACGTAGTTATTTCACATATACACAAGATTTCATAGTTCGTACCACGAAAAAAGCAAATAAAAAACTAATCAGCTGGCGTTCCAGGGCTACCTTGTATATTATTCTACCATGGTCTGTACATAAGATAAAGGATTTGTAACTTTGCAAAATTGTGTTTGAAGTCTACTGACGATTTGGTAAAGCACCAATGAAATATTGCATATAGACAATGCTTAGTCTGCTTTTACACACATCAGTTTTTCTTGAAGCAACTTTTATTTTCTTGTGAGAAAGAGCGAGAGAGGAATATATTTCATGTATTCCCCTCTCGCTCTTTCTCACTAGAAAATAAAAGTTGCTTCAAGAAAAACTGATGTGTGCAAAAGTCACGCGTGAATCACGCCTGACACGAAAAATTCACGACATTTGCACATCTCTAGTAATATATAATATTTAATAACAAAATTTGTTTATATACGTGTTAAGATATTAATATATTTAGTTAAAAGGTAGATAAAGTTAAGGTAAATTACGATACGATTGAAATAGTAAATTTTTAAATTTAATTGCGTTGCTAGTATTTTGCAAATTGGGAGAAAGTTGGTTCCAGAGACGAATTGTTAATATATAAAACTGTCTTTCAGATGCGAAATTGGATAATGCCGTTTGCTCTCGATGATCTTGTGAACTTTAAACGGTCATAAAGGTATTTTGGCTTTTTTGTCATGATAATTTTATGTAGCAGGACAAGGGTTTTAAGCATTAAATGTTATATTAAAAATACGATTGGTGTAATGAGATATGTGATGAAAGCTGTTTAGACCATAAATGTAGCGTATAGCGTTATTAAAAGTTGTATTGAGTTTCAACATGTCCCTCGAATTACACCCATAAAAAACCTCTGATGCATATAATAGAGTTGGCAATATATAAGTTTTAGCAAGTAACACCCTTATTTTAAACGGTGTGAAATACTGCGTAGCCCATAAGCTCCTTAGCACACTATATATCCGACCATAGGACTGATTAACATGATCAGACCAAGTTAAAGTACTGTTGAAAGTTACACCAAGGTTTCTGACGGAGTTAACAATATCAATTTTAGTACCACCAAGGAAAATATCAATATCAGATTCAATTTTGGTTGCTTTTTTACAAATTATTAAACATTTGGACGTTTTAGGGTTAAGACGAAGGCCATTTGCCGATGCCCAAATCAGCATCAAGCCACAGCTATGTATATAAGTTCCTGCATGTCGTTTGCACAACCGTGATGATTTAGGTCAATCTTCTTATAGACTTATTCCATATAAAACCAACGAAAAAATCGAATTTGTTCGGAAAATCAACAATTCACTAGAGTTGTGTCGTTCCGGAACGACCTAGTTCCATGGAACGATTCCCTAAATGGAACGGTGCGGACCGATCCAAACGTTCCTCTTTTATCGTTCCTCGTCCCGCAATATCAAACCGGCTTGAGGAGTAATTAATTTGCTTTGACAAACGTTCAAGACACGCATTTGCCTCGTTCAGTTATTTGTGTACACATTTTTGTATAGAGAATGATTTATTTATTTATGTTTATGATAGATATTATTATTTTCAAAAATTTATTGCTTGTTGTGGGCTATTATTTTTTTACAAATATTTTACGAAAACAAAGAATTATTTTATTGTTATTATGTCAGAAAACGACAATAAGCCATGAAAAATTTTTGTTGACGTTTTTAGGAGCGACAGAGACATTCTCTCGTTCCTCGTTCATTCACTGTTCAAAAAAAAAAACTGGACCGATGAAGGAAAGGAACGACCTAGTTCCTTTAGTCTTTTGGATCGGTCGGAACGATTCCACAAAAGGAACGATTTTGCTCAACTCCACAATTCACATTGTTGATATAAGAATAATCTTAATTGAAATAGTTTTGAAATCTACAAAAAAAAAATTAACTTTGTTTTTCTGATTTTCGTTTAACTTACAATTTCGTAATTATATTTACAAAAATCGTTGTAGGTTCAAAATCAAACAGTTATTCAATTGATATAACAAAAAAATTAATTGTATTTACAAATCTTTTTCCTGTGTAGTTAAGTGCTGTACAACTAACATTTCACTAAAACATTAAAGGGTTATATCCAGTGGTTCCCATATATGATGAGTATGATAAAATACAAAATTTGCTTGAATTTGCTTTCATTTAACTGGTTATAACTTTTTTAATATCTAAGCTAGACGAATGATTCATGTCTTGTTTTAAAATTATTATTATATGTAAGTGCTTTAGCGGCTACAATATATAATATCACAATTATCGAAGTTTTTTCACAATCCGCGATTCATGATGCTGTAACTAAAAAAAATGGTAATTTTAAAAATTTCCAAAAAATATATATGTATTAATGTTTAACCCCTCCTATGTCGTCGCCAAATATCTATGTGGTACTGTTACAGGTTCCGGAAATATTAATAAAACTTTTAAACAGAGTAAACAAATATTTTAGGGCCTGTCCCGCGATGTCGACAAGTCGATGTCGTTCTGTTATTTATATTGAAAACAATAATAAAAAATTAAATTTGTTTTTGTTTTTTATATAAATAAGAGAACGATATCGGCTAGTCGACATCGTGGGACAGGCCCTAAAATATGTTTTAGTTACACGTGCACACAGAAAAAGTAATCTCTACATTGTATTTTGATGCGCTGAATCTGATTCTGAGGTCCGTTTGGCCTGTAAGCTCTCGAGATTTCGATAAATTTGCAAAAGTTGTAAAAATCTCGAAAACCGCAGTTTTTGCAATTTACTCTGAATTTTGAGGGTGTACAAACCAAACGGACTCCAGATTCAGATTCAGCGTGTAAAAATACTTGTAGGTAGGTCGGACATTTAGAGAGGGTGTACGAGTTAAATGAACCTCAAATCCGGTTTACGAGCCAAACGGACCTTAGATTCGGACGCAGCGCGTCAAAATAGATGTAGGACATTAAGCTAAATCAGCTAAGCAGCATGAACAAGGTCATACTCTGCTGAGTTCCTGGACACGCCGGAGTGGTAGGAAACGAAAATGCTGAGAAAATGGCCAGAAGGGGGCTAGTACACCCATGATCGGTCTAGAACCATTTTCCGGAATTGGATCAGACAAAACCCGGGAATATATATCGACGGAGATCAAGAGGACTAGAGAATGATTGGAACGTATAGCCAAAAACGTTTCATAGATCTCATTTCCCTGACTAAAAACAAACAAAGAATGCTCACAGGCTATATATATATATATATATATATATATATATATATATATATATATATATATATATATATATATATATATATATATATATATATATATATATATATATATATATATATATATATATATATATATATATATATATATATATATATATATATATATATATATATATATATATATATATATATATATATATATATATATATATATATATATATATATATATATATATATATATATATATATATATATATATATATATATATATATATATATATATATATATATATATATATATATATATATATATATATATATATATATATATATATATATATATATATATATATATATATATATATATATATATATATATATATATATATATATATATATATATATATATATATATATATATATATATATATATATATATATATATATATATATATATATATATATATATATATATATATATATATATTGTATGTCGGCTTCCATTTCGACATATAGATCCACTAGGAAGACAATATCTAAACAGGTAAATTCTGTAATCTTATATCTTCAGATCTAACTAAGGTAGACGTAAAATTCAGTAAAGATCATAACTAAATCAAAAAATAGGCGTTCAGGGATTTGCTACTTTTTGAAATTTGTATATTTAGGGGCGAAAAGGATGAAATTTTAATTATGGTACTTCTTTGGTAAGCTATTTATCTTCTAAAGTAATAAAGATAGTAAAAAAGTTTATATATTATTCTTCCCTCCTACCTCAAATGAGAACATTTTTTTCTTTTCACCAAGAGCATGGTGGTATAGAAGTGGAACGACGAGTACTTCCATTATTAATATTCCTATATGTGCAGCAATGGGGTAGCGAAGCTCACCGGGTGTTGCTAGTTATCAATAAATAACTAATGGCATTGCTTATTTCGCCAAATATTTGCGCAGTCTAACAATACTTTTAGAATTTTATGAAATGTTTCGAAATAGGTTGTTATATTGCAATTTTGTGAAATGCGAAGCTTTGGAAGTTATGAAGTGAAAAAATTTTCTTTATAAATTTTGTGAGTTTCGACATTTACCAAATGAAGAATTTCATTAAAATTCAACCGTTATGCTTCGCTGGATTAATGAAACATCTTTCGTTAAAATTATTTTAATGAAAAGTTCGGCTAATATATGAAATAGTTTTGTTGATTCAATCTAAAAATTTCGTTAATCTAATAAAAATATTTAATTATTTTACCGAAAATATTTTAATGAAATTATTTTGTTGTTTAAACGAAATTTTATTGGCTACTTTAATTTATTGATAATTCATTGCAGCAAACTGTTAAATAACAACTGTTTAAATAAAAAAGGTTTTTTTATGAAGGTAATGTATGTATATATGCTTTATTTTATCGGTCTTTCATGAATGTAATTAAATTTGTCATCAAAACAATGAAGTATATTTCCGTGATATACATCTGAATCTCAAGCAGCGATGTCAACTTTTAGATTTAGAAAAGCAGTGAAACAAGTAAAAAAACGCGTAATTCTTGGAAAAAAGCATTAAATTTTAATTTTTTAGTTTTATTTAAAAAATTGTTATATACTTGCCTATGCTGTAAATCGAGCAGATTTAAAACGAATTAATTAAAAACAATTAAATCCATTAAAACAAAAATTTTTCAGACTTTTTGTAGTTTTCTATTTTTAGGCCCCCACCAAAAAAAAGGGGTTTTATAAGTTTGTAGTGTGGGTCTGTACGACTCCATGTACAGACCAAACGGCTAACCGATTTTGATTTTGGTTTTTCTGTTTGAAAGGTGACTTGATCGAGAGTGTTCTTAGCTATGTTTGAAGAACATCGGGGCCAGCGTTTAGAAGATATCACATCTTTTCTACTTTTCAAACTGTAACTTTTGAATCTAGTTTCTCCCTAATTAAAGACTTTGTACAATAAAGACCTTTCAGTTGTACTCTGTAAAATATAAAGAAAATTACAAATACCTTTTCCATGATATTTTGGCATTTTAGAGAATCTTGTTGCGGGAAGCTATATCCTTTTTAATCATTACTTATTAAGAGGAGACTGAAACCTTTCGTATGACACCAAATTTATTATAACTTATATCCGATGACGCGCTCTAAAGTTATTCAATCTTGAATATGACGAACATTTCTCTAAAAATTGCAGAGATGCCCAAGTTTAGACGGCTATAAAAAGTATCGGAATAGTTCTTACGCCACGTGATGACTATTTTTTGGCGACATCCTCCAGTTCCAAAATCGTGTTAAGGATGGAAAATAAGTAAAAACAGCGATCTCACTTTTTCGCGATTGTGCAAAAAGTTCACGCACCAAATGCATAGAAGTTTTGTATACACAATTTTTCCTTTTATTAAAAAAAGTGATATTTTAATCGAAATAACTAAATTTTTGTGTTTTATTTTTATATAATAAATAGTTTTTTATAAAATCGTTACCCGCCATTTTGAGTAAAAAAATAACTTTAAAATATGTCTTCTTTAATAAAAAAAAGTATATACAAAACTTCAATGCGTTTGGTGCGTGAACTTTTCCCATGATCGCGAAAAAGTGAGATCGCAGTTCTTATTACTTTTCCGTGCTCTGCACGATTTTGGAGCTGGAGCTGGCATGTTTCTAAAGAATGCAAGAAGTCATCACCCCAATGTAGATGTATGTCAACTTTCGTTGAAAACTGATAGTTTTTGAAATCTGCAGTGCCAAGCAAACGAAATACGTACAAGAATTCGTTTTTTAATGGGTTTTGACGCCTTTAAAAGATAAAATATGAAGCACCACTAATTGCTCGAATCCACTTTTTTCATTTTTCTGCATGACTGCAAAAACATGTTCAAGAAATAGTTGCATTAACAAAGAATTTTACACTTGAAAAAAAATTTTAGACAAAGAAATTAATTTTTGAATTTTGGGTTTAGTGCCACCGTCACAAAATAAAAGCACGAAAAAGTGGATTAAAAAAGCACACAGAAAAAACTATAATTCGTATTCTATTACTAAATTCATAAATTCAAATATTTATTTTACGGAAATGGGACCTTTCACAAAATTCGTAAAATTAAACACTAAAATTCGTATATATTTAATAAGAAAAAAATCGAATTTTTTTTCTATCAAAATTTTGTATTGGAATATTTAAAAACCAAAGAAAAAAATAATAAAATATAAAAACAAATTCAAACACATGTGTGTTAAAATAAAAACCTATGATCATTTTTTCTGTGCACCGAGCACTAACTCCAAAATTTTTCGCGTCGAAGAGTTGAAAAAGCACTAAAAAAGGTGCGAAAAGCACTGAGTTGACAACGCTGATCTCAAGCTTTTTAAGTATCCATTAAAATATTTCCATCCATTAAAATGTTTTGTCAAAAAGGTTAACCAAAATCAATGATACATTTGTCAAAACATACGAGTTTCCCACAAAAAAAAGCTTGTCATAAATCCAATGAAATTTTCTAACGAAACTATGAAAGCTAATTAAGCAATTCCAATGAAACTCTTGCACAATACCTACTCGTAAAATTTGACATACCCACATTTATTGAAATTTTAAAAAAGAATAAAAAAGAATAAAGTTGTATTTATGAAGCGAAATTTTTTCAGTGTATGATTTCAGTCTTTTGAACTTCAAATCAGACATTATGAGACTTATTCATAATAAATTAGAAATGTTTATAAAAAGTTTTTGAAGCAGATTTCTATACAACATTGGTTCCACAAACCTCTCATGAACCTTTGATAAGTATTCATAAAAGGCAGTATTTCTTCTAAAAATATTTTTTTTTTCAATTTAACTGTTAGAACACCAACTTGTTTTCGTTTTTTATAAATGCTAAAAATCGGTCAACAGCATTTAAATTATATATGTATGTAAATAATTAATTGAATTTGAATGTGTTCGAAACAAACAAAAAATATTACTAAATAAATACTCGTTTAAGCAAAAAGAAAGATAAACAATTTATAAAGAGATGATTAGTGTAAAATTCAGTTAAATATAATTATGTATTTCATAATCAATTTATTTATCATTAAAACAATATAAATTTAATATGAGCAGAGAATTTATACCTGGTCAACATAACTTTCTGCAAATATGCTTTACGATCATTTTTGCATGGCGGTTTGCCGGCACGTTTTATTTCCAATGATTCTTCCATATTTGACATTTTTGTTATTTTGTTTGTCTTTAGGTTTTATTAATATCAATTATTTTGCGCCAAACAATTTTTTCCGAGGAAAAATATGTTAAGTTCTGATTTTATGTTGTTTCCACAGCAGTTTTACTTTCTCGCTCAAAAGTTGGAAGTAACTTCAATATATTTGTTAGAAAATTGCTTGAATAAAAACTGGATTTTCGAGAGAATTTGTTCTTAAGCAAACCGTTCTTGAAAGTGGTTTTTGTTAAACTGATTTTGTTAAAATGTGAAATATTAGAACGGGAACTGGTTGGATACATTTTTTGTTTTGTATTGTATTTTTATATATTTTGTTGCTTTCGAAAGATTTTGTTTAAAAGTATCTTGTATCTCACGTGCGCCGTCAACGAAAACGAAAACTACTAGAAAAATCAGTGAATATGTAGTATCTGTCAGTAAGAGTATGAGTTTTTATCATCAATAGAAGTGACAAAAGAAACATGAAACCAAACAATAAAATTAAAAAAGAAATTAAATTGACATCTTGTTCGAATAGTTTTCTACTTTGCATTTTCTACAGACAAATCGATAGACAAACGGTTAAATCTACATATTCCCAATAAATTGTATTGAATTGTATCGCAAGTAGTCGTACATATTTTGGTGTATAGTTAAGTCTTTATTTATTTGCCTTTGTCATTGTATAATAAATTCTTAGCTTTTTAACACATATTGCTAAAAAATATACTAAATATTATGCATGATCACACTCTAGAATATATATATAAAATAATGACATAAAGCAAATATTTTAAATTGTCCTCAAATGATGATTTTGGTTGAATTAAAAGTCACCAGCTAAATTAATATTCGGCCTAGTCCGAATGTGAGTTTTAATATACATATGGGCAATTCCGTAGAAACTTTCATATGTCGTAACGCAACGTGACCAAGCAATTAATTTTGCATTTCAGAGCCAAGTATTCCGTATTTTCCTTATCATTTACTATATGTAGAACTATTTACGATCTATACACTAATTCTGACTTAGCTGCACAATCAACTTTTTACTATTTTTTGTGCAGATAAGTCACAAATGCTGTCAATTTAAATGTACTTATCTGCCCTAATGTCCACGTACATATTAATTATTTTTTGTGTGCAGCTAACTTTGAATTTTTACATGAAAATAATTTAAAACTGCAAAAAAATATGTTAAATGTGCTGGTACACAAAATGCACTTAAAAAGGATTTTGAATAATAGTCACAGAAAACAAATATTTTGTGCAGTTAAGACAAAATGCAGCTAAGATATATTTTTTTGTTTGGAAATAGTTCTATAATGACAAAAACTTAAGGCAGCTATCTTAAAGGAGCAGGAAAACGTATTTGTAAGGGAGTTTAAAGAATAGTGACTCAAATAAATAAATGTAATGAGTAAGAAAAACGTAAGTTAACAACAAAGTTTAATTTCTTAATGTAGTACGTCACAAAAATTGCACTTTTCTGTGGAAATGCCCTTATGTACGTTGGGGTGTCCGTTACATCCAAAGTTTATTTTTTTCTTTGGTGCCGCCTCCTAAGTTTTTAGTTTTTGGAAAAAAAATAAGTATCCATTTCGAAAAACTCCAAATTTTCAAACTGGAATTTTTAAACCATGTCGAAATCATATAATATTTCCCATATAAAAATACATGATTATTTCGGACTTTTTGTATTAAAGTTTTTCTCTGAAACAAATAATACCGCAATGATTAATACATATTTTATAGATAGTTGAACGCTATGATGTTTTGATAATTTCACTCCTCCGAAAGTTATTTAGCATTAAAATTTTGGCCATAGCGGATACTATAGTTTATAAACTTTTTTTCGGGAAATGTTACATGATTTCAATACGCTTAGGTTTAAAACTTCGAGTTTTTTTTAATTGGATATTTATTTTTAGGGCAAAACTAAAAACATAGGGGGCACCAACGAAAAAACCAACTTGGGAAATAAGGCACCCCTAATGTACATACATATATGTAATACTAGGGTGATTTTTTTGCAGTCCTCACTTAAAATTATGTTGGAAATATTTAAAAACAAGTACCCTACAAGTTACAGTCCTCCATTTTAATTTTAAGTTTTTTCCCAAAGCGTGGAAAGATTTTCCATACAAAATACACTTAAAAATAATTGTTCAATTCACAAGCTCGTATTAACGTCGTATGTGTTGTGTAATCGTCTAATTATACAATATTGTATTTTTGTTGTTGGTAATTTTCATACAAAAGTGCGTTATAATTATACGATTGAATTTTATTTGTTCTTCAAATAGTTGTATTGAGGCCAGGTCTGGGAATATTCTATTTGTTAGATTAATTTGTAAAAATATTTTATGTATATGATAAGTAACACCAGGAAATACATTCTTCTTAATGATAAATATATAATTGATTTATTTCAATTTAATTTTCAAACTATTTTAATCAAAATTGCTTGTCGCGAAAAAAGTTATTCTATTTCGCGTCAAATTAAAATTCCCATGCCTGGTCTCATTTCATGGTATCAAATCAAGGTGAATTAATACCAGGTGGCCTCGAGAGATCAGGTAACTACGAATTGCTTACCATATTTGAACTGCAAACTGTGTTAATGTATCGGCTTTTTTGATAGTCCCAATATAAATTCTGCACGGCGAATTTATATTTGTAATGTCAAAAAGCTGATATATTAACACTGTTGATAGTTCATATATAGAAAGATTTTCTTAGTCACCTGATCTCTCCAGCCCACCTGGTATTAATTCGCCTTGCCTTGGTATTAAGTAAATTGACATATAAGATACGACAACATAACGATACAACAAATTTGTCTGTTCACAAGCACATAAACAAATGTCGTATTTTTTTAAACGATAAGACATACGACTGAGCTTGTGAATTGTGTTTTTATCAACAATTTTAGCACTCAGACGCATTTTATGCTATTACGTTGCACTTGACCTTGATTTACTTGGAATAAAACGGTCTTCAAAATGCATATGGCGATGAAAGTGTAACTTGTAGTGGTGAGTTGGTACAGGTCAATGAATTTTATTTTTACCTAAAATTTTCGTTTTTTTTGCTGTTATCTCCTGTTATCAACTTTACGAAAAAAAAATTGTATTAGAAAATTTGTTGAAAACTTAATTTTACACAAAAATATTATATAGACCAAATAGGTTAGATTAGCATTTTTTGAGATATTAGACTTTAACTTATGAGTAGTAGAAAATTTTCCATACAAAATACACTTAAAAATTTTGTTTTTCTTAAAAGTTCTATAACTCAGCTGCACTTTATGCGTTTACATCGTATTTGGTATCGGTTTACTCGGTATAAAACAATCTTTAAAAGTGCATATAGCGATGAAAGTATAACTTGTACTGGTGAGTTGGCACGGGTCACTGAAGTTAATTTTTACTTAAAATTCTCGTTTTTTTTGCTGTTAACTCCGAAATAATCAATTGTATCAAAACAATGTAATTGGAAAGTTTGCCAAAAACCTAATTTTCGACAGAAATATTATATAGATCAAATTGCTTAAATTAATATTTCTTGAGATAACTTTAACTTATGACTAGTAAACGTAAAAATTTTATACTACCCATAAGTTAAAGTTTAATATCCTCAAGAAATATTAATCTAAGCAATTTAGTCTATGTGACATTTTTGTAGGATATTAAGTTCTCAACAAATTTGGCATTTACATTTTTTTGATCCAATTGATTATATTGTGTTATCTAAAAAACGAGAATTTTAGGTAATGGTCTTGCATCGTTGCATTTGCAAAATGGTATAGTATATTGATACTCACCACTAACAATTGTTAAGTGGTGAGTATCAATATACTATACCAAATCGCAAATGCTACGATGCAAGACCATTTGTACAAGATTGTGAATTGGGCTAATAAAAACATAAATTTTTGTTTCTGGAAAAATTAAAAACGAAATTGAAATGAATGCAAATGAAAGTGAAGCTGCCATGTTTCATATGCAATCATACATACACACAGAAAAAAATGGAGTGTAAAATCAACATAACGCAATTGTGATTTGAAATCATATTAAATTTTCATGAAATAATTTGTCGTTTAAGTGTTTGGTGTTGTGTTTTTCTTCCGACGGGGTTTTTTTGAATTTGGAACGATTTTCCGTCATCCCACGTCAAATTTGGTTTGTAAATAGACCGGTTTCGGCTATGTTCCATCTTCAGTGTTCTATTGAATACTCAGTATTCAATAGAACACTGTTTACAAACCAAATTTGACGTGGGATGACGGAAAATCGTTCCAAATGTTTAGTGTTTATTTGCTTTGTTCATTGCTACAGTTCACTGTTGTTCTGTGACTTGTTGTTGTTTATTCTTAGATGTGTCGGTTATGGAGACGACAAAAAACGAGTTACCAGCGAAAATTTACTGCTGCTGGTTTAAAATTACCATTGTTTCATATTAGTTTTAAATGAAAAATTATTAATCTAAGCTTAAATCTCTTTGATTTAAAGTTTTTCGCTTTTAAAACAACTTTGTTATAAACGTTACATTTCATTTTAAATGAACATGACTATTATTTTAATTTCAAATAAGTTTTATTTTAAATATTCATTTAAATCATGTTGAATTAAAACCCAATTCATTTTACATGCGATGGTATATATTTACAACCTAATGCACAAAAAACTTTTTGATTAATAAGAGACTTATTAAACGAATTTTTGTATGAACATTTGTTTTATTAATCTGTTATAAGTCAGACAAATTTTTTTATGAATTAAGGCATTAGTGTATAGGTAATGTAAAGTTTGAAGCTGTTGTGGGTGCAGTGGATAGCGCGTGGACTATCATGCAGGTGGTACGAGTTCAAATCTTGGCTGGCGCAGCCAGCTACTACAACACAAAGTTTTCTGATGCCTATAACGTAAGTAAAATAATTAATAGAATAGCTTCATTAAAGTCATGTTGTTTAGCTTGATATAACTATAATTCAATATGATTCTTAGTGTTGTTTCAATATTAAATTCACGTTGTTTACACTTGAAATAACTTTGATTCAACATGATTCTTCGTGTTGTTCCAATATCAAATTCATGTTGTTTCAACTAGAAATAAGTTTGATTCAACATGATTTTTCGTATTATTTCAGTATCAACTTCATTTTGATTTAACTGTACTGCAATATTAAATAAACATGAAGGTCGGAAGGTTGCAGGAGCTGACTACGAATTCTTTTCCATATTTGAACTGTTAACTGTGTTAATGTATCAGCTTTTTTGACAGCCCAAATATAAATTCTCCATGGCAAATTCTCTTGCGACAACCTAGTGTTAATCTACCTTGCTCATTTGTTTACTGCTTTTAATGAAATTTTTTGTTTGGTATTTGTGCTAAAATTTTTGTGTTTTTAATAAAAAAGTTATAGAAAATAATATAAGAAGTGGGAAATACATTCTATCGTTGTATTATTTATATATGTTTTTACATTTGTGTAATTTTATTGTTTTGTGAAAATATAAAACGAATTTATTTAAAATATAAAAAAATTATTGTTTAACTATTAAAAAATTAAATTTCTATAAATAAAAAAATGAGCTAGTGCTAATTTTTTGTTGAAAAAATAAAATGAAAAATGGAGCTTTTAGCTTGTTTTATTTATTTCCAATAACAAAACGACAGCTGTAAGCTGATTGGTTTAATTCCAATAACAAAACCGATAACATTGGTTTCTGTGACACCTCAAACAGACACTAGTTCAAGTTCGAACACAAAACCGATAACATTGGACACCAAAGTATTTTTTTTGTCGGTTTCAAATCCAATTCCGATAAGATTGGTGTCAGTGACACCCCTGATTACTTGCAATTTAGTATCATATATTGTCTAAATTTGTGTTGAAAAATTATGGTTGTCTAAAATTGCATCGAGTTTTTAGTTGTTTGTAACAAAAATTACATTAAAATTTTGAATAATAAACAATATGTCATGATACAATAAATACAGGTAGAACTGTCCCTACAACAATTACAACAATAAAAAACCACAGGCATTTTGTTAGTGTAAAATGTTTCCTGTCTGTCAAAAACAGAGAAAGATTTTCTACATTGCCGGCTTTCGTCCAAGCTTAGGGAATTTCTCCTGTGATGTATATTTATATTTAGAAAACCGGCCACGACCACTAAATGATTTTTGGAAATTTTGTTTATATCTCACAAGCCCATAACAAATGTGGGACTTATTATTTCATAGTTTTTGGATTTTATTTTATTGGGACTTTATTCGTTTTTTAGTGTAGTGTGGGAGTTATTTCGTTATGAAGCAAGTCCTAAAAGTTGGAACTTATTTCATTTGAGGTTTGGGTATAATAAAATTTTTTTTATTTATTTCATTAAATTTTGTTTGAACTTATTTAATTTTTTTTGTCAAATTTCATTGGGAGTTATTTCGTTGGGACTTTTTTCGTTGGGCGTTATTTCATTCAACCTTTTGGAAAATATGGTTAGAATCGGAGTGAGATAAATTGTCGATGTTTTTAAGTGTGTCGTTCAGTAGTTTTATTTGTTCATTTAGGGAAATACAAGCAGTTTGACATTTTTGATATCGATGCAATAAAAACTCTGCTTTAATTTAACGTGTTTCGGCAAATATTTTAAGAAACTAAGCAAAGTTGTTCAGACTACAATTTTATAAACTTTCTGTTTACAGCATTCATACAGAATTCATAAAAGGAGGTACCAAATCGGCAGCAAAAAATTTTTTTCGTGTCCTAAATATTAATAATTTTGCAAAGTTATTAATTATAATTTTACATGTGTATGTAAATTTCTCCATTTGAATTGAAAACTTTAACTTGAACTTGAATACTTTTAAGCCAACATACATCATAATTTTCTGAATACGCTGCTTGTTGTTATAGAAATGGTACAACCTTTTTTAATTTCGACTTTGTTTACATATTTTGCCGCCATTACAAACCGTGTTCAATAAGCACTAAAATCAAAAAATCAACTGAGCATACATCAAAAAGTACTTGGAACCCTGCGTTTTACTGGTTTTTGGATGAGTTTAATTTTGAAACACGTAAATTTGTTGACAATTGAGTATATGGGAAAACATCTAAAAGTTAACGTGTTTGACTCGTAAACACTTAAAATTGCCCTAAATACGGTAGTGTGAATTGCCTATTAAACTATCTTAAACTTTCAGAACTTTTTCGTTACTTAATAATTTACAGCCGCAATCCATGTACCGCAACTAGTTGTTATGGATTCAGGAGGGAGAGGAACTTCCGGATAAATTTATTGAAATATTTATATACTGCATCGTGCTTAAAAAAATTTTTTTAATAGCAGAAATTATTTTGTCAACATTTTTATCCCTCGTTACGTGCGTCATTTTTGGGTAAAAAATTTTAATGGCTTTGCCAGCTTCCACGATGTATGGAGCCGTGTCTGTTACAAAAACTAAATCCAATTCTTTATTAAAGTTTACATCCAAAATTTTAATAGAATCATCAAGAAGTGTTGCGATTGCGGAGTTTAATAAAAACTTTTTTTAAAGCTTCTTCACATAACTCATTATTCCAACTATGACGTTTGCTTAATTTCTTCTATCGATACCCATATATAGAGGTATTTTCAGCAAAAAGTCAAGTTTTGGCACGCGCGCACTTAAGCTTGTTTTTTTTTCGAAGAAAAACTTAATATTTTTTCTACTTTATATTTTTGGGTAGAACGTAAGTAGCTCTAAATTAATTTAAAGAGAACGAAAAAAATTTAAGTCCGATTTTTATATATTTCTACTATAAATAACATTAAATTAAACATTTTAAAAACCACCGGAGAAAATTGATGATAAGTTCAAAACGGCTAGGCCGATTTTCCTCAAACATAGATTAGAAGATTTTGGATCAAGTCACCTCTCAAACAATAACAAATAAGATTAAGAAATCTAAAAAAAACCAGACTGCTTAAAATAATTAAAAAAACAAGCCAAGTCCAGTGTGCGGAACACAGCTACTTTTACATTCCCGAACCATTATTGCGAAGATTTGAAGATTCGATTTTTAATACTTCCCTACTGTAACAGTCGCTATGTTCCGCACACTGGACTTGTTTTCTTTCTTTTAGTTTCTTTACGCAGTCGGGTTTCTTTGATTTTTTAAATTTATTTTTATTTATTTTCCTTTAGTTACTGTACAGCAGGCGCGGATACAAGGGTGGAAAAGGGGATATTCCCCCCCAAAACGAGTAAATTTCTATGTAGTTTCTAAAAGAAGTTTAGAAAAATATGTTTTACTTAGAAGTTCCCCCCTCCTCCAAAAGCTAAGCTGGATCCGCGCCTGCTGTACACAGTTTGGTTTTAGATTTTTTGTTAAAAGTTCACTTTTTACGCAACAGGGTTTTTTGATTATTAACCGACTTTAAACCGACTTTAAACCGTTACATATCCTAAATGGTCACTCGAAATGAAAAATCATTTTTAAATACCTGTTGAATGATATTCATTTTAATATAGTTCGCCTACTTTTTATATTTTTCGTATTCACAAAATGGCGTCTGTTGGCCGTCATATTGGATATTTACTACTGTCATATCGTTAGTGACATTCGATTAAGATAAATCGATTGACGTAAGAATCATCAAAATCCGCCTACGCGTTCAGTTTATATAGTTCCGCAAATGAACACACATACATACATAGGCTGATAAACGCAATACCCTTCTTTGCGTCACGCAGTCGGGTATAAAAAAATTTAATTAAAATCGAGCCAGCCGTTTGGGAGCTACGGTGCCACAGACATACAGATTGAAGGGAATACAGTGAGAATGCCTACACTGATTTTCTTGCAACATAGTCTGAGAACACTTTCCATCAAGTCACCTTTCAAACATAAACAAATGAATAAATCACAATGTGCTCTCAACATAATATAGGCCCTTAAAAGTACAATATGCTAAAATATGCCATTAAGGGCAAAATGTGCAAAAATATGCTTCAAAAAATGAATGCAAAAATTCTTAAAACGTTCTGAAATGGATAAATAACTTCCTTATATGTTTGTAAGACACCTAGAAAAATACATGATTTATCATCTTTTTGGTTGACCTGCTCATTAGTATACAATCATAGACAGAATTTCTTTAAAATAATTAAATAATTTCATTGATATTATGAAACAATTTGTTTAGAACGATGAAATAAGTTCACGAATGTAATGAACATACATTAGCGTAGTGAAATTATTACATTGGAGAAATGAAATTATTTCATATTTTTAATGAAATTTTCATTAAAATAATTTTAACGAAACTTGTCTCATTAATTCAACGAAGGAAGCGTGACCCTGGTTGAGTTTTAATGATTTCATTGGATTAATCAAATTAGTCAAAACTAACAGAATTTATGGAAAAAAAATCTTTCAGTGTATACCACTGAAACGTTTTTCTGTGCACTTTTCATTAATAACAGTTATACGAAGGTTTTGCAAAACAAAAAAAGCAGCGAATTGACAGTAACAAATGAAAGAGATGTTTTCAATCAGCATATGAGGCGTTGACTTTGAAAGTAGCATAAGTCGTTTTATCAAAAACATTTTGTCAGTCATTTAAATTAAATAAATTTAGAGTTATTGTTTTACTTTAAGGTAAAATATATACAGCATATGCAAAATACATTTTTCAACGCCTTTGTATAAAAAAATTATTAATGAAAAATAGTGAATGAATAAATGAATATTAACCTCTCCACGCTTTGTGTCGAACGTGACTTAATCGAAAACTGCATTTTTTCAAAAATTTCTGATTGGGCTTATTTGTCCCAAAATGTAGAAGAATTAATGTTTTGTCATTAAACAATTTTCACAAGGTTTTTGGTAAGCATTATCCAAATTTTTTAGAAAATGTGCTATTATTTATTTTTAACCCTTTTCAGTCTTCATGACTTAAAAGGGTTAATTTGAATTTTAGCTTTTAAATCTCTATATCAGTTTAAGGTTTACGTGGCTGCCTGCTACGCACAGCCATTCAAGAAGAATCAATAAGATTTTGTTTTGACAAACTAGTTTAAGACTAAGAGCTAATTTCACAGCCTGTGGTTTAACGTAGGTGTTTTAACATCATTAGTTAACTAAAGACTGTGAAATCGAAAATTAATTTTTCAATACCATTCCAATCTACATATGCATATGTATGTATTTAAAAATCGGTTAAGCTTTGCGAAAGTTACACCAGAGATATGCCACTGATTCACCATCCCTGATTAACTTCACGAATTCGGAGACAATATTCTGACAGCGTAGGTCCTTTTCAATTCATGGACCCCGTTTCAGGAAAAAAGTTGTTTATTTATACAATTAATTTGGCGGAAGTTCTTACTGCGCATTGTCAATTGATTCTACCAATCTTTCAACAAATCATCCCTACAATTATTTGACAGAGTGTATGATCTCCTCAAAATTGTATTGTATTCATTTAAAAAAAAGGTACAAAACAACAATAAAATCTTTTCATATTCGTTACATGCTAGAACAATTGAGATGCTCCTGTTTATTATACACAAGATAAAGAAAATTGAATTGTAACGAATTGTTTTGTATTTTTAATTTTTTTGAACAATTGTTTTCATGTTAGGAGTAGTATTATTGTTGTTTTTATTGGTTTGTTAAATTATGCTAATGTATTATAAAAAATTAATAGATTCTATGTTCATATTTATTTATTTGTTATACAAAAAAGTAAAGTTTGTTTGTGTTTCTTTTTTTAACTTTATGGAAAACAAAATGACATTTTCACTTTCAGCCGCGTAAATACAACAAAATTTTTATGATAAACGTACTTGTTTATGGGACATTCAAGTAAAGTTGACATGTTGACGTTTCCGATTTTAGTAATATCTACTTCAATTTGAGAAAATGCATGCACGGTCCAGATACAAGACATTGTTACAGTATACTGCCCTCCTAAGAAAGAAAGTCACAAGTGCCAAAATTCCTAAATTGAGATAAGGGCAGATTCGGAACCGCGAAAGAGTTTCTGATTTTTTTTGTTAAGCTTAAAAACCCCATTTTCAACTGTAAATTACTGAAAAATGTTAAACGAAATGGTCTCATCTACCACTTCTAGGTTATGTTTCCTTTTTAAAATCTAAATATTTAAAAACTACTAAAATGGAGATGCGACTTTCTTTCTTAGGAGGGCAGTATACTTAACGAAGAAACCATCGGACGCCTAATTGTTAAGATTTCCCAAAAACTGGAACACGTCTTAATTTTATAAGCATACATATCCAGCTATAACTGCAAAAAAGCATAACCGACATGCTTTTCGAATTTCATTTTTTGACGAAAAGCGATCATTTACGATAATTTGGACTATCAGTCAAAGTTTAAAAGCTATGTCAAGAACCCTTGTGGAAATATAGCAAAAATAATTTTAACAATGAAAAGATAATTCCAACTCTTAGCACTGTATTTTTTGTTTAAACAAAAATTCTTTGATTTTTAATTTATTTTATTAAGCTTCTTTCCTTTTTTACATTCACTGAGAACTGATAGCGGGAACTTCACGATAGCAATTTTCTCTCGATGGGAAATGAAAATTTCATGGAAACATAAATTTCACTTGTTATTCACGATAGGGGTGATTATCAGTGTTGCCAGTGAAATTTCGAGAAAGATACATTTTAGTTTCCAAAAAGATAAATTTTTTCCCAAAAAGATACATTTTGAAAAATTTTTTTTAATCCGTTTTTAACGTTTAAAATATCGACCCCTTAGCGCGAATTGATCGTAAGCGACAAAAATTTTATTTTTCAGGAGGAGGGTTTTTATTGTACATGATTTATATTCATAAACTGTCGCTTACGATAAAATTTTATAGCCTATATTCCAAAAGTTATCAAAAATTTTGATATTTTTACGATTTTAAACTATGGATATTCTCATAAAATTTTGATTTCAATAAAAACATTTTGATTTTTACAAAATGTCGCTTACGACCATTTCGCGGTACCTGGTCCTGATGTTTTTAATCCCATGGTAGAAGAGAATAGCAACACAGATTCAGATGACAGTATCGAAAGTAACACACATGGCGACCCGTCGTATACTGCCAAAGGTGGTACTACTTAGAGTAGCGAACCTTACCCCGTTAGTAGGATGGGAAGGGAAAATATTATAAATTTGCACCCAGGTTGGTAGTGATTGTTTGTTAAAATATCTTAAAAATGAGATGTTTGTTTATGCGTTACAAGATTTGCATCCAGCCACGTCACTTTTAAATTGACGAGGATCTATTTTATGCTTATTTGGCAGTATTATTTTTGGCCGGAGTGTACAAGTAAGTAACACTACAGATATGCATATACATATAAATATACATATGTATGTATATTTTTACGTTCACCAGATCCAAAAACGAGACACTGCATGATGTATTCGATGAATATTATGGACAGCCAATATTTCGGTCAATTATGTTTGAGAGAACATTTTCATACGTTCAAAAAATCATTCCTTTTGATGATGTGCTAACCAGACGTGTCCACAGAAGTGATGACAAGCTCGCGCCTATTAGGAATCTCTGGGAAAAATGGTCTGAAAGACTTTCAGTATTCTATAATTCCAATGATTATTGTGTTACTGTAGATGAACAACTACTGGGATTTCATGGCCGTTGTAAATTTCGTCAGCATATTCCATCGAAACCGGAGAGATATGGCCTGAAATTTGGCTTATTGTTGATTCACGTACATGCTATGTGTGGAAAATACAGCCATACTTGGACAATGCTGTATCTGGGGTTGTTCTTAATTTAGTCGACGGACTAAAAGGACATAATGTACTATTGTTATGACAAATCTACTATTGTTATGAGCACAATGCATCACAAACCTAGGCGAATCCATTACCAGGTGGCAGCATAACGGCAGATGACTATTTTTTGCTCTACTAGTATTTTAACCAAGAAATGTCAAAAAACATTGTCGGTGTGTTCTTCTTACTTTGTGTGAGTGTTTTTTCTTACTTTGTGTCTGTGTTTACTCGCTTTTCTTCTTTATCTATTTGCTTTTCTTCTTTGTGTTTTTTGACATTTCTTGGCGATTTACACAAACAAAAATGAACGTTTTTGTTGTATTGTTGAAATTGTTGCCCTAGTGCTGCCACCTGGTATGAATTCACCTTGATATACACTAACAAAAACTTTGTAAGAGCTAGAGTTGCAAAATAAAACCCATACAAGCAAAATGTATTAGTATGTGTTTGCCGATTGATGCTATACCCAGCAGCTTAAGTTACAACTAGTAACGGTTTGGGACAGTCATATTACTAGTTGTAACGGTAGTAGTCAAAAAACGACAGTCATATTACTAGTTGTAACAAGAGTAGTAACGTTACCGGTCAAAAAAGAACAATCACATTACTAGTTGTATCGAGACTAGTAACGATACTAGTAAAAAAAGCACAATCATATTACGAGTTGTATCGAGACTAGTAACGATACTAGTCAAAAAATTAAAAAATTTTCAGGTATACGATTTTATATAAAACCAATTGTTAGCTATTAAAAAAATAAGTAGAATGTGGCTCAGTGGGTACACTACTTGCCTTAAAGTATGAAGAATGCGTGTTCGTACCCCGGTTGAGCCAAAGTTTTTTTAAGAGTTACAAAACTCTTAATACACTAGTTTACAATAACTAGGACTTCAACTGGGATATAACTGTATACAAATGAACTAGTTGGTCGCCTATGACAACCCAATGTTAAAATCGATAGTTCGATATATGAAAAAAGGATAGATAGGCAACTAGTCTGAAGCAAAAAGCAAGTAGTATAGTTCCAACTACATACCAGTTACTTTGTCTGCAGGGTAGTTGCAAACGTAAAAATGATCGCTGGACTATGGCTGTATTTGCCAATATAATTGATATTTCTGCATTGAATGCTTATATGTAACGAAATCCATCCCAATTGGATGCAAAATCGAAAACACACAAAACGAAAATATTTCCTATATGAGCTTACAATATCATTAGCATCACCCTATATGGAAAAACGGAAGAACCACCCAAGAAATGAACTATCTGTGGCGTTTCTCTCCAAGCTGTCAACCGAGAAAAACAGAAATTCAACTGGGCCATCTAAAAAACCGAAGAAACAGCGTGCTAGAGCCCAAAAATGCTACAATTTGGGAGAAAACAAGAATAAATGGACATCGCCCTTTTGTTTCTTCTGTCAAAAGCCATGCTGCAATGAAAAACATGCTAACAAAATTTGCGTGGATTGCATAAACACAACATAGAAATGTAATAATATAAAAGAAGTTTTATAAAATACATCAATATCAATAAATATATTAACACTTTTGAACAAAATGGTTTAATATGTAAATTATATCCAATCCACTGAAATATGTATCAAAAACGATACATATTATAAATTATTTTTAAAGCTCGATCTGCGGTTAACATGAAATAAATTCTACAATGCACATACATTTTACGACTTTATCACTCTGGGCTCAAAATTAATGGTACATAAAATTTTTAAAGAAATTAATTTTGTGCCGCGAAAAAAATAATCACAGCTTTTGTACTAAGAGAGATAAAATCATAAAATTTCGAAGTCTTATAGAACTTAACTCTACAACATATAATTTTAAAAACATTTTTCAATGAAAACTTTTAAGGATATCAAAGGATATATTTTTAAAAGCACATTTTTTATATTTTTGTTCGGGGGAACTGAAGTAAATATTTTTACAAAACTCTACAGAGCCTTCCCTTTTATTTGGTACCGAGTTTGCTAAAAAATATTACATACTAATATTAAAAAAATATTTAAAATAAGCATTCCTGAAAAATGTCAGGTCCTTTAAAAAGAACAAAAGATGAGGAAACGAAAAACCAAGTACGCAGTTTGACTATATTTTGTCTCTAGATTAATGGATATATGTATAGTCACGTTTCTGCAAAAAAAAAAAAAATACTGTCACGCCGTATTACCCAACTGGACTCCTTTCAACTTCATTTGAGTTAAATCGTAGAGTGCAACTTATATAGTCTCCTATAACAATAATTTTTATACCGGATAAAAAGTTCTCTAATAGCCTCTGTATGTTTACAGGTATGAACAGATTTGTTTTTAAATAAAGAAATCAACAGTATTATGGATAATGAAAAACTGGCATGAAGTAAGTGACAATTTTGAACATGGTCTCAACGAGATTTGCCATACAAGTTGGCATTATAAATCACACTCGTTAAAACCACGTTAAATTTTGACAATTATATTAATTTCATCCCAACTTTTCATTATACATAATACCTCAAGAGTATTTGGAATATATATTTTTTTAAAAGAATGGGTTAAAAACGAATGAACCAGAAGAACATATTAGTAAAATCACATGATTTTACTATAGTTTTGGTCAGCATTTCTTAACGTTACAGATTGGGAATAGAACTTTTTATGTCGTGGGGTGCTGCGGTATTTTCCATTATTGTTTTTTGTACATATATCGCTACATCAGTATTGGTTTCCTCGTTTCTAATGCTTTTTCCTATGTTTATGGAGCAAACCAATACTGAGGTAGCGATATGTTATATACGTGCCGTTGGTTTTGTAGATGATAATGCGTCTGAATTGGTAAGCGTGTTGACTTGTAAAAATCATTGGAAATGATCCGGATTGGAACCAATTAAAAATCACAAGTTAAGGATCTTATTGACTTTTTTGGAAGCTAATTTTTCAGTGGGAATCAAAAATTAATAATATCTATCACTCTACAAAAATTTACAAAGCCAAGATATTAAGTTTGAAATGCATAGTACCAAAAATCTTTGAAGCTTAATTACACTAAAAGACCAATGCAACAATTCCATAAATTTTTTTTATTAATCCATTGACAATTTCAGAAACACAATGAAAATTTCACGAACATTGTGAAAGTATTTCATTGGTTGAAAAAATATTATTAGATTTTTTCACTAGTTTCATTAAAATTCAACCAACGAAACTTTCACAATATTTGTGAAATGTTCATTGAATTTGTGAAATTGCCATTAAATTAATGAAAAAATCTAATAAAACTGTTTCGACTAATGAAATCTTCATAGTGAAGTTTGACAGTTCTACCGCAAAGCTTCCCGAGATATGAAGTCGCAAAAAGTGCATATTTTAAGACATATTCACTCACTCACTCATCGATATTATGGGGCACTTCCACTACAGCTAAAGAGATAAAACTTTGGGATACAGGTGGGTTGTATTGAGCAATTAACCAGAAACATCAGAAAACGGCCACTTTTTATCTGGGGGACTGGGGTACTCCTTATTTGTATGGGGCATTTGCAATATAGCTAGACAGCTGAAATTTGGTACGCAGGTAGGTCCTAGTGAGAAAATAATCAAAAAGGTTTGGAAAAGGGGCACTTTTCATCTGGGGGACTACGGTGCCCCTTATTCGTACGGGACACTTCCACTATCGCCAGAAAGCTGAAGCTTGGTATACAGGTAGTTTTTGGTGGGTAAGTACTAGAGATGGGCGGGTGTCGACATTTTCCAGCTCGACACGAACACGAATCACGGATGTCCAACACGTACGAAACACGCACGCCCAAAATTTTCAAAACACGACACAACACGCACGAAATCAAATCCAAAAACAAAAAATAAAATGTTTTATATTCAAAGACATATTTTTCTTTTATTTTAATGTTTCATGTTCTATTTGTACTTTTATTTACATATTCTTGTTGAGAAACAGTAACTTATCAAGATTTTCGCTCAATAATCTTGAGCGGCAGGAAAGCTTCTGCATTCATACATATTTTAATCTGAAAATCGTTTCGTGTTTTTTCGTGTCAAGTTTCCTCAGCACGACACGACCCGAACACGAATGAAATCAGATTTTCTGTCACGAACACTTCGTGTTGAGTCGTGCGTGTTCGTGTCACGAAAAAAACACGACAAGCGCCCATCTATAGTAAGTACTAATAAAAATCTGAAATATTTATCTAGGGGGACTAGGAAGCCCCTTATTTGGTGCTCAGGAAGGTTTTGGCGAGAAAATAATAATAATAATTTTAAAACGAACATTTTTATCTATAGGGGACTAAAGTGCCCCTTATTTGTATGGGTCCTTTCACTATAGCAAGCGAGCTAAAATGTCGTATGCAAGTAGGTCTTGATGAGTAAGTAATAGGATATTCATTTAATCGGACTTCTGCCTTAATCGGTTAATCGCTCGATTAATTAATCGAAGTATTGGCTTAATCGGTTAATAATAGGTTGATGGCGGTATTAATTGGTTAACCGATTAATAAAGCTTTTTCGTTAATCAAATAATTTCAACAAATAAAAATGCATAAATTATTTATTATTTTGAGTTTATAAGTAAAAAAAAGCAATAACATAACAAACAACAATTCTTGAACTAAATCAAGCCAAAAAATCATAAGTATGTATTAATTAAAAAATTAACAAGTTTGTAAGACTATTTTATTAGTTAATTCAATATTTTAGGAGGTCTTCCAAAACAATCTTTCAGAAAAATAATTTAGTTTAAATGTTTAGGATTTAAGCGATTCTTTTCTTTAGTTAGGACAAAACTTGGAAATTTTTTTTCACTTATCATATATGTAGTTTCTAGTTTCTCAGTCATTTTCCTGGATTTCTCTAAACATATAAAACCTGCCATTAGAGTCCTGTTTTAATATTTGCAAATTCTTAACACTTCTAATTGTTTCAGATAATTCTGTTAAAAGATTACTATCGATAGTTTCTTCTGTTGTCAAGTCATTATCTGACTCATACTGGCACAGCTCAGCACCGAAGATTCTGAATTCCTCAGTTTCCATTTTTGTACTGTATTTTAAAACACGTTGCTAGAAAGAAATATTCCTGAGTGGAGGTATAAAATAATTGAATTCGTCTCTCATCTAATCTAATCCTTAGATTTTTATTTTAAATCGTTGGCAACATTGTTATTGGCGCATAATCAAAAATCATCACTGAGTGTTAACTTTGTTAAGTACCTATTTAAGTTATTCACAGTTGGTTACTTTCAGCACGAAAAGTTTGCACGTAATTATGGGTAAAGCTGTAACTAAATACCAACTAACACATTCAAAGAACAGCTGATTGCGTCTATTTCTAGTGCGTCCAAAGAACATACATACAAAACCGAAAATTAACAAATTTTTTTTTAAATTTGCATGAGTTTTTTACAGAACAAAAATTGTTTTTTAATATGTTCATAGGCTGGTTATTTAATTACAGTATATATCGTTTAAAAATTTTATCGACATTTTATTTTCTCTATATGCCAATATGCAGGGTTGCTTTTCTTTTACCAACCAATAGCAGTTACTGCGATAGTTATGAATTGTGAATAATGGGTAAAAAAAAGTATTTGATTTTTACTTAAAATTTATTATAAAACCAAAAAAATTCTTAATTTTTTATAGAATATTTTCCGGAATTTTGTGTTTTAAAAAATTTTTTAAGTAAAAAGCAAATACTTTTTTTTATTCATTCTACACAATATCTATAACTTCCCCGCGGAAAATTTGGTGACAAATGATCCAAAAGTACTTGTACTATGACTTGAAAAAATAAGACTGGTACCAAAAAGAAGGAGTAGTGAATGGTGAAAAAAGACTTATTATGTAAATGGTCACATATTAACCATTTTCAGTCAATTTAGTTGGTACTCCGGCTAGTATTGTAGTAAACGGCAATGAACAAATTCGATGCACCTGGATCTATATCCTATCACATAGTATCTATATAATATTAATAATCTCCCTTCAATGAGACTGCCATACCACTCAGGAACATGTTCCGTAACTATATTCAGATATTAACTCCAGCTTAACTGGTATTTATAACATTGAAATATAAGTTCCCCTGTGGTGCAGTGGGTAGAGTACTAGCCTGTCATGCCGGAGGTTATCGGTTCGAGTCGTATCGAAGACACCGCTTAAAAATAAAATACAATTTCTACTTGGATTTGTAACAATAAAAAAAATAAATTAATCAATAATTACAGCTGAATTTTGGAATAATATTTATATACAATCTATATTATTCTACACCGATTAGGACTCCATAAAATAGTTCAGAGACAAGTTACAAGGTGCATACAAAGTATCAATTAACCCCTTCCTAGGACAACTCAATGTAAAAGTGGCTGGTCCGCTTCATAGGAAGTGTTAGAACTCGGACTGTTCCCTACCACCTGGGGCCCGGTCACGTGACTTGTCTTGTGGCAGTTCCATTTACCGTAGGGTATCTATAAACTATTTTTTAGTTTCTCTTTTGTTAGTTCCGACTTTGATTATGATTTCTGAATATGCACCATTGTATTTTATTAAACTATTAAATAAAAGCTCTTTTATGGACACGTAGAAAAAGGTTTTAGCATTTTATTTAAGTTAAGATCACTGATCACACTTTCTTTTTATAAAAAAATATTTCTAAACACTTACCTTTTGTATATGAGAGGAAACAAATAATTAAGCGCACAAAATATATGTTATAATACTACAAAAAATTTGCAATTTTGTTAGGTCGGTTAATCGATTAATCAACTGAAATTAACCGGTTTAACCGTTAATCGAAAATAGCCAATTTTAAATTAGCTGATCATTTAATCGGGTAGTAACTAACCGGTTAACCGATTTACAGTTAACCGAATGAATATCTTAGTAAGTATTCAGCAGAATCTAAAAAAAACTAGCTTTTTATCTGGGGGCACTAGAGTTCCCTTATATATGTATAGTTTCTAATATTTTTGGGTTTTGATTGTAAATCCTTCTGGAAATGTTCTTCTTAGTAAAAAAAATACATTATGCCAAATAATTGGTTGATCACGTAACGGGAAGGCGTGCCGTATATAATGTGCACTCTTAACGGGTAGTTTGGAAATTATAGGAAATTTTCTGATAAGTATTGTACCAAATAAAAACTTAGAAAAAAGAACTTAAAAAATAAACTAACGCCAAGTTCCTATCCAAAAATTTCGAACGTAAAAAGTACTGAGATCAAAATGAGGAGCAAGTTCTTTATAGGTACAATATCATCTCATTTCTAGGCAACCTGTTAGCTTGGCAATATATTTTTACCTTTCTAATATGAAAAAGAGTTATGGGAAAAATATTGCCAAGATAGCAGGTTGCCTAGAGACGAGCTGGTATTGTACGTATCAATAACTTGATCCTCATTTTAATCTCAGTACTTTTTACGGCCGAAATTTTTTGATATAAGCTTGCACTTATTTTCACATTTTGTTTTTTTTTGCGGATTCATATTACGCTGTGGTTTCTGATATTAAATAAAATACTATCATATATTAAACACTTTTCTTAATCAGTATTCTAAATTGCTTTAATTTTTAATTGAGAAAAATTTGTGTTTTAATAAATGATACCACTTTACTGTTTTTGTTTTTTTTTTCAATTAAATATTTAAGATATCTCAATACTTAATAAAAAATTTTATAAAGTGAACTTTACCTTGGTATGGGTACAGCAACACGGCGTGTAAACGTTCTTGACGTTACAATCAAACGTGATGACTTTAATAAAAACTCCATCTTTTTAACTACGATCGTTTAATACAGATCCAATACTTAAAAATAATATGAGAGTATGGTAATTTGTTTTGTTTACAAAATCGAAATATGGATTTAATACTTTTAGGTCCTTATTATCAAGTAATTCTGAATTCTACTTTTTTATTTGAATTCCCCACAATACCACTTCAATGAATATTTTTAATTTTTTGTTTAAATTAATTATTGCATGTAAAAAGTTATTTGGACCATATCAAGTGATATAGAAATTGATAATATCATAATGTCAAATAGCCGATTTTGTGACAAATGTTCCTAAAATGAAATAAACAAAATTTATTAATTAAACGAAAGTTGTATTTAATGTTTTGCTAAAACTGTTACCATTGTAATGCCTTTTAATGCAAAGTATAATAAAAAAATATAATAAAAAAAAATTTTACAACTCTTTATTTTTCAGTGGGGAAACCCCGTATCTGGTCATCAAAATAAGAAACTGAAAAAAAGTTCAAACAATTTTTACGCTAATTTTAAGTTATTACAAAATGAAAATTATTGTAATGCAATTTTTCTGCCAAATATGAAAAAGTATAATAACAATAATAATGATAATCTCTCATAATACTGAATTTCGCATTTCGTGATTTTTGAAGCTTTTGAGATTATTGGCAGCTGAAATAAATTACGCTGAAATGCTCTCAATTGCGATAGTTTTCAACTAAAATCAAAATTCACTTCATAACTCTATTAGTTCTAACAGCCATCAATAATCCCACATTATTTTCCATTTATTAAATATTAGAAATTATTACCATGAAAATATTTATCTGAAATTTAAAATCAGGAAAGGGTTAGTCCAATTTTATTACAAAAAGCTCTAGAAAACTTTAAATAAAATTACCTTTAAGGCGTTTTAGCATTTCCCCTTATTCCGTAACTATTTGTCGACGTCAAGACAATACCAAAAAATTGGTACATTTCTACTCGTCATCGACAACACTTTACTATTACTGACAGTCACTTACTAATCTCTAAGGCATAGAAAATGGGAAGAGGCTGTTAATAGTAATAGATTTTTGTCGACAGCGTGTAGACAAGTGCCAATTTGTTGGTATTATCTTGGCGTGACGTCGACAAATAGTTACGGGAGAAGGGGGACTATTTTTTTTTTAATTAAAAAATTAAAAAATCGAAAATGGCAAAAACTTTTTTATTAAATGATCATAAATCCACATATACTACAAATAAAATAAGCTTTATTTTATGAAATTAGATGGATAAATATTGCTTTTATTCATAATAAAGTGAAGACATCCAAGATTTGCTAAATTGCGAACATTTACACTGTACAACAAAATCAATTCTTGTTTATATAACAAGGTTCTAATTACTGATTCTGGTAGAGGTCAGATTCTGGTAGACGTTGGCGTTTTGAAAGTTTACGTCTGGGGTTGATTTTAAGGGGAGTTAAATTTCCCCTACTTCTGCACATATGTAGTTGTACTGACTCGTCATAGAATATCTTGTAGCGCTTATGTTTAAGGTATAAGATGATTTTAACATTTTTATGTAAAACACCACTAGGAAAATTTTTGTGGAACAACTCAGCCCGCTATATCGCCGCTGAAGGGAAGTTTTTTGCCCCTCATTTAAGAATGGGAGAAACCGACCCATGCCACGAAGAGCTAGAGGGTTAAAATGTTCTACAAAAATGTTTATCGTGGTATTTTACATAAAAGTGCTATACACATATTATATATTAAACGTAAGGGCTACAAGATATCCTATAACGACTCAGTAAAACTATGTGCAAAAACTGGGGAAATTTTACTCCCTCTAAAATGAGCCAAAACGCCGATACTCTTATATATTTTTTTGGTGGGTTCTACCAGAATCAGCAATTCATACTTTGTTATTTAAAAAAAGCTGATTTTGTTTCCGCTGACTTCACTTTAATAGGAATAAAACGAAATTTATCCATCGATTTTCATGAAATAAAGATTATTTTATTTTTAGTATATGTGGCTTTATGACTAAATAATAAAAATGGTAAGGTTTTGCCATTTTCGATTTTTTATATTTTTAAATAATAACATTTTTCCAATTTTGCCTAAAAAAT
>OY101448.1:118294863-118324863 GCA_956483635.1 Panzeria rudis
TTGCTCGAATCAATTTTTTCATTCTTCTGCAAGACTGCAAAAAACCTGTTCAGGAAATAGTTGCATTAGCAAAGAATTTTACACTTGAAAAACATTTTTTAGATAAAGAAATTAATTTTTGAATTTTGGGTTTAGTGCCACCGTCAAAAAATAAAAGCACCAAAAATTATACTAAAAAGCACCGAGCACTAACTCAAAATTTTTTCGCGTCGAAAAGTTGAAAAAGCACTAAAAACGGTGCGAAAAGCACTGAGTTGACAACGCTGATTTCAATGCGAAAAGCCAGCTTATTTATTAGAATATTCCAGTCATTCAAGTATCAAACAGAGCAACAAACCGATGGAAAAGTTTTGGGGCGGCATTGAAATATTTTCATAAAATACTACATTATTTCTTAAACAAAAAATACTTTATTGAATATGTTTTATACCTTTTATCTTTCCAACTAAAATATGCCGTAACTTAAAACTAGAGATGTGCGCGTAAGTGAGTTTTCACTCACGATCACGCACGTCACGAAAAAAATATTTTTTTCACGCACGCTCACGCACAGCAAATTTTAAGACTCTTACGATCACGCACGCTCACGATCAAATTTCATTTTATCACGCGCGCTCACGAACGACAAAAGCTTAAGCTTTCACGATATTTATTTTTTTTATCTCTCACAAATCACAAATCGAACATTAACTTTTAATAATTTTTTAGTGTTCATATGAAAACGAGTTTTTGAAATAATATCCATGGGGATTCTCATTGTGAGTGTACATTTTGGGTTTTTCATTTTCTTTTTTTAACTTTATCAATTTAATTAATAGAAATAACATTTTTCGATTTTTTTTTAATTTTTGTGGATTGAGCGTTACATTTGCTTTCACGGTTGTTCTGGGAATGACATTTGAAAGCAAATAAGAAATTTCTGAACGGATAATACTCTCCATATCGTTTCTGCCCTTCAGCTGCTGTTAACTTTTTTTACCACCCTAAAATTTGTAGATAATTATATTTAAGAATTTTGTTAACGTAATGCTCAATATATTTTCTTACGAATTTAATATTTTTTTAGAACCCACTATATTTTGAATTTAAAACAATTCAGATGTATAATCTTTGATAAGTTTTAACATAAACTACTTATTTACACACTAAAAAAATTTCAATTAAATTAAAAAACTACAATACATTATTAGTGATTGATGAAACTTTTTGCAATTTATACTATTTAAAAAAGTTTGCAAACTTTTAAATATTTAGAAGTGCAACCCTACGCTGTTATTTTATTAATTAAACTGAATATTTAAGCATACTAAAAACGAGCCACGCTCAATACACATGCATAACTGCGAACAAACAACAATTTCTTAAAAAAGTTATAATTCTTATTATTTTTCAAATATTTGATGCAAAACACCATACAATTCCGATACATCAGTTTGTATGTAGATAGTATTAACAGTATTTTCGTTCTTTATTTTTAACACACAATCGTCAGTGTTACATTAAAAAAACTTATGTACCTTTATTTATATATTAAATAGTATATTAAACCATGCTGGAGTAGATTTCATTTTAAAATGTATGCGTTTATTGAATGAAATACTTTCAATATTATCAAAGCCATTAACCCATTATGAGTGAAATGGAATTTTAAGGATTTTTTGCCTGGCTTTTTACGTAAAACACCGGTATATTAGACTGGACAATATAACGGAACTCAATATTTTATTTTATAGGGAACCTTCCAAGCTTTTATTTGGTGTATATTTGTTAGCTGTCATTTATTAAATATGAAAGTTATGTAGCTTCTAATATTACACAGAATCTTTAGTAAGTGACGCCGTGGTGCGAAATATCATAGAAGACAAAATCTTTGTGTCCGCTGTTTCAGTAAATAAGCGATATATCGTATTTCAAACGTTTTGACTTTTTGTGTGCTGCGTTGTCTTCAGCTTACGAGTGCAAACATATTTTTCCTGATGTCAGACATTTCGGCATAAAAGGATCACTGGATTTCTATTGCTGTCGACACACGTACTTTCGGTCCGAAGTAGGGCAGAAAGTCTGCACAAGATGCCGAATTTGTATTCGAAGACGGTCCATATGAGTGGTCAACAAGAAAACGAACCTCTTTGTCTAAGAAAATTCTAAAAACTTTGCCGAAACTATCTACGAATTCTGACGAATCTTTTAAGGAATTTTTTTCGACATGTCGCAGAAAACTCGGATCTAAAATTAGAAACTTATCAGAAATGTAGGAGTACAGAGGAAATTTTTTTCAGCAAGCTACGAAATATAATTTCGTGAGTGCGTGAAAATTAAATTTTTTAAATCACGCACGATCACGCACGGTATTTAATTTGTAAATCACTCTCACGCACGATTGCGTGATTATTTTTTAATTTAATCACGATCACGCGTAAGTCACGCGTGAATCACGCCTGATACGAAAAATTCACGACATGTGCACATCTCTACTTAAAACCATTGTTTTCCATTATATAAATAGAAAAGCATTTTAGAATTTGTTGACAAAAAAGTTGAAATTTTTTTTAAAGCAACTTTGATTTCATAGATTTATTTATTGAAAGCTAAATTCATACTGGGAATGAAAAAATTCATGTATTTTATTTATAAATTACTAAAATATACGAACAATAAATTATGAACTTTTTTCATACTATTTATGCTCAAACTTTTTTCTGTTGTTCTATTATAGTGATTCTATTATAGTGATTAAACGACATTTATTACTAAATTCATCTTGGATGTACTTTTCGAATCAAGCAATAATTTTTCTCGGCTTAAGAGAAATGGTATGACTTCAATTTCATGCAATTTTTATTTTGTATTAAAAAAAATTGTATGGACATTTTGCTGCCTGTTTAACGATGTCGAAGGAATTCTATATTTCTTTCAGTTACATTTGAAACAAGGACAAAGTTTTAGAATTTGTTTCAAATGAAATTGTAAGAATGATAAATGTCCTTCGACATCGATAAACAGCGTATTAGTATTTAAATAGACGATGAAAAACATACACAGAAAAAAGTTTGAACATAAATAGTATGAAAAAAGTTTATAATCTATTATACATATGTTTTATTAATTTATAAATAAAAAACAGGAATTATTTCATACGCAGTATGAATTTTGTTTTTAATAAATAAATTTATGAAATCAAAATTGCTTTGAAAAAAATTTTCAACTTTTTTGTCAACAAACTCTAAAATGCTTTTCTATTTATATAAAGTAAAAATACAATTAAATCCAAATAGTCTGTTTGGCAGAAAGGAAAGAGTTATGCCTAGTACAACAGACTATACAAGTTCAATACTGAATTTTTAAAAATACTTTTTAAAGAAAATATGAATTAATTTATGTAAAAGTTCCTAGCTGGAATGAAAATAATTTGGAAAAAAGTTATCATGTTAGATTCATACCATTTATGAAAAAATTCCTTGGATATATGTAAAATTTTTTTCTGTGAAGCAACTTTAAAAGAGAACTTAAACAATTTCATCGCACAGTCAGTCAATGGAACTTTTGTAATATTTAAAAAAACATTGAAATTTTTGATGTTAAAGAAAAACCGGATTATAACACAAATTTCTTATATGAATCGAAATAAATTTGGCTGTCACTTACGCTATTTTATAAATATGTATGTCAAAAAAGTCCATATATGTATATATGAAATAACGTTTACTTTTAATTTCCCGTTTTCCCGGAAAATTTTTGAGACTTTCCCCCGGAAAATGGGATATTAAAAGTAGACTTTTCCCGGGAACTCCCGCCCGGGTATTTCCGATTCCCAAACCATAATGGCTTAACATAAAAAAGTCGTATCTCAATTTTTTCGAAATCCCGTTTTTAACGTTTTCTGGTAGCCATATATAATTACATCCTCCTTAAATAATTAAATAAGTTACAGTTGAAAATAACGGATTTATGGGCACTTAAACAATTATTTTTGTGAGTAAATGCTTTAGTTTTTATTCAGTTTTTTCCTTCTAGTGTAAAATATCGAAAATTCGAGTTACGCCTTTCTTATATTAAGGGCCAGGCCACACGGCCGTTTTTAAAACACGTGTTTCTGTTTTTTTGTATTAAATTTGAAAGTTTAAAAATTTAAAATTTTCAGATTTAATATAAAAATGCAGAAAAGCGCGTTTTAAAAACGTCCGTGTGGTATGGCCCGAAACCAGCGGTATGAAAGAAAGTGGTTAGGGAGAGCTCATATATCAATCGAGTTGTTATGGTTACACGCAATTTACATTATTCCTTTTCTGGTTGGCTTTAAAGACATGCCTTTTTAGTATGTTGGTGAGAGGTGTTGAGAAAATTATGGGGTAAGGAAAAAGACACGAATTGAAATTGGAGGCTTTTTTGATATTCCTCTTTACTACTTTCGTAATCTCAGCATTAAGTATGTATGTATAAAAACGTCAAAAAATGCATGAAGAAAAAGTTATAATGTACATGCCCGTGATTTTTCATTGGGTTCTTAAAAGAAAATAGCAAAAAAAGGCAGGCTAAAATGGCATAGTGTGAAAAGGCACTTAATAAATTAGTTCTGGTTTTTAACAATGTACATATGTAATCAGTTTTTAGATATCTGAAAATTTGTAAAAGAATTAAAAAAAATGGTGTTTCGTGGAAATAAAATTTATTCTTAATGGTACACTCAATAGAAAAATCAAGTAATCCATTATTAAATCCTTTTCTTCAAGTACAGAACGCTTGATTCAAGAACGGATTTGAGTTTATAAGAAATTATTGTATCATCCCTTACAAAGGTAAATTTTTGCTTTAAAACAATCCCAATCTCAAGTCAATTATATACACCTACAAAATTTCTTTCCATTCTGTGAAGCGGTCTCGGAGATTAGCGTGAACGAACATAGTGACACAAAATTCTCATACATATATAACGATATAGTGATTTTAAGGTCGGTTTCTGAAAAAATTTAGTCCCACGATTTCAAAAACTGCAAACTTGAAATTGGCATGTTTAAATCTATTAGAAACTATGCTTTTTTAACTCTTAACTGGTATCGATATCTTTATTTACATTGTTGGTATCGAGGGGTCCAAATTGACCCCTTTTGAAAAAAATTAAATAATTACAACCGTGAACACAATTTTTGAAAAAATTTTTTTTTTGTATTTTACATTAAACGACCTTTTCTTAAATATAAATCAAAGTTATATTGACTCATTGTGTATTTTACATAAATTTTTTCATATATAAATAGCAGTCTTTGACTTTAAGTAATTGTTTTTTAGTCCTTACTTCGTACATCAAAAATATTTAAAAAAATAACAAAAACATTGAAATGAACCACCTTTTTTAAAAGTAAATTAAGTATAAAATTTAACTGTATGGGATCTTTTTCTGAGATTAACGAAACAAAAAAAATTACAGCCCCAACCTAATTATAAAAACTTTGCGTTTTTTTTACAAAATTTTTATAATTATTTATGTATGTTTTATATTTCGAACACATTAAAGCCTTCATTGAATGTATTTTACAAATATAATTATAATATTTTACACATTTCTGTTACTGTTTTTGATGTTTTTATGGGTCATATAAAAAGCAACGCCCCCTTTTACGCCCAGATGTTGCAGCAATACTGGCGCTTAAATTTTCAGTTTGTGGTTGGTTCACTTTTTAATTTTTTGTCTGTTCTAAAAAGATTTTTATTTTTTTTAGATCAGCAGAAAAGTTTGTGTTTCAATCTGCCATTTGTGAAAAAATTTTGGTGTTTATAGACATATTTTGTTCATATATACATACGAAAAAAAAACGTTCTTGATATCGGGAGTCCATTTGGACCCCATTTTTGTTGTAACTTCTCTTGTATCAAATACTAAGCTCCAAAAGCCAGGTGTTAGCCTAAGCACGCCACGTAATGAGATTATCTAGATGCATGTATAGATAAGCTGAAAAATAGAAATATTACAACTAAATATGTAATTGGTGGGGTCCATTTTGACCCCACGATACCACTTAAGGGTTAATTTATCTTATTAGTTCTTTAGCGTTTTGTTTGGTTTCATATACTAAATTAGTATACCGGTAGTAGAGTTTCGGTAGCGGTACATACCGATACCGATATAACTCAAATACCGCTACCGATACCGAAATAAAAATAATTTTTGTACCGTTATTCGTTACGGTTGCCAACCTTGCTTCATAGTCGAAGATCTAGTGAACTTTCGACTAACGATATGCGTATTAGGCTGGAAACTTTTTTTAATAACGATTTTTATCGTTTTAAGCAGGATAACGCTGTCTGGCAGGCATGCGTAAGTCGCTTCATTGCACCAGATGTACTACAAAATGCAAAAAAATATTATAAAAACACATTTACGTGTAAGGTTGAACTTTTTTATTGTTTGGCATATTCATTGAGAAGTTGCAAATAACAAACGCCAGACTGTTTTATCAGCTAAAGCCTTTTGTTCTGTAAAGCGTAGTTATACATAACATAAACGTTATGAAACTGTTTTCAGGCACATTTTATACATTTTGTGTTATCATTAATTATATAAAATTTTTTTATTCGGGAAATGAAAAAGTAAAAAATAAAATTATGACTAAGTTCAAATACAGATATCGGTAATGATTTTTTTTTTATCGTATAATTTTCTTTTTCTTTTATATTGATTTTGAGCTATTGATTTTCAATGGTGACATGCAGAGATGTGAATTATTTGAAATAGTTTTATTTAAAATGCAAATATAAAATACAAAATACCATTTTTATTTTCTATTTGAAATACTTTGCCTCAAGAGTATTTTATATTTTATTTGAAACATTTCAAAATACATATTTTACATTTGTAAAATATAAAATTATTTTTATGTGGTGCGAAGGAAAATAACAAAGTGAAAACTGATAGTAAACTGCTAGAAAACAATAGCGCAACCAATTTTGAATCTCAGCTTTGTCTTCTTGCACAGTCTTTTGATTATTTTGCAAAAATGACTAAAATTCCGCAAATATAGCATAAATCGATGTCAAGTACTGAAATTTATTAAAAGTCGCTCGAGCTGCATAAAGAAAAATTAATATAAAAAATCACGCCTATGGCGGAAGTGGCGAAAATTTGCAAAAAAAAATTGTAAAATTAGAAGGAAACCCTAAAACTGATTAAAGCTCGCTAAAACTGACGAAAATTCGCTAAATCTTGCTAAAATTGGTAAGATTTAAAAATCCCTAAAATTTTAATATAGCCAAAAACCTTGGAAAAATACTTCTGTCGCGGAAATGGCGAAAATTTGCGAAAAATTGCAAAATTTTAAAAAAGCCATTATATTGATAAAAAAGTTGCTAAAACTGTAAGGAATGGCAAATGTTCGACAAAAACGCAAAAATGGCATAAATTCGCGAAATCTGGCTAACAGCGGCATGATAGCAAAATCTAATATTGATGAAAAATCGATAAAGCTGTAAAGCCGTTGTAAAATTGCAAAAAATAGCTTCTATCGCAAACATTGCAAAAACTCTAAAATTTATTAGAAATCACAACATATATTGTATTGAATTGAACAAATATTTTAAATGAAAATTAGAATAATAAAAGAAAATGTATTTTGAAAATAGGTACTTTGAAAATATGTATTTTGTATTTTCTATTTCAAATACTTGTTAAAAAACTATTTTGTATTTTTAATTTGAAATAGAAAAATAAGAAACCATTTTGTCCAAACTACTTTTGGACAATAATCAAAATACGTAACTATTTGAATTTGTTTGTTACTCTCCCTCTGAGTAATTATAATCAACAAACCTAATTATAGATTGGCCCCTATTATCCCTCATCCTATTCTGCCATATCAATAAGGTGGTTTGTTTTAAACACCCTAACGTGTCCACATTTGTATTTTGAATTTATTTATTTCAAATACGTATTTTCCACAACTCTGGTGACATGGCTGGAGCAGTAAAGGTGTTGGCTTACAAACATGAGATCAAGGGTTCAAGACTAACATTTACAAATTTATTTATAGAAAGTAAAATTAAAGTAAGTAATTTTCAAGTGTTAAAAATATTAAATTAAGTCTCTGACAGGATTAAATAAAGATAAAGCCGCCTGGTGGCGCTCGGTATATACATACATATGTGAACGAAAAGTTTCAGTTTAATTATGAAATTTTTATAATTAATGAAGCAATTTTCATACCAGGTTCAACGTTGGTTGAAAAACAATGACAAAACCATTGCTGTAACGTAAAAAATTATTATATACATATATGAAGGTTTTCATTTCAGTGTAGTTCCAAAAGAAAAGTACACGGAATTTTGGCATTTATTGTCTATTACAGGCATCTTATAATAATAAGTGGAGAATTTGTTCCGTCAACTGAAACAAAAATTAATGTTCGGACAATTGTGTGGTCACGGAATTTTTGACATTTGTAATTTTTCGTACATTGTAATTAATTTTTAGTGTTTTTGTGAGTTTAAATTACAAATATATAAATATATAAAACTCCAAACCTGAATTTCAGTAAGAACTGCATACTACGCTTAAAGCTCAAATTTTATGGAGCTTTAATTTTGGTAAATCGGTTCAATTAAGTTAATTCGTGTCCGCTGAACACAAATATGAAATTATTCTTAATTACGTGAAACAGTTTTCGAGATATTCGCGAAAAACTATTTTTTTGCAATTTTATTCACTTATTGGCAAATATCTGGAAAATATCTCATCTGAACGCCACAAATTTTACATTGTGTTAACGCCATTGATCTGCCCTTGCATTCTTTCTTATAAAACATATAGACATAATTTGTATTGATCGGATCAAAATTTATTGAGCTACAGACGTTGAAATTAAAAAAAAAAATCATTTCACGGTGTTTTCGGCTCAATTGAGATGAACCTTTAAGTGAAAGAGAATTTCATGAAGAACAAATGAAGCTTAAAATTTGTTAGGATCCGGCGAAAACTTAATATGGATCCGCTGAACACGAAAATTAATTTTTTTTTTTAGCTATAGGCGTTTTAGCGATTTTTTGCATATCTTTAAATAAACTTGTTTTAAAATTGCTTAATTTTATGGAGAAATAACAAATCAACATCAACCCCTATGTATTGATGGGAATGAAAAATTTACAATTTCCCCACCGGCGTTATATTAGGTGTTATGATGAAAATTCATCAGGTGTGGACACTATGGAAGAATTGTGACATTTTCGTAAAAATCATTCTACCGTACTAACTACTTTTATAAGTCCCATCAATTTCTGTTTTTTTATTTTTCTTAAAATTATGATTTATATGAAAATAATATGAAGAATATAAATTTAAGCATGCTAATTTGCAATACGCGTTTCTATACCCAACCATGCAAACTTATACGCCGCAAAATATATAATAAGGTCGTCCATGCGTACAAAGGACAAACTCACTTCTACCGTTAAAATATTGAAAATTCGCAAAATTTGGAAGAAGCATGAGTGCCAATATCGCGAAAAATAACAAAATTTTAAACAAGTCATAAAATTGATTAAAATTCGTTAAAACTGTAACTGTAATGTCAAGAACTCGGGAAATTTCGTCGAAAGTTTGGTTAAATTTGAAAGATTAAAAATCGTAATATTGATCAAAATTCCATTAAAATATAAAAGGCCAAAAGCTTCAGAAAAGTTACGGCCTTCGCGAAAAATTTCAATATTTTAAACAAGCTATAATTTTGATCAAAATTTGATAGTCTTAACGAATGCCAAAAATTCGGTAAAGATCGTGAAAATGTCAGAAATTCTAATATTGTTTAAAAAAAAACGCGAAAACTGTATAGATGTTGACAACTTGCAAAAAGTCGCTTTTATCGCGAGCATTGAAAAAATTCGCCAAAAGTTCCAAAATCGGAAATAAGCTCAAAATTTATTAGAAATCGCTAAAACTGTTAAAATACAAAAAAGAAAAATAACGCGAAAAACTTAGATGTCCGAGAAAAATTGCTATATCGCGACCTCAGTATTCTTTTGGCCCACCGACCATTTAAAAAACTTGAGTTAAGTATTGGGTATATATATTTTGAATACCCTCTTTCAGAATCTAGAAAGTGTTTCGCGAAATTGTTCCTGGTTTCTGAGATATCAAGCATTAATTGTGCTCGATATCAGCATTTTTGATAAATTTTTTGTAAAAAAAAAATAATTTTTTTTTAATAAACAAATAAAAATCAGACATCAAATAAAATACCAAGTTCCATCAATATTAAATTTTTATTCCATGTAAATATCTTTTCTAATAACATTTATACGCTTATTTTCAATGAAAAGAAGAAAATTTCATCTCAATAACAAGTTACTCAATACACAGCAGTTAGTATACACATGGAGCACAAAAAGCTACTTTTTAAAAATAAAATAAAAAAGTGGCTACTGGAGCACAAAACCGGATTGATGAAAGTTCACAAAAATTTACATTTTTCTTCCAAACATATGCCGGAAGCAGTCAGTGGTGAGAATACAACAAAAATTCTATCGAGTATATTTTGGGAAAACTTCATATATATCTTCTTTGTTGTTTTTCTCCCTTCCGACCTTTTGGCATATGAGCTAAACCAATACTGTGGTCGCGATATGTGTGTATTGATGCAATCAATGAAGTATATCAATATGAAGTACAACAAAAATGAAGAATAAAAAAATTTCAGAAAATCATATAGATCGTAAAAATTAAATTGCTAATATCGCGGAAATTGCAATGTGTATGTGAAGTAAAGGTTTTTGTTGTTTAATTTTATATTGTAATAAAACAGCATCATTCAATTTCAATTTTTTTTATTATCCTTAAAATTATGATTTGCATGAAAATAATATGAAAAATATAAACTTGAGAAGGCAGATTTGCAATACGCGTTTCTATACTTAACCATGAAAACGTTAACAATGTTACACACCGAAAAATATATAGGACAAACTTCTACCGTAAAAATATTGAAAACTCGCGAAAATTCGCAAAAATGGCAAAATTTTAAGCAAGTAACTGTAATGTCCAGAACTCGGAAAAAATCTGGAAAATTGGTCAAAAGTTTGCTAAAATTTTAAAGATTATAAAGCGTAATTTTCAAAATTCCCTTAAAATGAAAAAACCCAAAAACTTTAGAAAAACTAAAGCCTTCGCGAAAAGCGAACAAGGCATAATTTTGAAGAAAATTTGCTAAAACTTTAAGATATGCCAAAAAATCGCGAAAATTTCAGAAATGCAAAAACTTATCAACAGCTATAAACATGTTGACAAATTGCAAAAAACTGCTTTTATCGCGAACATTGCAAAAATTCGCCAAAAGTTCCAAAATAGGAAACAAGTCCTAAAATTGATTCGAAATCGCTAAAAATGTAAAAATAAAAAACGCGAAAAACTTACAAGTTCGTGAGAAATTGTTAAATGTACATATGTATTGATGAAATCAATGAAGTATGTCAAAATGAAGCACAAGAAAAATGAACTACATATAACAAAATTTCAGAAAATCATATATGAGTGATTCCACGTAAATCGGGCCTATGCAAGGAAAAAATAATTTTCTTATTTAAAAAAAATCCCTCAATTGATGTTTTTTTAGAGCATGACAATTATAGAAAAAATAAAACAATACATTATTAAATACTTTTAAAGCAATATGAGGCACTTTTAAATGATCATCCACGAAACATTTTGCTATACCTCTTTGTATGTTCAATATTTATTTCAGATTTCCTCTTCTTCCCTTTCTCATTATTAATAAAAGCACTTTTCTCTGAAAAGAATATACTTTTTTCGCTTTTTATTGAATTTCAAAATATACTCAGCTAGAGTATTCTGCTGTCTATAATAGAACGGATAGCAAATAATTTAATGTGTTATTATTTTCTTATGATCTATTTTTATATTATTTATATTAATGAAACCAATAAAAAGTTTTATTTCTTCGAATTTTTTTAAATTTTCGTATTAGGTCACACCCATCGGTCACACCCGTCACATTTTAAAAATAGTTTTTTGCTAAGCAAATTGATTTTTCGTCAAACAGTAAATACGTAATACAGCTAAAAAACTCTTTGAACAGACAGCTATAACAAAATTATTGTCTACGTTATAGTAAAAATTTTACAGAATTTATGCTGAAAGTCATAATTCTTTAAAACTAAGATTTGTAAGGTCACACCCGTCGCAGCTTTCTGACGACCATTCTGAGCCGGAATCGTGTTCTTTCAGTGTCTACCCGTTATTCAACGACTTTAAGCTTAATGACCTTGCGACTCGCAACCTTTTTTTAGGTAAAAAATTTTATGCTCTTTATTAATAACAATAAATATGTGTAAAGTGGTCACACCCGGCTAAATGAATTACTTATATGTAAATCGTAAAAATTAAATTGCCAATATCGCGGAAATTACAATGTTCAGCAAATGTTTTTGTTGTTTAATTTTTACGATGTAAGAAAACCGCATCATTAAAATAAAATTTTTTTTATTCTTTCGAATTCAGCCATAAGCATTATCGATACAATTAAAATTCGTCACAAGTAATAAAACAAAAGGGCATTTCAATAAAATCCTAAGATAAGCGATCTAAGCGGTCCTTGTGAATTGCAAAATTTTTCTTACTTTGCTTTTAATACAATTACACATTTGTGCAAAATAACTCCAGGAGTTGAGATCCCTTTTACATTATATGGCAACGCTTTTTTATATTTTACCTTAAAAACAAACTTCAAAAATACTTATTAAAATAAATAAAGAGAGAATGAATAGCAAGCTCTCGCACTGTCAATAATATAATGACAACTCTCTTCACACGCATATATGTTGTGAATTCAACAAAAATGAGAGGGCACCATTTTTGCATTTCAACACACTTGAGAGACTATCATTTTCCACTTGAAAATGCACTAAATCGTAACTTTTTTCCACACACAAACACTTTTTAGTTTTATTTAATTTTTTTATTTGGTTTGATGTAAATTTTATATTTCTTCTTGCTGTAATTTAAACAAATTTTTTTAATTTTGTTGGCATTTGTGTGTTGAAATTTATCAAAGTTTTCAACCTTTTTTTCATTGAACAGTATTGTATTTTTGTTCCTATTTGGGATAAAAAAATTTAGTACCAAATAGAAAAATTGCAAAAAAATGTTTAACAAATCAATATTTTTAAGCTCGAATGTATTAGAAAGCATTCTAAATTCATATTTTCATTAATTAATACAACAATAATTGCATAAACTTTTAAAAATTCATGTATAAAAAATATAAATACTTTAGAATACTTTTTGTTACACCCAAATGCTTTTTGTTACACCATAATGCTGTGGGGAAATTTTTATTTTAAACCAATACTAATACAAAATGTTCTACTAATACAACCTTAGACTTAGGTTTTTGACAGCACACTTAGGTTTTTGAAGTTTCTGTTTGGCCTCTATGTACCCTATGGTACAAACCAAGGTAGATTTATACAGGTAATATTATCGGCCCAGCTGATTACTGTTTTATTTTTTGGAGTGTCGTTTTACGTCAAACTTTATTTAAGTTTTTTAAAAATAATTTAAATTATTCCTTAAAAAATTTTGTCTGTTTAAAATTTCTCAAAAGGTGGTAGCAATATACAGGGTGTCCCATTAATCAACGTCAAGCCGTCAAAGTGGATGATAGGGCAAGTAGTGACTGCTCCAAAAAAAGTTTGAAAAAAATCTGTCACTTATTTTAAAAGGAATTGCCAGTTTAAAAAAAATCACCCTGTAATGATCTTTCTATTGCTGTGACTACAAATCTTCACTTTTCTTATTTTTTTTCCTATATCATTGTTAAAATCAGTTAAAAATTCATACTGCAGTGGGCTGATTTTCAAAAAAAATCTTACATTTTGCCAAACGACGTACTTAAAATTATTACTATTGGACGATTATTATTAATACTTGGACGATTTGTTTTTTAAAATGCGAAAATCAAATTGTTTTTTCAAACAAAAATGTCAATTTTTTTTAAGTAAAAAAATTTTTTTAGTCGTTATTCGAACGTTTTCTTAAAAAAATAGGTATTTTCGTTGGAAAAAACATTTTTTTCGCAGTTTGAAAAACAAATCGACCAAGTATTATACCATTTTGGAGTTCGTGCTAAACTCGCCAACTTTTGATGTCACTTGCCAAAAGTACCTAGTACATTTTTTTCAACACGGCCGGTTAAAGTTGGGAGCAGTTATAATTTTAAGTACGTCGTTTGGCAAAATGATAGATTTTCTTTGAAAATCAGGCCACTGCAGTATGAATTTTTAACTGCCATTTACAGAAGGATATCTGAGAATGATATAGGAGAAAAAAACATAAGAAAAGTGAAGATTTGTAGTTACAGCAATAGAAAGATCATTACAGGGTGATTTTTTTTTAATGGCAATACCTTTGAAAATAAGTGACATAGATTTTTTTTCAAACTTTTTTTGGGGCAGTCACACTTGCCCTACCATCCGCTTTCGGCTTGACGTTGATTAATGGGACACCCTGTATAATTACATAAGTATGTACAAAATATACCTAATTATCTACAAGCGTGGTAAGACATACCAATTGTTGAAGTGTAGCTAGAAGACAAAAAAGAGTTTAAAAGAAGAATATATTTTTAGATTATTGATCAAGGATAAAACCAACTTATTAAAAAGTGCAATAAAGAGCATTTAATGCATAAGTGCTTGTATGGGGTGTGATTCACTGTTTTTTTCGGAAGGAAGCATATTAAAGAGGAAGCGGATAGTCTACCAAAAGTAAAAAATTTATAATTTAAATAAATGCAGCTTTAAGAAATTAATGACTGTGTGGCGATTTATTTAAAATATGTAAAAATTTTCACGAATAAAATAAAAATTTTATAAACAACAATTTCAAGAGATCTTCATAAATGACACTAGCAGTTCCACCCAAAACTAAGAATATCTAAGAATGCACCAGTTTGCTAAACGTTGTTTCTTGCGTTAAAGAATTAATTTTAAAATAGTAGTTAGCAAATTTCCTTTTGTTAGATAGTTCTGTACAATCAGACAAAAAGAAACTATTGAAACAAATTGTTTGCTTTGATTTCAGTTAAGGCTACTTAATTTTAGTCAACTTTTTTGACACTAAACGATACTTCAAAAATAAAAAAAGTTGCTTTGTTGTAGTCGAATTCGCCTTGAATATACCTTATTAATCTACCTTGGTCGATGTGTATGATAAAATATATGTGCACACCTGTACGTATTTAAGTTTCATGAATAAATTGTTAATTTAAAAATGGCTTTGAAGATTTTTTGAAGATTTTAAAAATAAAATGCAAATTTTGCAGATTTTTCCCTAAAAAATTTTTAACTTTTGCAGATTTAATCCCAAAAAAATCTGGCAACACAGCTTCTATGTTTTCTATGGTAAATAATAAATATCTGCCTGAAACATTCGTTTTTCAATTCACAGTAATGCTGTGTTGTACAAATCACTAACACTATTGCTAAAATGTGCGACAAAACATGTGTTGAGGGCAATAAGCAAATAATGAGTAATGGCAATCACCAGTTCATTAAGAGAGAATCAACTCAAATCGTGTCTTTTTATTTTAAAACTATTTGTAAACAAAAGCAGTTGTTACAAAATAAAGCAATGAATGGAAGGAGTGATTCGTGTGAGCCATGATACAATAATATAAGGTGAAACTGTCAGCGCAGCTGTAGTTGTGGGTTTATATTTCACGAATGTCAAATTCGCTTTATCAGAGAAAAAAGTCTATGAAAAATTCTTCGGTTTTTGACATTCAGGAAACATTTTACACTAACAAAATGCCTGTTATTTTTTTATCGTTGTAGGGACGGTTCTACCTGTTTTTATTGTATCATGGTGTGAGCTATTTGTTATATCAATGAGGAAATGAGAAAATTAGAACACGTTATGCTCTTTTAAATTTAAAACAAGAAAATAAGAAAACAACCATTAATCAGAAAATGCCTTTTTATATGATATCATATTTTTTAATTAAAATAATCTTAATAGCTGAATCGATTTTATAAAAAATAACTTTATTTAATTATTGAAGCTAAATAAAATTTTTTTACAAAATGGAACTAAATAAAAAAATTAACTTAAATTAGACAATTTTTTAATAATTTTGGCAAATATATGGCCGGTATTAGCCTTTTAGAGAGCATAACTTTGGTTTAAATTAAGCTATGTTTCTGATTTTTAGGGTTCCATAATCCAAAGGTGTAAGGAACCCTATTGTTTTCGATACACTTTCCGTCCGTCCGTCTGTCACAGACTGTTTTCTCGAGAACCGTAAGAGCTACGGACCTAAAACTTACACATAATATGTAAACCTTTGGCCGCTGCAACAAAAAATATATGACAGTTACAAATTATATGGTGCTCTAAAGCGAGCAACGAAACATGTTGAAATACTAACGTGATATACAGACACTTACTTATATATAGACACTTGAAATTTTCAAAGTATTTGAAATAGACTACACCAATTAACAATGATATCAAAAACAATAAAAATTAAGGGGGTTTCTATCACTTAATGTAATTTTGAATATGTAATTTAGACAACTTGCTGTATCTTGGAAACCGCAAGAGGCAAATTCTTGAAATTTAAAAAACGATGAAACAAAAAAATTCCAAAATTAAAGAAAAATATCAAAACGAAAAATCGGCAAAATGAAAAAAGCGCATAAAGGAAAAAAGCACCAAAATTAAACAAAAAACGCCAAAACACAAAATATCACCAAAATTAAAAAGATCGTCAAAAAACCAAAAAAAAAAATACGCCAAAAACAGAAAAAAATCGTCAAAACGAAAAAAAGAGTCAAAACAAAAAAGCACCAAAACGTAAAAAATCACCAAAACTAAAATGGTCGCCAAAAAACAAAAACAAAAACCCCCAAAAGGAGAAAAGCACCATAAGTTTAAAAAATCACCGAAACTAAAGTTATCGCCGAAAAACCAAATAAATAACCAAAAATGGGAAAAAATCACCAAAACGAAAAAAAGCGCCAAAACAAAACACCAAAACAAAAATAAACGCCAAAACGCAAACAAAAAGCATCAAAACAAAAAAAATCGCTAAAACAGAAAATATCACTAAAACTAAAATGATCGCCAAAAAACTAAAAAAAACGCCAAAAACCGAAAAAATCATCAAAACGAAAAAAGCGCCAAAACAAAAAAAAAAACACCAAAACGCAAAAATCACCATAACTAAATGATAGCCAAAAGACAAAAACACAAAAAAGAAAAGAGCACCAAAAGTTTAAAAAATCACCAAAACTTAAATTATCGCCGAAAAACGAAATGAATCGCCAAAAACGGAAACAAGCACAAAAACGAAAAAAAAGCACCGAAACTAAAATGATCGCCAAAAAACGAAACCACTTCAGTTTTGGTGATTTATTGTGTTTTAGCAACTTTTTTTTTGTTTTGGTTTTTTTGTTGTGGCGCTTTTTGCCTTTGTATTTTTTTTTCATTTTTGGCGATTTATATCGGTTTTTAGCGATTTTTTAAACTTTTGGTGTTTATTTCAACTTTTGGCGATTTATTGCGTTTTTTGGCGATCATTTTAGTTTTGGGGATTTTTTGCGTGTTAACGTTTTTTTTTGTTTTGGTGCTTCTTTTGGAAAACGCACTAATTCCATTTTTTACGATTTATTTTTTGGCGATTTTTTTAAACTTTTGGTGCTTTTATCCATTTTTGGCGATCTATTTCGTTTTTTGGCGATATAATTAGTTTTTGGTGGTTTTTTGCGTTTTAGCGTTTTTTTTGTGCTTTTTTTTTTTGTTTTGGCGCTTGTTTTTCGTTGGTGATTTTTTCCATTTTTGGCGACTTATTTCGTTTTTCGGCGATAATTTTAGGTTTGGTGATTTTTTGCGTTCTAGCGATTTTTTTTGGTGCTTTTTGGCACTATTATTCGTTTTTCCATTTTTGGCGATTTATTTCGTTTTTTGGCGATATATTTAGTTTTGGCGATTTTTGCTTTTTTTTTGTTTTGGCGATTTTTTTCGTTTTGGTGATTTTTTTCCATTTTTGGCGATTCATTTCGTTTTTCGGTGATAATTTAAGGTTTGGTGATTTTTGAAATTTTTTGTGCTTTTTTCTTTTTAGGGTTTTTGTCTTTTGGTGATCATTTTAGTTATGGTGATTTTTTGCGTTTTGGTGATTTTTTTTTTGTTTTGGCTCTCTTTTTTGTTTTGACGACTTTTTTCGGTTTTTGGCGTTTTTTTTAGTTTTTTGGCGATCATTTTAGTTTTTATTATTTTTTTGTGTTTTAGCATTTTTTGTTTAATTTTGGTGCTTTTTTTCATTTAAAATAAAATTATGACAATATGTCAAATAATAAATTTCTTAAAGGTTTCATTCAGATTTTATTTTTCATTTTGCCTTATAAATACTTTTATTGTTATCCAATGGATTTCTAATTGTATGAAGGTGTAGAAAAATAAAATAGATTCATATCGAATAAAAAAAATATTTGCTGGGTTTTGTATAAGTTTCAAAGCCTACAATGCTTATTTTTTTAAAATCATTTATATATTTGTAAATTCTCAAATGAGTTTTAAAAGTTTGTACATAAGATAAAGGGTTTTTAACTGTTCAAAATTGTGTTTAAAGTCTACTGATGAGTTGGTAAAGCACCAACGAAATGCTGCATATAGACAATTGCTTAAACTCCAGCAAATAAATTTCATTTAAAATAAAATCATGACAATATGTTAAATAATAAATTTCTTAAAGATATAAAAATAGATGTATAAAAAGGGGGAAAAATAATATTATTAAAATACTAATAAAAAAGATAAAAAAATAGGAATTTGTTTATTAAGTTTAAAGTAGGGATGTAACGAATACCGATACCGATATATCGGCGGTACTTCAGATTTTCCGATACATCGGTATCGATGATATTTTACTGTCGATACACCGATACTTTAAAAAAATTTTTCAGAGTTTTTTTTTAAGAAATAATTTATTTTTGTTCGATTTTACCGTGAATTAAATTCACTTCGTTATTTTTTAAATCTTATTAATATCATTTTAAAAATTAATACTATTTTATGCTGTTATTTTGTAAAAAAAATATTTATTTTTTGTTAATTTTACCATGAATTCAAATTCAAGTCGTTGTTTTTTAAATCTTATTCCAGCAAAAAAAAGATATTCCAAAGAAGTCATGAAAATGTAGAATTCGCGATCTGAAAGTATTGCAAATTTGGATAATTTCTAATTAGTTTTACATATCCTTGCCATTGCAAGAAGTTCTGTTTTTCGATTACCAATCATCGAATTGGAAGCGATGCTAGGACAAATTTCCTTTTCGGTATTCTATCATGATTTTTCCTCAAGGAAAAAGGATACAAAATCACCCATTTTCACAATTTTTTTATGCGAATTTAAACTCAGAACTGTATTTTCATGTAAATTTAAGTGAATAAATATAAACTTAGAAGCCTTTTAATAATTAAGCTATTTAGAAGAATATTAGTTGATAAATGTCCTTTAAAAAATCGATTTTTTAAAAAGCATGGCGGGTATTTTTTAAAATTATAAAGGAATTAAAAATGTTTACTTGCTTTTGTACTAATTATCTGCATATTTTTAATATAGATTTTTTGGAAGCAAAGAAAATGTACCTCCTTAAAAATTACTGCCAATGTTTTATCAATTTTAAATATTCTCTCTTATTATGTAGTTTTGTATAATAAAAAAATTGCGCTTGAGTTTTGTTAATCTAAACTTGAACTTAATTTCAATATTCGTATCGGAATCGGTATCGGCGATATTTATTTTTAAATATCGGTATCGGTATCGGATCGGCAAAACGGCGTATCGTTACATCCCTAGTTTAAAGTTTAATTAAGTACCATTCAAAATTATTAAAATTTGTAGAAAAAGAAAGCTTTTATTAAATATGGAATGATAGAATTTATTCAAGGTACTTAATAATTAATCTCTTAAATCTCATTGAGTTGTCGGTGGTTTCCATATAATTGGGAAGTTGATTCCGGAGACGTATGCTCGAGATAAAGAATTGTCATTCCGAGAAATGGGTGTGGTATCGCAACTGAATGATGTATCTCCGTTTTCTCGATCTTGCAAATCTTAAACGCTCATACATTTACACTGGTTCTTTTGTTACAATAATTTTGTGAAGGAATATTAAACGTCGCATTTTTAAAATGCTGATAGAAGAAATACTAATGAACCGGCCCGAATATGAAAATACTCTATCAAATTTCCTTTCCAAAACTATACCATTTACATTGGCATTTTTGTCAATTATTAGGTTTATCGTTGACAATATTTTATAAGTTCATAGAATGTTGTGTCAAACTCAATATGAAAATTTATTTTCTTTCTTTAGTGCTGCCAGTCAAATATGGAAAAACTGGTTGTGAATAGGATAATTCACAAAAACTGATTGTAACAACTGGTTTGTCTGATAAACAGGCTACAAACTAGTTTATGATTTGTATGCGAAAACAGGTTATAAACAAGAAAAAAACCTGTTTATCGACATAAACCACTTATAACCTGTTTATGGCGTAGATGTAAATGTACTATTAAGGGTGTAAACGTAACGGATAATGTTATTGTAAGTTGTATTAAGTTTCCTTATATCGAGGGAATTACATGCACCAAAAACTTCCGATGCAAATAATAGTGTTGGTGAACTCTTACATTGAGTGGTGTTAAGTGCTGTGTGGGCCATAGACTGCGCAGCATACCATATATCCTACCACAAGCTTGATTTATATGATCAGTCCAAGTTAATGTCTTATTAAACGTCACTCCCAGATTTCTAGCTGTACTTACAATCTCAATTCTTAAGCCACCAATAACAACATTTACATCTAACTCAACTAATTAAACATTTTGATTTACTCGGGTTGATTCTCAAACTGTCTGCAGACGCCCAGGTAAAGATTTTCTTCAAGTCACAATTTAATTGATTTAACCTTGTTTGTAAATCCACCTCTTGTACAGCATACATTTGTACATAGGAGTATTGAAATTGCTGCGGAAGGTCATTAGCATACATTGAGTATAACAATGCCCCAAGAATTGATCCTCAATGGACGAGAAGTTAATTCATTATTAACCACAGATTGACTTCTATCAGATAGATAGGACTGAATCAAAGTAGCAGCAAGTGCCGAAAACCCGAAGAAATTAGTAAGCAAACTCCCTGTTAAAAACTTTTGTAGATCAGTGTAATTTTTATTTAGTTTTTATAAAATATCTTATCAGTTTTCAAATAATATTGCATACAATGTTTTTAAATATGTATGAATGTACATATGTATAAGTTTCCTTGAAAACTATACAGATATAATATTTGAACACAAAAGTGTGCTCATGTGTGCTGAGTGTTCTTATCAAAAATTCATCTTACATTATCACTAAGGCTAACTTAAACAAATTGTAACTTCAATGTCAATACCTTAATCAGTTCATTGAGCTTTAAATATGCACCAACAGACACCAAAATCTTATTCAAATGCATGGGTTTTGGTACTATTTGTTATGATGATTGACTCGGTTTTTCAATCGGTCTTAAATCGCTTTTTAGGTTTTAAGGCACTGATTTTTTTATATCGATTTTTTAAATGCCGAATAGTCATATTTATTGCCAATAAAAAAAGTTAACTATGTGATGAAAGTTGCGAAAAGCAATTTTAACGACTTTTGACCTTGAATAACTTACGACGCTGACATGACCTTTGCGACAAGTTTTAGAACGCCAAAATGAAGGCACATATATACAAGTTTTCAGCTTATTATTTCTCATTCTGATGTTCGCCCCTTTTTATTAATTGTAGTAAAAGCGAAAATAATGAAAGAAAATATCAGTATTTTTCGTTTCTAAATATGTAGTTCCGTTTTAATGTTGATTTCCGTATCGACGTACGTACTCATATATTTGAGTCAGAGTGTGCAAACAAACAAAATTTTTCGCAAACGTTACATGCGAAGACACAAACTTTTAAAATGTTCTTAATCGTTTCGTACATGAGCAAAACCAAAACAAATACGTTTGCAATGACAAAAAATTAAACAAAACAATTGGCTTTTCACTCATCTGAATGCCTTAGGCCCCAATTCACAGTCATTAGTTAGCTAATGACAATAGTTTAGCCAATGATATTTTATTCACACTTCTTTGTTTACCATTAGTTAAACCGTCAAATGCCATTGGTTAGCAATTAGTTAGATGCCTTGGAACATGGTGCAAAAAGAATTCAGTATTGTTCTGGTAGTTTTGTACATAAGCAACGTCTAGCACGTGAATTTTTTTGACAAGCATTATCTAGCTTTTTGTTGTATTTGTTGAACCTGCATACTTATCACACCATGTTTTAGAAAATATTACTTGCATATAGCATACTTTTAGGAGCGACAAAAAATATTTACTCCATTAGCTTTGTGTGCTTAAAAACTTTTATATTCCCGCCTTAAGATCTGAAATATTCTTTATTTCCTTATTTTTGCCTGTTTATTTATATTTGATAGGGCTACCATTCTTTACCCATATTAAAAATTTTAGTTAAACAATACACTGTAAATATGAAGTTTTAGTTAAACAATAGTTATCATTTTAGTTTATTAATAATTAACTAATGACTGTGAATTCGGGCCTTAATATCCCATTTCAATCGTACAATTGCAAATAAAACAAAAGCAGAAATGTATTTCTTTGAATAGTTAATTGTATCAATCGGGAAACGTTTGCAAATGTATTTTCTTAAAACTTTTCAATTTTGTTCTTGTTCTTGTCTTTTCTAGCTGCGTACATTTAAGTTAATGTACATTTAGTGTACACAAGCACAAACAATACAAAACTAAATGGCACTATCATTCTCGTTGTTTCCTAAAGTTTCTTATTTCTTTTAGTCATATATGGTCGTAGTACACTAATGATAGTCCGAATTTGTGCCACTAATTTTGTTGATGTTTAGTGGTAAATTAAAAATTTTTTTGCATCACTAAACATTAGTGATAGTACTGTTAACAAATTTTGTACTAAAATTGAATATTTGGGTTATAAAAGGCAATCTGCAGCTTATGCAACACTTTTTCTTCACTATGTAGATATTTTGCAGTAAATTTATAGTAAAATTTTTTAATGTTTTTTGTGCTGGTTCAAATGCTGCATTAATTGAATTTACTGCAGATTTTTGCACTAACTCTGGGTTTAGTGATAGCAAAAGAATTAGCACTGTCACCAAATGTTTTAGTGTTAGTGGTACTCATTTTAAGAAAGAGTGGTATGTTTTAATAAGAACAATTTTAATATAAATAATGTGTGTATATACTATATTTTGGATCTTTTGTGTGCAGTTTTTCACGTGAAAATGAGTTTTTTTATTCTAAATTTGCAGTTTTTTTAAAAAAAAGTTATGGCAACGCTGGTAGCAAGACCAAAAAAGCGTCATAAAATATCCGAAAAGCGGCAACACTGGCGGAATGCTTAAAACGTTTGAAAGCGTTGACGCGAAAATGTGTGTTATGGACTTTCAGCTTTATGTGTGATGGTAACTTTTTTTAACCAAAATGCGCTAAATATGGGCTAGAAATCGCGAGGAAATAGCTAGATTATGTGCAAAGCTAAAATTTTAGTGATAAATCGCCAAGTTTTTTTAGCCTCGAAAATTCGTTCAAAGTTTTAGCGATAAATTGCTAAATTTTTGCAGAAATTTGAAATTTTTCTTAAAATTGTATTTCTATATTCATATGTATGTATGTATGTATGTACTAAGAAATAATAAAACGTTGGATTTATATATAAAATGTTGATTAGTTACAAAATTTTAAATGTATTTAATGAAATGGTTTATTATTATCAATCGTATTATATCAAATTATTTTGAAATGACTATGTAAAACAGGATTAAAAATGAAATCTCTTTCCTAAAAAACTCGCTAGTTTCCCCGCTAATAGCTAAAACGCTTTTTATCCGCTAACAGGCCTTAAAATCGCTAGATTTGACGGGAAAATCGCTGAGTTCCCATTACTGGCTATAACTTGAAAAAATCGAATAAGAAATATGGCACAAAGCTGCAGGCAAACCATTTCGAACAAAAAAGGGATTTTGAAAAGCGGTTCACAAATGACAGAGTTATGCGTGGGGGGAGGTTTTGACCCACTTTATCACCTCTTGGTAAAAAATTCGGGAAAATTGTGCGCCAAATATCTATATGTGTACCAAATTTCATTAATTCGGTTCAGTCGTTTAGGCGTGATGCCGTAACGAAATTCTGCAACTAACAAACAAACATCTTATTTTTACCCGACTGCGCGACGCAAAAAAGGGTATTGTGTTTATCAATTTATGTATGTATGTGGTTTCCTTTGCGGCACTATATAAACCGAACGCGCAGGCCGATTTTGATCATTCTTACGTCAATCGATTCGTCTCTCTATTCTATTCGACTGTCATATCTTTAGTGTCACTAAAGATATGACAGTAGTTAAAATTCAATATGGCGGCCAACAGATGCCATTTTGTTTATACGAAAAAAACTAACTATATCAAAATGTGTACCAATCGACAGGTATTTAAAAATCACCTTTGGTTTCTCTTATGATTTTTAACTTCAAATGACAATTTAGGATCTGTGACGGTTTAAAGTTGTTTTCTTTATTTTTTTACGCAGTCGGGTTTTTTGATTTTTAAAATGTATGTCTTGTTATATAATACATACATATGTATATGGATAAACAAAAGTTCTAGTGAAAAATAATAGCCCAATTCATTATCTCGACAAAATTTTACGTCTATAGACGGAAAGCACTCATTAATGCAATTCAGTAAATCGTTATTCTTTTTTCGTTTGATTTACGAGGCTCACGACTTGGATACAAATAATTTCAAATTAGGTATTGCCAAGGCGAAAACGTGCAAAACCGACATAGTGAATTGGGCTATAAGTGTAAAAGGCTTTGAGATGTAATACATGCCGCATTATATCTTGAAGTTTTCGAAAAAAATAAAAAATATTATAACCGTACTGAGACATAAGCTGTTCAATGTATCAGATACTATTTAAATACAAAATATGTTTTAAATTACCCAATACATAACAATAAAAACATTACGTAACAGTATTTCGTATAGTAGTATTATATTGTTCTTCCTTACTCTTTTATTCTTTATGCAAAAATATAGTATTTCCTTTACTAACATTTTACACCACTGTAAATGCGCTATGCCCATTTCTTGCTCTTTTGGCTCTTTTTGCGCTTTGCGCAAAAAAAAAGCTCAGCGCAAAAAAGCGCAATGTAAATTGCTCCTTTTATGCGCAGCGCAAAAATATTAGCGCAGATCAAGCGCAATAATAAATTGGCTCCGCTCTTACGTAAAGCGCAAAAAAATAGCGAAAAGAGCGCCGATGCTCTGCGTTTTTTCGTACTCTGGTTGTGACTGTTTCTGATTCAGTGTGCGATATGTATGTCTGTTCACCTTTTGTCTTCACAAATGAAATTAATTTGGCCACAATGTCTGCTGTAAAATGAACAAAAAATCGTATGTTTATAACAGCAATGTCAATTGGAATATTAGAAATTCATATGAACTTGAGCAAAATTATTACACTACAAGGCATAAAATCTAAATAGATCATAAACAAATAAATCTGAGTTTGATTTTATGCGTACTTAATATATAAACAAATTACAATAGTACATATAAAAAATCAATAAACTACCATGAACCATAGGCAACTGAGAAAAACAATACACAGTTTTTATTTGTGAGTTTGATAAAGTACTTGAGTGAAAACAATCGAAATTGAGTAATTCTGAGTAAATTCAACAAATAGGTGTGAAAATAAATAAAAAAATATATATATAAAAAATTTAGGACAATCTTTGTAGGTACTAGAAACACTTAACCGCCATCTTTTTTTATTTATTATTGTATAGCTTCTGATTAGTGGCCACCCGAAGTAACAAATTTTACCAATTTCATACATTTATATAATTGCTCCACCTTTTTAAGTAGAAAAGATATTTGCTTAATTCACAAAACCTCTTGTATCTTTTCAAAGATATAATCTATATATTCTAAAAATTTCAGATTGTTATTTTTCATAAAAATTGCACTTTTAAAAATTCTTATTTCGTGATAGAGTTAAAATTGAAAACAAAACTAAGTGGACTTAATAACGAAGTACTGGCCTATATTTTTTTATAATATCAGATTTTCATCTCTATCAACCACATGGTTTATTTAAGGTCAAAGCTGAGAATTTTTTTAAATTTATCAATTTTCGTCCCTTTTTTGCAGAGGATATTATTTCAGCACAATGAAATAATATCCTTTGTCATGGTACCATAACGGTTCCTTCTTCACTACAACAACAAAAAATCAGTGCTTTATATCCCTAATTTTCCCTATGCTCCCAAAAAATTATCTTTACAAAAATCCCTACAACTTAATGTACATATACGTATATGGCTTAATACGAAAAAATCTTTTTTCGAATTTTCGATATTTTACAGGAGAAGGAAAAAACTGAGCTGCAACTTTCTTAGTTCTTTAAGAAGGATGTAATGACACGTTGACTACTAGAAAACGTTAAAAACGCGATTTCGAAAAAATCGAGATACGCCTTTTTTATGTTAAGCCAATGATATATAAAATTTATTTAAAGTTGTTATATAAAGTTTTAGAATTTCGAGGCAAAAATATTGCACTATTTTCAGAATTTTATCTAGTTTTAGGAAATGTAGCTAACTTTCGACCTACGAAAGACAAATTCCCTTTTTATCGGGATCATCACATATAAAGTAATTCACTTTTATATGAATTGCGCTGTTTTACAAACTTTTATTTTTGGAATGTTTAAAATTTTCTAATGCATTAGTAATTAGGATGTGTAAACACGAAAAAATGTTTTCGGCCATTGTCCAGACAACGACGGTACATTTGTGTTTTTCGATGCGCACTCGTCTTTAAAGCACAGACTCAAAGCCTTCTTCGAATAAAATGAGTTATATATCTACTAGATTACGCGTCGAATATTGGGTAATTGGCTTTGATCGGACAAAAATGATTTATTTTAGTTTATTTATTTAGTTATTTGATAACTAGCACAACAAGAAAATATATCTTATAAGTGACAGTGCTAGTGATATGAGAGAATACTGATATAGTATACTAAATACAAAAATTTAAATGATATACAAACATATTTGGAGTAATAAAAAATTTTTGACATAGTAAATACAAGTTAATTTAAAAAGCATTGAATCTATGATTAACTCAGCGTTTCCACCTGACAATGCTGTCTTGAATTTTAATATTTTGTCTTCTTTTTTATTTTTACATTTTTATTTATTTATTTTTTTTAATTTTTAGTAAAAATAACTCGCAAAAATTACGTATTTCTAGAACTCAAAAATAATTGTTATAATTATTGTCGGAACGCCTACGTCACGAAGACTATTATTGGCGTTTTGACAATTAGTACGTATTTTTTATTGTCATGACAGCATTGCCAGTTGTAATATTAGTTAAAATAGGTATATATATGTACATAATTGAAACTATTATGTTACAGAACAAGTATGTAATAAAGTGATGTATTATAATAACAAAATAGAAATTATAAAGATAATAATAAAATAGAAATTATAATGGCAATAAAAAATAGTTATTACATAAATAATTTTTTTAACTCCCTTTTGAACACATTAGCGTTGCTTAATTTTTGCATGTAATTTGGCAAAGAATTCCATGGACTTATTGTGTGAATCAAAAAATGCCGTTGTGATAAAAGGGTCTTATATTTTATTTGAATTATCTTTCTACCACGGTTTGATCTGGCAAATGTGATCCTATTGAAAATATATGTGGGTTGTTGAGTTACGATTATTGTTTGCAGAAAGATAAGACATTTGTAGTTAAGCAGATCTTCAAATTTTATTTGAAAGATCTGATAAGAATATAATGATATGTGATCACGACGTCCTTTCTGGAAAATATAGCGTGCAATGTTATTGTAGGCGACTCTGAGTTTGCGAAGGTCTTCACAAGCGCAATTTGCAAAAAGTTCGCAACCGTATAAAAGTGAGGGTTTTAGATAAGTTTTTGCCAGTAAGATACGTACATCAAGTGGGGTTGAGTCCTTAACTTCCCATAGGCTCCTTAGCATACCATATACTCTACCTACAACGGTGTTGATGTGTGCAGACCAGGAAAGCCTTTCATGAAACATAATTCCCAGATTAGATGCCGAGGTAACAAAAGCAATGTCTTTGTCTTGGATTTTTATTCTAAAATGATCAAAATTATATTTAGATTTTGAAATAAAAATGCATTTGGATTTTGCAGGATTTATGCATAAGCCGTTAGCCCTAGCCCAGCTGTCAATTTTAGTCAAGTCATCATTGACTTTGTTAACACAGATATCTATATCAGCGACATCGCAACTGTTGTACAACTGAACATCGTCAGCGTACATATGAACTGATCTGCTAATGGGAATATTAGGGAGGTCATTGATATACATGCAGAAAACAAGAGGCCCAAGTATTGAACCTTGGGGAACTCCTCTCCTGACGTTTAGCTCATTAGAAATGTTGTCTTTAAGCTGAACTACTTGTGATCGGTTTGTAAGGTACGAGTATATGAGTGCACAAGCGGAGCTTGAGAATTGGTAAAATTTTTGCAGTTTTGTTAATAGAATCGAATGATCCACCGTATCAAATGCTTTACTATGATCAAGTAAAACTAAATAAGCAACCATATTATGATCGATTTTGGTTCTGATATCCTCTATAACATCTACAAGTGCGGTTATGCAGCTTCTACCTTTCATAAAACCAGATTGTTTTTCAGATATCAATTTCATACTACTCAAATATTCTTTCACTTGTTTAACAACAAGGTTTTCTAGAACCTTGGATAATAACGGAAGTATTGCTATTGGACGGAAGTCGTTATTAGGTTTAGGAATAGGGATGATTCTATATAGCTTCCATTCCACAGGAAAAATAGATTTAGTTAGAATAGAATTAAATAAAGGCAGAAGCTTTGGTAGTAAAATTCTTAAGAAAATAGGATTAATACCATCCGTACCGTTATAATGGATCAAACTCAAAATTTTATAAAATGTTTAACTTTTTTAACCAATTTTTGTCATTTCGGAAGTTGTTATGTACCACAAATAATAAAACAAATCCATACTTTTATAATTTTACTGAGTAGTTCATGCAATTAAAAAATTGTAAGCCATAATGGACCGAAATCGGCCAAAATCTAAAAATGCTGTAATAAAATAAGGAAAAATCTTTAATTTTTAAAAATGCCTACATTTTAATGATTTGAACAAATCTGTTCTTTTTCCCTACGGTAATTTTCTTAGACAAAAATCCCTACGAATAGGGATTTTTCCCTACATATAACATCACTGGTTCATAGCGTTCAATTGAAAATCCATAAAATGAGAAAAACTGTGTAATTTTCAAGTGGCCACTTTTCGGCCATTTAATTATTCCAGTTCAATTTTGCATAGCAATATTATATCACTATTACTGCACTATCACTATTAAAACAAAGCATGAATCGTTTCAATATCTTTTTTACTTAAAAAGCTAGAGCAATTATAAAAATGTATAAAATTGGTAAAATTTTTTACTTCGGGTGGCCACTAATCAGAAGCTATACAACCAGGGATGATAAATGGAAAAATCCATTCCGTACCAATGAGCTACTAAAATAGTACTTTTTCGGCTCAAATAGTACTAAAAGAAAATAGTCCCAAAATCAAACAATCTAAATTTGAATTTATCTTAATGAAACTTCACTTTTGGCGTATAACAATGAATCAATGTACTTACTAATAATCTTATGAATTCGAAGTTTGCTACAAAAAATTCGTTAAAAATGGATAAACAAGCCATGCTGCAATGTAGTCGCAACTCTACAGGAGCAATGTAGTCGCAACTCTACAACGAACATATTTCACTGCCAAACTT
>OY101448.1:118329863-118637419 GCA_956483635.1 Panzeria rudis
CTTCTCAGTTGGTTAGACAGTCAGCTCGCTCTATCCAGCATGGCCTTCGTGGCCAGGCACGCAGCATAACGTCAGTTTATTATGAGTGTCATTAAGATATCGTAGGCCATACATTGACAACACGTAACTAATTTTTACAACTTTTCAGTTGAAAAAATTTCATTATAATTGATGGTCTGAGAAGCCTTTTGATAATCGTCATCTGATTTCATTCTACTAAAACCTAAAAAAGTAAATGCAAGAAATGTAGTGTGAAGAAAATTAGCGGAGTTCAGTGTTTGATGCAAATAGTCTTGCGAAAGTGAAAATGCACGTTACCGTAGCCTTAAATCCTAGCACATTTTGTTGATATATTTGCACTTTCGCAAGACTATTTGCATCAAACACTGAACTCCACTATTTTGTTTTTAATAAATGCAATTAAATTGGCACTTACACCTGAAATGCAATTTCTTAAATTCAGAATTCCATTACAAAAATTTATTTAAACTTTCGCAGATATGGACACAAATATTTGTAAATACAAAAAAACGAAGACAATATTTTTTTAATTTTTATGCAGTTTTGGAACATTTATATCTGTTAAGAGATGGGGTCTAGTTGACGAGTCACAGTACATTCATATTTCCACAAGTCATAGGACAGATACTTTTGGAACAAGTGACACAAATTTTCCGCAGGGTACTTAATACTAACATCTATCACTCAAAAAAATCAGACCTGTATAATAATCTAAAAAAACTGTATGTCTTACAAAGCCAATAAATTAAGTATGAAAATATGCATTTCAAAAAACATGTATTGAAAAAAAAACGTTGAAGCTTTCACTCTTTTTGCACTTGCACACCTTTGCTTCTCAGTCCCTTAGTTAGACTGAAAGCGTTGTATATAATATTAACTAATTTAGATTTTTTTATTTTGAGGATAGGACTGTTTTTTAAAGATTTATATAACAAAATCAGTTACGTGATGTTAACATATTGTCCCTACCCAAGAATGATAGAATACAAGATTAAGAAATGCGCAAAATTTCCCGTTAGATGACGTAGTTGGTGGTTTTCAAAAGGTGGCCAAGTCAATGTGTAACTAAGCCTGTATAATTTTATTCGAAACAATGTATGCAATTTTGTAGCAGCCCTGCAACATCTGAAAATTATTAACCAATAGGAACACATTTTGTGACGTCATTGGTGACACATGCGCAGAAAATGCCAATTTTGCACGCGGGATGTCGTAACCTTGTATTCTATTATTCTTGATCCCTACCATATCTAACTATCTAATATGCAAATCGGTGCTATTCAGAGGACAGCAAAATACCCATCAATTGTAAACATATATGTCATAAAGTCAGCGCCTTCCTAAAAGTGTAAGAATTGCTAATGAAAAATTGCTGCAGAAATAGTACTCTGATTATTTTGTGAAAAACATATGAAATGTATCTATAACATTTTGAGTCTTCATGCGAAACAGTCCCCCTTATTCCGTAGCTATTTGTCGACGTCACGTCAAGACAATACCAAAGAATTGGTACTTGTTAACTCGCTGTCGTCAAACATTTACTACTATTAATAGCCTCTTCCCACTTTCTATGCCTTAGAGAATAGTAAGTAGTAAATTATTGTCGATGACACGTGGAAATGTGTCAATTTGTTTGTATTGTCTTGACGTGACGTCGAAAAATAGTTACGGAATAAGAGGGAATATGAGCACAATTTTTTCGTGTGGAATTTACAACAAACACATTTGGTTTTTTACAAAGGTAAACAATCTTAGCATACTATCAAGGGCTAGTTATGATTGGTTATTTGCCAAATTTTTGGTATGAAAAACCAAGTTTATCAACATTTCGCGCAAATTTGAACACAGTACTAAGCTTATGAGAGCATTTTGCAGCGAAGCGTGTCGTAAAGATTGGAAGACCACGATCGATAGTTGTACCTGGTAGAGATGATATGACTGACTATCGATATGGAACGAATTTTAAAGTTTTCATCGAATCTTTAAGCATTTCTTTTACTAACCTGGCCTTTACACATGCAAGTGCAAGTTCGAAAAACTCAATACACTCAATCTTTTCTACTAACACACTTTTGGTTCAGCTATGAGAAAGACAGAGAAACGAATACAAATTGCTTTTTCGTTGATAATACGTACACAGAACTTGCATGCAAGTACTTACATGTCTAAACGCAGGGTTAGACAGGTAAATACATATTGCAACCAAACTTCTTTAAACTCTTTTTGAACTGAAAGTGATAAGAGTTCTCATTCCTCTGAACATCCTATGCCAACGTTAAATTTAGCCTAGTACAATTTATATCTTGATGCATTCAAACAAATGAAATTCATCAAGTTAAACACTATTTAAAAATAATCGAAATGCCTTCCACAAGTAGAAAAAAATTTTTATTAAAAGTACTTATAATGAAAAATCCCTAAATCCATCCCCACGAAAATCTGTCCCCAAATAGAAGTTGAAATCCCCAATTTTGGGACAAATCCCCTCATCTGGCCACACTGAGCACGTTGACTACAAAACGTGTGATACATAGTTCGAACCCCAGCATCATCTTTTTGCACACTAACTACCATTTGACTTAAATAAAGTTAACTTTAAGTTAGTTGGAAAGTAATGCAGAGTCGGACAATTGACTACCGCCTAGGACATCGCAATGTTAAAATAGTCAGTTGACTCCATTAAAAGTAATTCGGTCATTAACCACCATTGGTTGAGAACTATTTAGCTTAAAATGCGTTAAAAGTTAACTGAGTTGCTTATAGGGTATTAACATTTTACTGTCATTATTTTATATGGTACCTTAGCTGGGTGGTCTGCGCGTTGACTATAAAACTTGTTATACATAGTTCGAACCCCAGCAACATCTTTTTGCATACTAACTACCAGTTGACTTAAATAAAGTTAACTTTAAGTTAGTTGGAAAGTAATGCAGAGTCGGACAATTGACTACCGGCTAGGGTATCGCAATGTTAAAGTAGTCAGTTGAATCCATTAAAAGTAATCCAGATATCAACCACCATTAGTTGCGAAATATATAGCTTAAAGTGCGTTATAAGTTGACTGAGTTGCTTATAGGGTATATGCACACCTGAAATTCATACGAGTACATTCCACGAATACATGTGAATACTCTTTGCAGGCCTTTATTGTATACACTATTTTTTATGTTTTTCTTTTAAATTTTGAGTGCTACACTTTAAAATGGAAAACTTTTTAGCAAGAAACTATTCTACGCAAATATATGTTTCTTTTGAGTATGTATAATAATACCGATGGTTGTTCTGTCTTATCTTAATAGGATGTTGAAATTTGACTATTTTAGCTTTAATACAGCAAAAACTTTTGTTATTTTTGTTATTGGTTACAAAGTAATAAGTGGTACTTCAAACTAGAACTACTACTTAGTTTTTAATAAAATTAGTACGTATTTAAAATTTAATTTTATGTATTAATAACATGAGCAGACAACCACTTTTCTAGTCAACATGTTTTTGTAATAATAAATAAAGTAATAACACATGTTTACAGTCCATCGGGTGCCGGAAAAATATTAGCCGTTACCGAATACATATCTTATGCGGATTTTAAATATATAATTAGAATTTTTATCAGCTTTAGTTTTTGCGTTATACCGTTATGTCAAAAATTAAGGCACTTGCATGACATATATTAGCATAACTTGAGAAAGCCATGCTCTATGCAGTTAAGTAAAAATTCAAATATTCGACAAACAAAATAATCTTTAAGCCGTACAAACATAACTTCTATATCTGCATAGTAGTTTTGGCGGTATCGTAAAAGTTTAAGCAAAAAAATAATTTTTTATAAATTTTTTTTTCATTTTTGTTTTTAAAACTTTATAATAAAATAGACACAACAACGGCCCAGTTTTTTTGTCCATTAGCATGTAGCTAAATATATTCCAAATTGAAATTGGAGTACAACTTCTGATTTTATTCCCAATTTACTGACAGAACTGAATTGATAAAATTTTAATTTCCATACAACAGTAGCAAACACAAACACGAAGTCAGTTGTATGAAAATTTAATTTTTATCAATTCAGTTCTCTCACTTATTATGAATAAAATCAAAAGTTGTGCACCAAATTCTATAAAAAGGGCTAAATTCTTTTGGAATACATTTAGCTATAAACCACTAAATCAAAAATAAGATCATTGTTTTGGAAAAAAACATAGTTGCATCACTAGGTACTACTAGATTTTGAGTAGGTTTTGTCAAAATCTAGTGACGAAGTAGATTTTGTTGTATGGAAAATCTAGTAAAAACAACTAGATTTCGAGGCAATGTAAATGCACTATTAGATGAATCATTAAAAAAAGTTGATTGAAATAAGCATTGCACTAGAAATAAATAATATTATAAAAAATTTAGAATGTTTAAAAACTTGAACATTATTACGAATCTTAATGATACAGAAGTATATTTATTTCCAAATCCAAACAGTATGCAAATTAATGACGGTATTCAGTGTTTGGTGCGAATGTTCTTGCGGAAGAGCAAATGCGTAGCTTTTTTATATGAAATCTAACGGCAACTCTGTGAAACAAATACTTCTGATTTGGAAAAAATTTGCTTGTACAGTGAGCTATTTCGCTAAAAGTTTTGTTATAATTTTGTGATATGATCACTTTTCACCGGTCACAACTCGGGAACTCTTTGTACCATTCCCATTTTCACCAACCATAGGACAAGTACGTTCAAAACAATTGGTACAACATTTACCGCAGGGTGGTGATAGAATATATTAAAAATCGTGGTTTTAAATTGATTATTCGAATGAAAATTTTTATTCGTTATTCGTTCGAGTATTCGAATAAAAGTTTTAAATTATTCGGATGTTAGAAAAATGGAACATGTAGTGTAAGTAGCTTTAAATATGTATACATAATTTTGTGAGGTCGGTTTGATACATTTTGTTACATTTTCCCATATTCAAGTCGCTATATTTCGATAACCAGAAATATAAGTGTGCTAAGTTTTTGCATTAATACTAGTTATTCCACAGGCACAATTCGTACCAAATGTTATAAAAATCGGAACAGCCAATTAGAACTGGTGTGTTGGTATTATTTGTTTTCACTAGGGTGTTCATTCGGTTAGCCTGTTAACTACTACCCGATTATCTGACCGATTAATTTAAAATTGGCTATTTTCAATAAACGGGTAAACCGGTTAAATTCAGTGGATTAACCGATGTAACAAAATATTTTATTTTTTTTGTAGTATTATATCATATTTTTTGCATATTTAATTATCTGTTTCGTCTCATATACAAAAGGTATGTGTTTAGAAATAATTTTTTCATACAAAGCAAGAAGTGCGTTCAGTGATCTTAACTTAAGTAAAACTTTAAAAACTTTGGACGTGGCCATAAAAGAGCTTAGTAAAGACTCTGCTACTCTAATTGAACTTGAGGGAATTATTAAATTTTTTATTAATAATTTAATAAAAGCCAATAATACTATTACCAATGATTTAATTAAAAATCTAAGGATTAGATTTAATGAGAGATTAATTCAAGTTTTAAATGCACTTATTTTATATCTCTACTCAGGAATATTTCCTTCTTAGCAACATTGTCTTAAAATACAGTACAAAAACGAAAGCTAAGGAATTCGGAAAAAAACTTTTTTATAGAATGCTCGGTGCTGAGCTTTACCAGTATGAGTTAGATGATGACCTGAAAACAGAAGAAACTATCGATAGTAATACAAGCAATATTTTGATAGAAATAGAAGTGTTGAGAATTTGAAAAAATTAAAACAGGACTCTTAATGGCATAATGGAAAATTTTATATTTTAAGAGAAATCCAGGAAAAGGACAGCGAAATTAGATATTCTGTATTATGGATTGCTTTCGATTTCTCCAACAAGTGAAAGGAATTTTCCAAATCAAGTTTTAATAGAAGAGCATCGCTTAAATCCTAAAGAGAAGAATCGCTTAAAACCAATTTATTTTTCTAAAAGATTATTTTAGAAGATCTCCTTAAACTATTGAAATAACTAATAAAATGTAAGATCATTTTATTTATTTTTTAATTAATACATATTTAGGAATTTTATTTAATTTTTGCTTGATTTAGTTCAAGGATTGTTATGTTTTTTTATGTTATTTTTTTACTAATAAACTCAAAATAATAAATAATTTAGGTATTTTTATTTGTTGAAATTTGTTGAAATTAAAAAACTTTATTAATCGGTTAACCGATTAATTACGAAATTAACCGATTAGCAACCGATTAAACCAAAACTTCGGTTAATTAATCGAGCAATTAACCGATTAAAGCAGAAGCTCGATTAAATGAATACCCTAGTTTTCACCCATATATAAAACTTCATGTCGATTTGCGTGGCCTATTAACTCATTTCCGAGCTATGATTTCTTGCCGAAAATTTCTTAGAATTGTCCGTAGATTACGTTTCTGCTATACGATTTTTGGAAAAATAAATGGCCCGCCCTAATGTACACACTTTTTTTTAATTTATGTACATATTTTCACACATACATAGTTTAAATGTAAAGAAATTGCCTATATAAAAAAAAAATATAGTTTGTAATAATATTTTCAATTACCTTACAAGGTAGAGCAGCAATTCACGCGGTGGCTCATAATCATTAGTGTAGTAAGGAGACACAGCGTCTAGAGTTTTATGACTCAAATTTTGCTGTGTTGTAATGGCAATGGACACACCTTGCACATTGTCTGTAGTGCAATTAACGCCAAGATTATCATCATCATGATCGTTGTTGGCTAGACCAGTTTGTTGTTTATTGTTGTCGTCTACTCCTCCGACAGACGTGCCGCTGAGTACGTTTACATTTTCAGTTTTATATTTATTGTCATGTTTTGTTGCTGCCGCAATTGCTTTAGCATTATCCAATTCAATTTCCAGTTTACGAGCTGCCAGACGCTGTTTTATTTTTGATGTTGAGGTCATTGCCGAGGTCTTGGCAAGTGCTTCCGCAATTTCAAATTTCTCGCGAAAATCCTTCAGCATTTCCAGCTCATGTGGATCAATTTTTATTTTCTCATGCGTTTCTTCTACATTTTGTTCATATGATGTTTGTGCTGTTGTTGATGTTGCTTGCGAGGATGGGGGCACAACTATACTGGCCACTATATCCAATAATACTTTAGGTGGTTGTTGTTTTTCTAAATCTTCTTCATCACTGCTCATATTGGCATTTTGCATTAACATATTTGTGAGAAATTTTTTACGTTGTATGGCAATATTATTGGGAGGTCGTAAGGAAGCTGCAGTAGTTTTATTTTCTGCTTGCAACTCCTCTTTAAAATTTTTTACGGGCCGGGGAGGCAGCTTTGGTGGTGCATCATAAATTTCATCTATTGGGTTTTCTATGGAACTCTTTACATATTCTTCTAGCAACTGGCGATTATTTAAAATCCTCTCTGAAGGTGTAACCAACCCTGCTAAGCTCAAGCGCAAACGACATTCTTCGGTACACAAGCGCCTGCACATTTCATTGATCGCATTTGGCCGGGAAGCGAGTTCAGTAGGTGCTGAACCTACACAGGTCAAACAGGGAGCATAAAATTTTGAATTTCCTATTAACGATATATATTCTTCAGAGTTTGATTTACGCCGATCACCTCCTTGCTCCGACTCACCATTGCTACTGCTACATTCCGATACCAAGATTTCATAATCTTGTTCTAAAATATCCAACTCATCATCAGTATCAAAATTTGGTTGCTGTCGATGTGAAGGGAGTTTTAAAGGTTTAACATCACGATCGGGTGATACTTCATGTATGGGAAAGTACAAGGGTGGCAACTCTTGCTGAGTTGGCGAAACATTGCTATTACCACTATCGCTGCGTATATTTTCGGATATTTGTAATCTGGAGGGTGTGTAATTTAGGAGTAGAGATGTAATAGGCATAGACTTTCCTAAAGCGTCTGAACGACGATGTCCTCGACTCTTTAAAGCATCTGATCCGAAAGTATCTTGATGAGACTGCATTTTTGAATGTATATTTAATTCAATTTGTTATTAATTTTTTCCGCGATTAAATTGTCTTAGAATTATTGTAATTGTTTTAATTGTTCGTGTTGCATTTCGTTTATTTTATTTACATAGTATTAACATTTCTTCAATCAATTTATAAACGATTTTGTATTAAGCATCAGAGCTGCTCTTAGTATAAAATATAGCAAAAAACGTTAAGCGAGTTGTAATACCAAACATATTTTTTTATTTCGATCTTTGTAAAATTACATGCAACAATGAAAATATTTAGGATATAAAAATAGTCGATCTAAATCGTTCTACTATTCTGATCACTATGTACTTCCATCTACTGATTAAAAAAACACCGTAAAATTTTCCTATTGACCCTAATTTTATAGATATATGGTATTTATATCATTTTACTTTTCAGGATCGGTCCTCCAAACAAAAACAGCTTTATGGATAATTCATCTACACAAAAATTTTCCAAGTTTACGATACGACTGTAGTTTCATTTATTTCTTTGCTAATGTAATTTCCGGTATCGGATCCTCTAATATGAATAAGAGTGAGTCTCTGCTGTCTGACAAAATATAACCTCAATAGTAACATCACAATCTTAAATTACCAGCGATTGGTGTCAGCATCATATAACTTTAGATTTCATTCATTACTTCGAAAAAATCAGCATCTGATGCGTATCGATTGCTTGTAGAACAAGCATAAGCAAAATGCCGCCCATGGGCGCCTTGTTATTCTCTTATTTACATCTACTTAAACACACGTATGGAAGAAAACAATTCAGTCTCGCACAAGCATTCTTACAAGCAGGTTGTGTTGACGTTGTTTGTCGTTGTTTATTGTATGCACACTTAAAGAAATGTCTGGTGAAGAATTGTTTAATAACTTCTTTTTTGCTGAAAATTTTTTTGGTAAAATTGAATGTTTGATATGTCAGCAAATCTTACCTCGCATACGAAATTATTATTTGAATAGGCATTTTACCATTTGTCATAGCGAATATCAAAATATATCTGAGGATGACAGAGAAACTTTAATTTTAGAGTTGAAGACCCCATTTTATGAGAAAATGTTATTAGATAGTGAAGAATACAGGACTGAAGGAGTAACAGAACGTTATTCGAAAAAGAAAGCTTCTTTTATCGTTGCTGCTGCTCTTGCTAGGCACTGCCGTCCTTTTGAGGATGGTGCATTTTTCAAAGAGTTAAGTAGTGAAGTTTTAGGATGTTTTGGTGTCGAAGGAGAAGCGATACAAAAAATTATAAATGAGGTACCCCTGTCCCCTCGCACAATTATTCGTCGAACGGAAAATATAAGTGCATTTATTTATTCAAATATAAAAAGTAAAATTCTAAATTGTGAATACTTTTCTATTTGATTGGATGAATGTACAGACATCAGCGATATAGCACAGCTGATTCTATGTGTGAAAACTGTTGACAAAAACTTTAATATTAATGACGAAATGTTGGCATTGATTCCGCTACATGGGCATGTTAAAGGGAAAACTGTTTTTGATGTTGTCAATGAAGAAGTTTTTTCTTTTGCTGACAGAAGCAAGTTTTGCTCTGTATGCACCGATGGTGCAAATGTAATGGCAGGAAAAAAAGATGGGTTTGTTGGTTTTTTATTGCAAAATAATTTCAATATATATGCTTTTCATTGCATTATTCACCAGCAAGCACTATTTACCAAAAACTTGAATTTGTCCAATACGATGCAAATTATTATTAAAATTATAAATAAAATTCGTGGTGGTCATAACGCTTTGAACCACAGAAAATTTAAAGGATTTCTCGATGAGGTAAGTGCTGAGTATGGTGATTTGCTATTATACACCGAAGTTAGATGGCTTAGCAAAGGACGTTGCCTTCAAAGGCTTTTTAGTCTTCGCGAAGAGGTTATTACTTTTTTTCAAAGTAATATAACCAATGATATAAGGGAATTACTTGGTTATTTGACAGATAGCAATTTTTTACTAGATTTCGCATTTTGACGGACATAACAGAATTTGTTAATCAATTAAACCTTCAGTTACAAGGAAATAACAAAACTATTTTTGAACTAGTTCTTGCGGTTCAGCAGTTTATAAAAAAAATTGAAATATTAATAATAAACATAAAGAATAAAAATTTATCAAGTTTAAATAGAACTTTCGAAGTTTTTAACAAATCTCCTAATATAAACAAATTCAGCGAATATATTGATGTCCTAAAATGCATGCTTAATAATTATAACAATCGATTTTTTGACTTTAAAAAACTTGCAATTATGATCGAACTTCATAATAATCCATTACTGTGTAATATTGAAACACATAATAGTGACATAGACGAAGAACTTAAAAAAATGCAAACTGATTTATCCTTACCCCTAGAAAACGGAATAAACTTCTGGAAAAATGTCAATGAAAACATATATCCAAAAACAAAAAATGAAATTCTAAAGTTGTATTCAATGTTTGGATCAACCTTTATATGTGAATCTTCATTTTCTTTATTAAGGCTTATTAAAAATAAACACCGAAATAGTCTCACAGATGAACATCTGGAAGACCTCATTCGTATAAAATGTTGTCCGTACAAGTTTGACATAGACGAAGCTATCAAAAGTTGTGAATAAATACTTACGTGAAATATTTATATTGTTTTAGGTTATTTTTTTTATATAAATTGGAAAAAATACACAGAAGAAAGTTTGAGCATAAATAGTATGAAACGATTTCTTAAATTTTCATTAATGCAATATGCATACATATGAATTATTTTACATATATAAAGAGTAGCGACGAACGTTGTCTTACTTCGAAATGTAGCGTTTTTTTAAACTTTTTTTATTTAACTTTAAACCATGGACTGAAAATAATGATTATTGCAAAAATTTTTTACAAAAAACTCATAATGATCCAATAATATTAGTAACATATTTGTTAATTCCTTTGAGTTTTTTTTTTATCTTGTATTAAAAATAAAAAAAACAACTCTCAATAGAATTAAGAATACTTGAACAAAATCCGTACTTCTTTTTTTTACGTTCTTCTTTTTTCCCACATTTTGACGTGAGAATTACCGCGTCTGCAAAATTCGTAGCTAAATTAAAACAAAATATTTATTCACACATGCTAAATCAAATAATTCGTCAGACGAAATTTAATACCTGTTTGGCTTTTACAGTCAGTGGGAAAATAATTTGCTTATTTAATTCACCAGCCAGACAGTTCTGAAATCCAATATCTGGGAAAATAATTAGTGCAGCAGAAGAGTGAACGGTTTCCGGCCTACTAAAAATTCTTCGTATAATTTTACGTTTTAAAAATTTTAAATATTATTAATTGTATTGTAATTTTTGTTAATTATGAGACCAATTTTTTTACTTTTTTTATTTTTTATTTGTATTTGTAAATTTTGTATTATTTGTATTTGTAATTTTTTCTTTAAATACCATAAGTTTTTCAATAAAATGCATGATTGAACCTTTATCATTCATCAAGCCAACATCGTGTCTTTCATTTTCAACAAGTCAGTGTCCGTTGTTCTTGTGTACCACTTGAACAACTGAATTGAACAGCTTGAATTATCCTTGTGAACTACTCGGATAATAAACCCCCAAATATCAGAATAACTTGGTGAACCACCAAGTTATCCCAGGATTATCAAGTTGAGCAAGGCAAACGAGCCTGCGCTTAACATTTTGGCGACCGTGACAGGACACCGGGTTTAGGAAAACCTAAAGTCCTTCAAGCGAACAATTCAAAACCAATATACCAGCTGCCAACCACAAACCAACAAGCAGCCTACTACAACTCTCAACTAGCCTCCCAAGGACATCAACAAAGCAATATGGAAACCGCAGAGCAGCTTCTTCACCAACTGAAGGAGACCGGTGAGCGTATCGCCACCATTATCCGCAACTTTACCAAGGACCCAGTTATCCGCAAAACCTCAACGTACTACAAAGAACGATTGTCCCGGCTGACTACAGCCTGGACAGAATTCGACGAGGCAGATACCAAATTACGGACTCTAAAGAATATTGATATGGAAGATGAATACTTCACTGCAGACCGCTATAATCAAATCCAGTCAATGGCATCCAAATATATAGCTCTGATGGAACACGAGCTCACTTGCCAAGACAACGGAGCAATCACCAAAAACCCTAATGATCCACCGTCAAATGGGGACGACCAGCCCGAAATCATTAAAAACCCCCCATCCACGAGACTACAACCTAGAAGTGGCCACGATGGTTTAATCAGCCGCTCCATATGAAAGATGGCTGCTCTGGCTAGACAGCTAGAAGGCCTTCAGTTGCAGTCAGGTCAGGATGGGCCTTATTACGATGTTAAAAAAAACACCATCACCAAACTATGGCAGCAGCTAGAACTACTTAATGATGAAGTGTTGGATAAATATCCCGATCCAGACCTCGCTGGTTATGATACAAGCAGATACATCCACCTCGAACAAGCCGCTCAGCTAGCGATCATCCAGCTTACCACGGCTAACAACAATCACCAGTCATCCACAGAGACTATGTCTAGACCATCTACCCTACCATTGCCCTCAATCACTATCTCTAAATTTGAAGGTGATTATATGAAATGGACATCATTTTCTGACTTATTTAAGAAAACTGTTCATGAGCAACCGATGTCAGACGCTCACAAAATGTTTTATCTGAAGACCAACGTTACTGGTGAAGCAGCGAAGCTTATTAATCATCTCGCTGTTACTACAGACAATTACAAAGCCGCTTGGCAGCTACTACAGGATCGGTATGATAATAAACGACTAATAGTGGCAACAGCGGTTCAGAGACTGCTAGACCAACCATCCGGTGCATCGACATTAATGGCCGTTAAGCGATTGCACGATACAACGAGGGAATGTCTGGCAGCTCTTTCTAATATGGGGCTGGAAATCTCGACATGGGATCCACTCCTAGTCCACCTTCTGGTCAAAAAGTTGGACAAAACGGTATACACTCAATATGAGCAATCGATCACCAAGCCAAAGGAAATGCAACCAGTCAGCCAGTTTCTTACCTTTCTGGAGAACTACTTCCACACTCTGGAGGCAATGGGACACAAAGAGAAGACATTTTCTCCTGCAAACAAAACATGCACGCTTACGGCCCATCCCCGCCATGAGAACCAACGATGCCTAGTTTGCAAGCAAGAATGTCACCCATTGTATAGATGCAGAGAATTCATCCAGCTAAGCCCTGCAGACAGACTAAACTTGATACAGAAACATAAACTGTGTGTTAATTGCTTTAGTCACAATCATTTGACCAAACAGTGCACAATTTCAGGCCGCTGCCAGAAATGTAGAAAAATGCACAACACCCTGGTACACTTGGAACAAGCCCCGCAACAGAATTCAATATCCAGAAAGCGTAACAAATCTAAGGGGGAAACAGAGTCAGCCAATGAAGTAGGTACAACGAATAACTCCTCAACACAACACGCGACATCCCTAGTCAGCACACCAACAAAAGTTGAAAGCATGGCGGGAAGTTACACTAACAAAAGACCATATGTTCTACTGGGAACAGCGTTGATAAAGGTCAAGGCTAATGGTTTGGAAACGGAATGCAAGGCAATCCTTGATTCAGGATCACAAGTCAATTTGATCACAGAACGATTAGTCAACCGGCTTGGACTCCCAGCAAGGACTACTTCTGTTTCAATCAACGGTATTGGAAAAAACAGTACCAAGGTTCAACACCGAGTCAACCTTACGCTACAATCTCGGATCAACAATTTTTCAACACGGCTTGAAGCATTCGTATTGCCGCAAATTATTTCCCCTCAACCCGCTCAATCGCTTATAATTGACAGGTGGTCAATCCCCAGCAACGTAGCATTAGCGGACCCAACTTTCAATCGTCCAGAAAAAATCGATATTTTGTTAGGGGCGGAATATTATCATCAACTACTCACGATCGGACAAATCAAATTAGGCAAGGACCTTCCACTGCTTCAAAATACAACTTTCGGATGGATCGTATCGGGAAAGGTATCTGGTGAACAGCTCTCATCAGCAATCTGCGGAGTCTTAACTGAAGAGGATAAAATGAATACAGCTATTGAGCGATTTTGGAAACTCGAGGAGGTTGAAAGAAGAGAGCAAAATTTATCACCTTTTGATGCACAGTGCGAAGCACATTTCAATCAGCATACCACACGTGACAAAGAAGGTCGATTCATAGCACGACTGCCGTTTTGTGCTGAAACATCTTTATTAGGGTCCTCACATAGTATCGCATTCAACCGGTTCCTCGCACTAGAGCGTCGATTATCAAAAGACGCTTTATTGAAGGAACAATATGCGCTATTTATAAAAGACTACGAAACAATGGGGCACATGTCGAAAATCAATATAGACGAAGTAAAGGGGCATAAATACTTTATTCCTCACCACTGCGTTTTGCGACCCGAAAGTACTACAACTAAACTCAGAGTAGTCTTCGATGCGTCAGCAAAAACATCCTCAGGAAAATCCTTAAACGATATTCTGCACACTGGACCACCCCTACAAAATGATCTATTTACGGTTCTATTGCGATTTCGGCTGCCGCAGTTCGTATTCACCACAGATATCGAGAAAATGTACCGCCAAATCTATATCCACCCCAAGGACCGACAGTACCAGATAATCCTCTGGCGAAACAATGCCTCTGAGCCCATTAGTTATTTCCAATTAAATACCGTTACTTATGGTACTAGACCAGCACCATATCTGGCAATCAAATGTTTGAAGGAAATAATCCAGGATAATAAGATGCAAGCTCCATTGGCAGCCAGTTTCTTGGAAAAGAACTTTTATGTCGACGACGGGCTGGGTGGAGCTGATAGCTTGAACACAGCCCTAGAAACTCAGCGCCAGCTGCAAGACGTCCTGGCTAAGTACGGGTTCCATCTACGAAAATGGTGCGCTAATCATGCCCAGCTGCTCCGCAACATTCCGAGTTCTGACCAAGAAGTCAGTCTTGACTTCTCAGACGAAACTGATTACACGAAAACACTTGGATTGGTATGGGTACCTAAAGATGACCTGCTTAAAATCAAGGTCAACATTCAACCAATTAAAGCCGTGACTAAAAGAACAGTCACATCAGACTTGGCGCGTATCTTTGACCCACTAGGACTACTGTCGCCAGTAGTTGCCAAAGCAAAAATGTTTATCCAGGAATTATGGACCTTGAATCTTTCATGGGACGAGGCTGTTTCTTCCGAATTAGACTCACGCTGGCGAACCTTTCGAAGCCACCTAAGTGAACTTGAAAGTTTTCAAGTGCATCGGCATATCTATAAAGGAGCTCTTCCTAGCAAGACTCAACTTCATGTTTTTACCGATGCCTCCGAAAAAGCGTATGGCGCTGCAATATATGTGAGAACAATTCTACCAAACAAAACAATAAGAGTATACTTGTTATGTGCGAAATCACGGATAACTCCGCTCAAGCAGCAAACGCTGCCTAGACTAGAACTATGTGCCGCACAATTGGGTGCTAACTTAGCTGCAAAAGTGAAACTAGACTTGGATATGAATACATCGCCTACATTCTATTGGTCCGACTCAAAAATAGTCTTATCGTGGATACATTCAAGATCTTCTTCATTTCATACATTTGTGGCAAATCGAATCGCTTCAATTCAAGAAAACACGCTACCTGAGCAATGGCGACATGTAAGTTCTAAAGAGAACCCAGCGGACATCATATCAAGAGGATTGGATCCACAACAGTTACAGCATACACCCCAATGGATGTATGGGCCATTTTTTCTTCATGGTGACGAGAAACATTGGCCTCCCAGTTTTGGACTAGATCCTAAGTTTCCGACCCCTGAACAGAAGCAAGGATCTTACAACTCACTCATTGCTGTCAATAGTGAAAACTTTGTGCACAGCATCAACCACCGAAATTCACTAAAAAGGCTCCAACGTATCATAGGATACATTTTAAGATTCATTAAAAACGCCAAGACTTTCAAGCCCGAGCGACAAACCCAACAAACTCTCACACCTCTTGAACTTCACGATGCACTTGCCATCATTGTTCGAACCACCCAACTATGCACGTTCACAGAAGACATTCAGCAGCTGCAACAGAAAAGGGAACTTAAGGGATCGAGTCAACTAAAAAGCTTATCCCCATTTTTAGACGAATATAACATTCTAAGAGTCGGAGGCAGATTAGAAGCATCCACGTTATCATTCAATGCCAAACATCCAATGTTGCTTCCTTATAACGACACAGTAAGCAAACTAATATTTGAGTCGACACATAGGGAAAACAAACATTGTGGCCCTGGAGCACTTCTAGCAATCGTAAGACAACGTTTTTGGCCCATTAAAGGCAAACATTTGGCTCGGGAAACTGTGCACAAATGTGTGCAGTGTGCACGAGCGAAACCAAAACTTCTGCAGCAAATTATGGGAAACTTACCAAAAGCAAGAGTAATGCCAGCAAGACCCTTTATTAATGCAGGAGTTGACTACTGTGGTCCAATCTGGGTTCACTTCAAAACCCGAGGAAAGCGACCCCAGAAGGCGTATATTGCAGTATTCTGCTGCTTTTCCACAAAGGCAGTTCATCTGGAGCTTGTAACAGACCTCACAACCGACGCCTTCATTGGAGCCCTCAAAAGGTTCATCGGCCGAAGGGGTCACTGTCAGCATCTCTACTGTGACAACGCAACAAACTTTGTGGGAGCTCGGAATCAACTAGAAGAGTTGTCAACTGCTCTTTTCGCCACAGCTGCCCAAGAAAAAATTCAACAAGAGTGTGCCAGCAAAGACATCAGCTTTCATTTCATACCTCCACGAGCCCCGCACTTCGGCGGACTATGGGAGGCTGCAGTCAAATCCGCAAAAAGGTTACTTGTTAAAGAAATGGCAAACGCGTCTCTGACCTATGAAGAAATGGAAACCGTGATAATAGAAGTCGAAGCAATCCTTAATTCGAGACCGATTGCACCGTTGCCGAATAATCCGAATGATGAGGCTGCACTGACACCAGGCCACTTTTTGATTGGTGAACCTCTTACAGCACAAGTGGATGCAACTGCCAGGTCAACTTCAACAACTCTTACAAAACGATGGGAGCTAGTATCACAAATAAAACATCAATTTTGGAAACGATGGTCGCAGGAATACCTCAGTGAACTCCAGCAGCGGAACAAGTGGCAAACCAAGGCTCAAAATTTGCAACGGGGTACCATAGTTATAATTAAAGACAACACACCAGTTATGAAATGGCGTCTGGGAAAAGTAACTGATATATACCCCGGTCCAGACGGACTCGTCAGAGCAGCTGATGTAAAAACATCTGGTGGTATCGTTAAGCGAGCAATTCACTTGCTGGCTCCTCTTCCTGTGGAGCCACCAGAAACAAATGTTAGCCATGAAACAACAGATGAGAAACCAACACGAAAAAGAGACAGTTCACCCAAGAGCAAAACCTTAAATGAACCACCCTCAAAACGTTGTACTCTAACCGCAACAGGTCTGCTAATACTCGTAGCATCACTTCTCCCTTTAATCCTATGTCAACAAGTGACGTACACCCAAATAACCAGCAACCCTGGATTACATTTCGAAAATATTGGCCAAGTTAAACCTGTCATCGCTGAATGGAAGCTCCTTATTTATTTTGAACTGACACCGTTCTATAACGAATTAGAGCTTTTAAAGAATGGTACATCTGCGCTGAACAGGGCCTGCAATTACTCATCCCTTAATCATCAATGCAACGGACTTCTATCCCATTTTCAAGATCTCAGGGATGAAATGGAGCATGGTTTAGAAAATTTCATAAGAAGGAAGCGACGCGGAGCAATAGACATCGTTGGAAATATAGCAAACTCCTTGTTTGGCGTTCTAGACTCCAAATATGCAGCAGAAATGACCGATACTATTAATAGTGTAAAAACCAACGAAGCCCACTTGCAGAGACTTCTGCGGAATCAAACATCGTTTCTCGACTCAACCCTCAATCTCATGAAGCAGTCTGAACAACGCACGCAAGATAACTTCGAAAAAATGAACGGTAAAATAAACAAACTACTCTACCTGACAAACAACGACAGCTACCAGCGATCGGAAGTCATTTTATCACTGAGTGTCCAGTTACTTACAATTGCTAATAATCTGCAAAAAATGCATACATCTATGATCACGTTGTTAGCGGACACTTACCATGGTCGAATTAGTCCGGTTCTACTAACCCCACAACAATTTTCGGGTGAAGTCGATAACATAAAGGCGAACCTTCCCACAGATCTAACACTACCAGTTGCAGACATTATTCATTTATATGGTGTAGTCACCGCTCACGCAGCAATCTCAACTCAGCACATTATTTGCACCTTGTTCATTCCTCTAGCCCATCAAGGGCAATATGACCTATTTTATATTACTCCAGTACCACAGCTAATGAACGACACTTTAGTGGCTATCATACCAACAACTAAAATGATAGCTCTCAACGCTCATCGTGATGAATATTTCGCTCTAGATGATTCGAAGCTAAGTAACTGCAATAGACTTGAGCATAACATTTTCTTATGCCCACACATTCAAGCTGCATATCATCGAGGCTCTCAAATTTGTCGCTGTGAGATACATTTATTCAACTCAAGCTGCAACATAGAGTTGATAAGCAGCAACAACGTATGGTACCAACTTTATAACAAGAACCAGTGGCTACTCGCAACTCAACAGCAACTAAAACTAAGCACAGTATGCAAGGGTGAAAGCAGTTCTCAATTTCTGAAAGGTACTGGATTGCTCACGCTTCCAGCAGGATGTGCAATTAAAACTGATGTTATTACCATATACGGGCATCGAACCATCTCATCAAACTTGCATACATCATACACAAGCAATGGGATGACATTCCTTCATCTCCAAGAAAACGTAAACAACATGACACAATCCCTGTCATATACTTCGACAATTGAAAAAATAGCCCACCTGCAGAAAGAGATCAGGGCACAACGACAAGAATTTCCTCTAGCAACAACCCATAAAGTACATAGCTTAACAATTAGCTATATTGGACTGGCCTTGATTTTAGCAGTAATAGTTGCCCTGATAGCAAAACAAAGATTGACGAGAAGACGTGACCCGCTCCCCGAAGCACCACAACCGTCTCCACGATCCAACTGGAATGTTTCGTTGGAACCAACACCTTAACCCACTTCAAACTAAATTGCCGGAGATCGCACATTCCCACTTTCCAACCCCCTTGGGGCCGCAATATGTTAATTCCTTTGAGTTTTTTTTTTTATCTTGTATTAAAAATAAAAAAAACAACTCTCAATAGAATTAAGAATACTTGAACAAAATCCGTACTTCTTTTTTTTACGTTCTTCTTTTTTCCCACATTTTGACGTGAGAATTACCGCGTCTGCAAAATTCGTAGCTAAATTAAAACAAAATATTTATTCACACATGCTAAATCAAATAATTCGTCAGACGAAATTTAATACCTGTTTGGCTTTTACAGTCAGTGGGAAAATAATTTGCTTATTTAATTCACCAGCCAGACAGTTCTGAAATCCAATATCTGGGAAAATAATTAGTGCAGCAGAAGAGTGAACGGTTTCCGGCCTACTAAAAATTCTTCGTATAATTTTACGTTTTAAAAATTTTAAATATTATTAATTGTATTGTAATTTTTGTTAATTATGAGACCAATTTTTTACTTTTTTTATTTTTTATTTGTATTTGTAAATTTTGTATTATTTGTATTTGTAATTTTTTCTTTAAATACCATAAGTTTTTCAATAAAATGCATGATTGAACCTTTATCATTCATCAAGCCAACATCGTGTCTTTCATTTTCAACAAGTCAGTGTCCGTTGTTCTTGTGTACCACTTGAACAACTGAATTGAACAGCTTGAATTATCCTTGTGAACTACTCGGATAATAAACCCCCAAATATCAGAATAACTTGGTGAACCACCAAGTTATCCCAGGATTATCAAGTTGAGCAAGGCAAACGAGCCTGCGCTTAACAATATTGTTAAACAATAAAATTATTATTTTATGACATGCTTTCCATTTATGCAATAAACTTTTATTTTAAATTTTTACTAAAAAATCAATAAATAATATTTATAATTGAGTTTTGTTTTTTGATCGTAAAATTATTCTTATTTGTGAGTTTTTGAGCCGAAAAATAAAACTCAAAAATAAGAATTATTTTACAATCAAAAAATAAAACGCAAAAGTAATTATTATTCGGTAAGCAAAAAATAAAAGTTGGAAAATAACAATTAACTGCCAGGTTTTGTAAATAATTGTATACTAAAATCGACACATTTGTTTCACATACCTACATATGTATGAACAAATTATTAAAGCACAGCATATTTTGTTCAGTGCACGGAGCGCGAGAGAACAGTATATGAATTATACTCATTAAAATATAAATAATATAAAGATGTATGTGTTTGCCTGACTCTGGTTTAAGTAGATGTAAATAAGAGAATAACAAGGCGCCCATGGGCGGCATTTTGCTTATGCTTGCATTAAAATATAAATAATATAAAGATGTATGTGTTTGCCTGACTCTGTTGTAAAACCACATAATGAGGCTGTCATGCATGGGTGTTTTCATAAGTTTAAAAACCTTGAGCTTGACGTTGAAAAAGCGGAAGACCGAAAGTCTCTTAAATGGCAAAATTGGAAACATTTTTGTATTAAGCGCATACAGAAAAAATTATCACCAAAAATTTTTCCAACGAAAGTTTGTCTAAAAATAAATTTCATTTTCAGTAAATGCTCTTCACATAATCAATGAATTGTTTGTTTGACTCTTATTTGCGACGCAAACACAAAAAACAACTCATCAGGAGTCCTGTTGTTCAATATCAATCTGTCAAACAATCAGAGAGACAAGCCGAGGAAAATTATCAGCGACCGCGGCTCTAAATATTTTAGGTCAGCGATGGCGCGCCGCCAGGGTTTTCGGAGGCCCTCTTATTTATAGAAATTTTGGGAAGCGAAAAAAGTACTAAAATTTACAGCCCTGTCGTGAGCAAAATTCAACAGGCTGGGCAGCTGGTTTTGAGCGGATGCGGGCCGATAATCGGCTGCGGCGGGATAAGCAAAAAGCAACCGGTGACGGCGCGCCGTCGTTTCGAAATCGACTGACTTTTTGTCAGGGCGCGCCATTTTGTTTTCAAGTCGAATTCGCCTTCTTCCCATGTTTTCGACAGATTGGTTAATTTGTTTAAGGCGAATGCGTGTAGTTTTGGATTGTGTTAGGGATAAGGACACCTGGTATTAATTCGCCTTGCTGTAGCTCTAGCGAGGTAGTAACATTTTTAAGCCGAATAAATAAATATGTATGTAATTCTTGCTTTTAAAATAGACATAAGGAAATCTATAAATTGATTTGTTAATATTTTTACCAATGTTATATTTTAACCTGTAAACAAACTAAATAATTTAAGATAAACCTACACAGTTTTAAAAATACCTTCCAGACATTCACAAAAAATTGACATTAGGAAGTAGGGATGTGATATACTGGAGGTGAAATATAGAATTTGATGATGTACTTGTACATTGGGGTAGAATCAAAATATTTTTGCAATAAATTAGCAATCTCTAATAAACGGGTAGTGTGATAGATATAAACTTTTACAGGAGTATGCCAGTTCAAGTTATGAAGGCGAACTACCTAGATTTCATAGGAGCGTTTCATGAAGTCTCAAAGTAAGGCACTGGATTGTTGATCCATAATTCTGTTCTGTATTTTTTAAAACCGAATAACTTTTAATTTGGTGCTGCGTAAATTGTTCGATTTACTTCAGTAGACATTGAGTACAAATACAAATTTTATATGTTAAAAATATCTAAAAAAACATCATAAAGCATATAAAGTATATCACTCTTTAACTGAAATTTTTTCGATTAACTAGTGATATTATCTCAGGTTGTGCCTCTTCAACTGATAATTGAACTCACTTTTTCCAACTAAACAAGCACAATGCAAAATAATATACCACGAAATTTATCACTTTTAACAGAAATAGAGGCAGAACTGAAAATAAAACTCTTTATGTGTAATAAAGGTAATAATCAGTTGCTCTTGAGCACATTAACGCAACTCAAAAAAATTCTCTTTAGTTCATCGTGCAGAAGCAACACACTAACATAAAAATAGACATAATTGTTTTTTTCCAGTTAAAGAAGATAGTGATGTGAAAGAAATTTTGAGTTGTGACCCTTTTGTATTTAGGGTGCGATATGTTAGAGCTAACACTTCAAAATAGGCAATTACAAATTTTGATCTCAATGTATAGCCTACTTTGACTGTTAGAAAGCCGGAAAGTGGGCATATTCAGTTATTAATGTTTAATACAATTACTTGGCTTTTTCGACAACGAAATCGAAGTAGGCTGATTTTTAATGTTTATCATATATATTTAATTTTTTTTTCTTTGAAAGCTGACAATCTTTTAACCCTACCACAATAGTTTTGATAATTTTGACCGCATCGTTCATATAAAATTTCAGCTATATAAAATTTGCAAAAAAGAAAATATAACAACAATAAAGAAGTACAAAATTTGGTAAGCAGCGATTTGTTTAGGAGTTTTTAGAGGTTGAAGGTAAGTACTATGAGTTTCACAACCAAAATGGGCCAGGCTTTTTAATTATTAGGTTTTTAGTGATGCCTATTATTAGAAATTTAGAGGTTTTTAATGTGTGATGAGCACAAAAAATTATAAAAAATTGGTGAAATTGTAATAATTAATATTCGATATACTTATGTAACGAGAAAAGCTCAAAAAATCCCAAAGAGATAAAATAAAATAAAAAATGTTATTTTCATTTCTAGATTAGAAAGGAAATAGCTGAACATATTATAGAAACAAACCCCCATAGCTTTATCATTGCTTTTTTTTCAAAGTTATTAAATTTCGAACAAGGGCTAAGTAGCTAAATACCTTTGCACTCTAGTTTTTAAAAATTTGCCATGCCCATAAATACCGCCTCCTAAGGTTATTCAATCGTTCTCCTCAATTTAATGGTGTGGTTGTTGATTAGGATAAGTGTAGATTTCTAAGCCACCATAAAATAAGCTTAAAGCCAGGAAACATAGAGCTTTAATGCAATTGGTTTAATGCCAGATATTTACCGCTTGACTTTGGGGGCTGAGTAGCCTAGAGTATAGAGAGCTCTGACGATGGGATTGTGGTTAATCCCGAAAACATCGATGTTCAGTTCGACCTTTACAAAAGTCAAGAAATTGGTATTTGTACTTTTCAATTGCCACATGCTTTGAAAAATTATTTCTCAATAAAAAATTATTTAATTGTAAAAATTAAATTGAACGAACTTAAGCCTGAATAATAAATTATTTTTTATTTTTAAATAATCATAACTTTTTTTGTGTGAACATTTATACAATTCATTTTTTGCCGCAGTGAATATGTCTATAACTTCCATGGACTAGAAAAATATCCACAGCAAGGCAAAGATTTTGGAGTAGAGCTGTTAGTTCGTCAAATTTAATTGCGTTTCAAGAGACAAATTTACACAACGAATTTTGGACGACAAGTTCGTCGAACTATGCGATGTTCGTCGTTCGTCCCAATTGTGTTTATACCATAAGACTATTTAGACAGCGCAAGATTTGCACAAGAAAACTTTACGGTTATATGCGTGTTATGTAATGATTATGAAATTTTCTGTCAAATTTGCATTTGAAATTTATTCATATAAAATTTCTTAGCGTTCAGCACTACGTTTTATAAAATAAGGCCCGTAATTTTTAGGTAAGTAAAACCTACATATGTATGTATATTTAACAATGTTTTCAAGAACTCTTTGCTGACGGCCTGGAACGTTGCAGCGGACACCCAATTGATTAGCCTCGTTGTAGGTACTGACTGACTATGGAGGCCGACCCAATTCAATAGATGTACATATCGTCACAGAAAATGTAAAAAGCCGTATCTAACATTTTAAAAGTTTTGCAGGAGAAGCATAAAACTAGGGATGTAACGAATACCGATACCGATACCGATATATCGGCGATACTTCAGATTTTCCGATACATCGGTATCGGCGATATTTTACTGTCGATACGACGATACTTTAAAATTTTTTTCAATTTTTTTTTACAAATTATTTATTTTTTGTTAATTTTACCAAGAACTAAGTCCTTAATTGTGTATATCACATCACCGAAGTGAAGTTTATGTTAAAGCAACAATAAATTTGAAAAAATTTCAAATATTTGTTTTTGTTTTTCATAAAAATTTTTCACCAAACAAACGTATAGAAATTAAAGCGTTGCTTTACCTATCAAATATTTTAAAATTTTTATGAAAAATAAAATAAATTTATCAAATATTTGAAATTTTGTTTTTGTTCTGTATACAAATTTCACTTTGGTGACGTGATTTACACAATTAATTGATTTCGTTATTTTTAAAATCTTATTAATATCAATTTTAAAAATTAATAATATTTTACGCTGTTATTTTGCAAAAACAATAATTTATTTATTGTTAATTTTACCATGAACTCAAATTTAATTCGTTGTTTCTTAAATCTTATTCCCAGCAAAAAAAGACACTCCAAAGAAGTAATAAAAATGTAGAATTCGCGATCCGGAAATATTGCAAATTTGGATAATTTCTAATTAGTTTCACATTTGCTTGTCATTGCAAGAAGTTCTCTTTTTCGATTACCAATACCGAATTTGAAGCGATGTTAGGACAAATATCTTTTTCGGTGTTCTATAATGATTCCTCAAAAAAAGGATGAAAAAAATACCCATTATTAGAACTCGTTTCTTTTTATGCGAATTTAAACACAAAACTGTTTTCATGTAAATTTAAGTGAATAAATATAAACTTTTAGAAGACTTTTAATAATTAAGCTATTAAGTTATTTAGAAGAATAATAGTTGATAAATGTCCCTTAAAAATCGATTTTTTAAAAAGCATGGCGAGTATTTTTTAAAATTATAAAGGAATTACAAATTTGTACTTGCATTTCTACTAATGATCTGCATATTTTTAATATAGATTCTTTGGAAGCAATAAAAATGTAGTTAATATCAATTTTAAATATTAATAATCTCTTACACTGTAATTTTGTTTAATAAAAAAATGTCCCTTCTTGAGTTTTGTTAATCTAAATTTGAACTCAATTTAAATATTCGTATCGGTATCGGAATCGGTATCGGCGATATTTATTTTTAAGTATCGGAATCGGTATCGGATCGGCAAAACGGCGTATCGTTACATCCCTACATAAAACCTGTTTAGATGAAAAATATATTGACAATCAGTGCAAAATCGTACAATAGAAGTAAAAAAGGGCCCACAAATTTATATATTTATTGTAAAATTTTGCACTAATTGTCAATATATTTTTTAATCTAAACAAGTTTTATGATTCTCCTATTAAATTTTTAAAATTTTAGATAAGACTTTTTGCGTTTTCTGTGACGATATGCTTACTTAACGGTTTATTGTTATATTTTTCAATTTTAGTAAAATCTAATTTTTAATATTTCAGGCTTTTTGAAGAATTTGTTAATTTTCGTAAAATTTTAATAATATTTTTTCCGCATGTTCGTTATTTAAACCAGGTGTGAATGAAACTTTTTTAAGATTAAATTTACCCAAAAATTAAACGCTTTTTTGTTTGGTTTTGAGTTTGCAAAACATAATTTTTCACTGTTCTTTAATATCCGTACAACAGGATTTAATTTAAAATTTTTACTGTTGATTTAATTTATATTTTTTATTGCAGCTGCTTCGAAACTCTTCATTTGTTATAAAATATATAGTTTTTGTGTGTTTTTTTTAATTTCTTGTTTAAACCAATTATCGTACTTATTTTCTTTATTATTTTGTGCATTTTAGGTATTTTATTATTTTGAGCCCCTTTAAAAGGTTGCGGCACGATATATATTTTTTTACATTGTCTTATTAAATTTATCACATTTCTAACAATTGGAAATTGTTTTTAACTTTCGCTTTATTTATTATTTTGTGTATTTTTACTGACGTCCAACTTGTGTTTAGAACATGAAACTAGTAAATCCGAGAGACAATAAATGTTCCTTATTTATATGGCTAAAACCGAGGCTATCAACAATTTCACTCATACACATTAGCACATATGTATGTATGAACCCAGCGGTAAATGGAAGGATTAAAGAGGCCTTCTTTAAGGCCTTATTTAGCAGGCTCTAGTACTGCCATTCCCATTGCATATTCATATATTTTTTTACACGCAATGTCATTGCGGACCAATACCATCCTCGACCCATTACTTAGCAGGCCTGATTGAGGGCATTCTTTAGCAGGCCTATTTGCAGGTCATACGTCGAATTCTTAATGGAAGGCCTGGTCTGGGAAGGTCTATTCAAAATCAAATGGAGCTAAATTTTTTTATCTGGTTAATTTATAGCGGCTTCTATATTTTTGATTATCGTGAATTTGTATTTCGAACTCCTTTTTTTCATGCAAAGTAATTTTTATTACATATGAGGCTTAATTTCGTGTATTTATTAAGAAGGAACTGGATATGATGTAGTAGCTGCAACATAAATGACATAATACAGCATGTATGATGCCTCCGGTACGTAAATTTCAGTCTTATATACAAATTAATTGCAAAAGAAGAAAACGATAATGTTTCCTATTGCTAAAGTACATTTTTTAATAAACAAAACGAAAGATCTAAAAATAGATTACTCCTTCCCAAAGAACGTAGAACGAATGTGTATCGGATCTTTTAGAAAGGAGTGTAGAAGCCTTCTAGAAGGCTATCCTGAGAAGGCAGAAAATAATTAGTTTTCAATCTTATTTCAGATCTTTGAAGGCCTTTAAAAGGCCTGTTTAGTGAATGCCTCGTAAGTTTTACCGCTGGGTATGCATGTATACATGCATAAGAATGTATTTCCACTTAATTATTTATAAATCCATAAACAGTTAATATTGTTTGGTTGAAAGTGTGTGACTGACTGCTGAATAACTTGACAGCTAGTTAAACTTATTGGAGTACGAATAGTAACTGATCTATAAGTGGTGCTTTACTTGCTTCCTTCCCCACTTTCAACTGTGCAAAACTCAAAAAACAACAGCAATAACTTAACCAAACCAACATAAGTTGGGTCGAATGTTTATGAGACGATCAAAAAACTAGGCAAATAGACAGCCGGCAGTAATTTAGTTAGTTTATCAGCCAACAATGCTCACATGCTACTTTGCAGTCTTCCGCCTTTATGCTGACTTTAGACGACATGTATTTTACATCTGACTTGTCAAATTTCCCACTGCAAAAGTGATACATGCCGTGTGAAACATATGTAACATTGTCAGATGACATTTACAGAAGCAAAGTCAGATGAAAAATTTTCAATTAGAGCGTGTTCTATTTTCATCTGACAAGGCATCAAAAGTGTGGTTTGGCTGAAAAAACATTAAAAAGCAAAGAGCGCTTTATATTTTCACGAAAATTGTGCAAAAACTCAGCTGTTGTGAACACTCAGAGGTTATGTCAGATGTAATTGCACATGTACGTGTGAAAGCAAATATTATAAACCGTCTGTAAATTGACAATTTTGACAAACATGCGAAGTTACATATGTCTCACACACCTAACAAGCCATATGTAAAAAACATGTCGTCTAAAGTCAGCATTAGCATCCCAGTGGTAAATGAAACGAAGTGCCTAGATAATAATCAATGATGTCAGGATGATGTTCTAAGCGGTCAATCTAAGCACTTCGATTGTAATGTACGTGTAATCTAATAAGTCATTTGCTAATAATAGCTTCGATTATTTCGCATTGTGTACGTAAGAACTTCGTTGTTTTTCATAGAATGTATCCTTTATACTATGTACAAAATAAAAAAAATTTGGCCTACACTTGGGCTATATTTCAATACACATGCATTATTCTTTCAATTACAAAGTCACAGGGGATAGTGGTACTACATCTTAACCTTACCTTAAAAATGCAAATTGGATTGTAATCTAAACTGATTACATTATAATTTGTCTGTCTTTGTAGGCGCATCAACAAGCTTGCTTACAGTTTCACTTATGATGTAATCGCACAGTAGCGACACGTACCGACATCGTAGCTTACTTTTCAGCGATAGCGCACCGATTAAACAGCCTATGACATGCTTATTTTAAATCTGAGTGGGAAAATAAGCCAAAGCGTCATATATAATAGCAATAAATATGTATAATACAATAATAAAATCTCATTTCGAGTTCGGTTCGACTATTTTATACTATGCTGCATGACGCTCCAAGTTGAACGGCTACAGAAATTACAAAACAAAACAATGCGAATAATTTAAAAATTTAAAAGATACACTTCAATACACTTTATGCTTGAAACACTTAAGTGGCTTAATATAAAACAAAGACTTGAACTGAACACTATAAACTTTATACATAAAATAAAAAAATAAAAACAGGAACAGGGCCAGAATAATAAACGGATCAAATAACATACGTAATGGAAAGAGCTGAGCACTTTAAAACCGAAATAATATCAACAAGTACAACCGCTGTTCTCTAATCTCTGTTTTATAAGGTGTTACAACTGTACAACGCTTTGCCAAATAATATTAAAGTTGAAAGAACAATAATGTATTTAGTAGATATGTTATATATTTTGTAAAACAAAATTTGTAAAAATTTTTTTAAATAAGAAAATTGTCTTTTTAAAGTATTATAAATAAATACTACTACTAGCTGCTACTAAATATTGCTTACATCAGCGATTACGTAATGGGTATTTTTACCACTGGGAGGCTGGCTGCTTCGACACAGATCTTTGCTTGTCTATTCTGTTTTAGAATTTAGCTTTTATTTATTTTGTAAAATAAATAACTTTTTTTTTATTATATAAATCAAACTAAAGGTAATCAACTATGTATAATATTTTCTTTTCAATTTCAAACACCATACATATATTAGATAAACTTAAACGTATAAATAGATAAATATTAAATACTTGAACATTGCTAATAAAAACATATTTTTAAGCTTCCACCATTATATGGTGGAACTGCTGGTATTTTCCTGGTCTTGCTTCAGTGGAGTATGAGTGCTCTACTAAACAGGATCAAAGAGATATTCGAAGCCTGTCTTTGAATATTTTATATTCCAACAGCATGGAGGAAAACTCAGGTTGTATTTCTACCAAAGCCGGTGGAAAAGTACCATGCTGAAGAAGGCCTTAAGGCCGGAATCAGCTAAAAGTATCAACAATATAAAAACTTTATAATGTAATTTATATAAATTAAAAATATGTATCTACTATATAATTGTGGAGTTTTTTATTTAGCTGTTATCTTTCTTACGAGTAGAGTAAAATCAAAAATTTTCGGCACGGTCTTGATTTTTTCCTCGCCGGTTTTAATGAAATTCGAAATATATATTCCACTTTTGTGTACTCATCACATGGCGTAAACATTAGTTTGATATCTCTTATGGTTCCTATTTTATAGCCGTCTACACCAGAGATACAAGCCAGTCGATTTCGAGCCGACGGCGCGCCGCCGCCGGTTGCTTTTTTGCCTATCGCGCCGCCGCCGATTACATCGGCTCGTAACGGCTCAAAACCAGCCGCCGAGTCCGTTTAAATGTGTTCACGACTGGGTTGCAAATTTGCGTACTTTTTTCGAAAAAAATTGTTCACTACCTTTTTTTCCCAAAATACCCGCATATAGGTGCGCCGCCGAAAATTCTGTCAGCGCGCCGCCGCCGACCCAAAATGTGCCCAGCCGCCGCCGCCGATAATATTGCCTCGGCTTGTTTCTCTGGTCTACACTTGGCCATCTCGGTCATTTTTGAGAAAAGTTCGTCGTATTAAAGATTGAATAACGTTAGAGCACGTCATCGGATGTTAATAACTTTGCTGTCATTCGGAAGGTTTTAGTCTCCTCTTAACAAGTATTGATTAAAAATGGCATAGCATCCTGCTGCAATTGCCTTTAAAATGCCAAAGTATCCTTTATCCTTAAATGTCCTGAAAAATGTTATTTTAATTTTATTACAGAATATAGACAACTGGCATATCTTTATTGTGTATAATTCTTAAGATGAGATGAAAACAGATTACAAAGTTACAGTTGTTTCTTAACCGATAATTTCTACGAAAAAGCAACAACAATAAAAATAACCATAGCCGTAATATTTTCTAAAATCTCAATTTGTATTTTTTACGCAATGACGATATATTAGTTTGGTGTATGGTGCAAAATAACAAAAAAAAATAAAGTTTTGAGCCTGAACCTTTCAAATGATATATAAATTACTAAAATCTGATGACGCGTGCAAAGTTATGATATTTTCAATGTTACTTTTTACAAAAAAAACCTAATGTATTCAAATGGTTGTTTCCATGATATAAAAAAACAAGGTACTTTCACTTAAAACTGTTTGACAAGAATGGAGATATTTGAAGTCTATTTTATATGTAAATATTTAAAATCGCCTTGCCATACATGGAAAAAGAGAAAATAGTCCTAGAAGTTTTAAACAAGTATGTGTAGTATTAATTTTGTGATTATGTGCTCGAATTTTGTACTGATGTCAAATAGCGTCCATGGAAATCTCTTAATCGTATATAGCAAAATTACAAAAATTCACAAAAATAGATAAAAATGGAAACAACCCCTAAAATTGATTAATCTTCTATTGCGAATATGCCGAAAATTCGTGAAACTTTTTACATACGGAAACAAAATCAAAAGTTGATTAAAATTGCTAAAATTTCAAGAATAGCAAAAACTCAGCAAAAACACAAAAATCGCGGAAATTCAAAATATTCGTTAACAATTGCTGATAATTCACTATTATTGCATATTAAACATATATTGAGGAAATAAATAAAACGGAAAAATTCAAAAAATCCACAAAAACTCTAAAAAGTGCAAAAACTTGTAATAACCCAGCAAAAATAAATCTGGTACCGATAGGCAGTAAAAATAGTATCATGTCTTCTAAATGAGCTTCACTGAAGTGCAGCCGTGGATGTTGTCAATGGAAGCCAACCATTTGCATGGAGTACATCTATTTTTCTTTTTTTATATGACCTGCATACTCTCTCGCTTACCAGGATGCAATAACGTAAGCGAGTGAGAGTCCCATACATTTGCCAGTAAAATTTATTTCTTGATTTAATTTTTTTCATGTTGCTTTTAACGAGAATAATTGAGCACCCTGCTATTTGAGTTTTGTAAAGTGAAGTGGTGCTCTGTTGAAACCAAGGTAAGTATATTGAACAGGTACCACTACAAGAACAGCTGTTTTAGTAAATTTGAGAATGTGTGCGTCACACAGACAATAGATTTTGACACATGTCTGGGAGTTTTCTATCAACAACGGGCATGTGTTAGTAAATTTGAGAGAGCTTATGAATGAGTGCGACTCACAGTTAATGGATTTGACATATTTCTGGGGTATTTCTACCAACAAAATACATGTGTTTTTTGGTGTTGTATTTGTTTTAGTTATGGTGGTACCTGTAATGAATATGCCTTGGTTGAAACTATTTTTAATTCGTTTATTTTCTGGAAAAGCTAAAAGAGTTACATACGTACATATGTATACTTATATTCTTAAGAAAATATGTATATACATATAAAATTTAAATAAAATTACATGAAAATATAAATGTACACATATGTATAAGTATGTATATTTTCTAAAGAATTGCTATAAAAACAGTTTTTGAAGTATACATACTGATGTATATGCATGTATATACGTACATTTATATGTAAGTATGTATGCACGTGTGCATTTAAATATTTTGTGTCTTTGGTTTTCTGCGTAAACTACAGTTAGTATTATTTCTTTGCGGTTTTTAGTGTTTTCTTCTACGCTGAATTTTTTGTTATTGTCTATTTTATTTGCAAAAAATTGTAGGAAAAAGACAAAGAAATAGACTTATAAGTAAGGAAAAACTTCGTAACGCATTAGCGTTAATGGGGTCATCTAATATTGAAAGGGAAGAAAATATAAATGTTCAGGAATCAGATAGAAATCTGTCCATTAAGCAGGAAAATGTGCCACTACGAGAAAGTTTAAGAGATTGGTTTTTAAAGTTTCGACCTTCAGTACACAGAAAAAAATAAGTTTCGTTTTTGATAACAAAAATCCCGGTATTCAATAATTTTTTTTTCAAATTTCCTGTGATAAAGAATTCCCCTATATTGATAACAAAATTATTTCAAAATAAAAATATATATATAAATTAAAAAAATGTTGACATGGCTGGAATACGAACCCGGACTTTCCGGACGTAAAGCATACACTCTCTAGCTGAGCCATATTCCATTTATTTTTTTATGGGATACAACTTGTTTTAAGTACTTATGTATAAAAAGAAAAGAAATAACCGGCATGGAAAAGAAATACTTACAACGAAATATTTTATTATGTTAAAGATAAATGTTATTGAAATTCATATTTTTTTTAATAACATGGTTTTATTGAATATAATTCTCGTCTATTTTTTTCTGTGTAGCTAGTACTCGGGCATTATTGGAAATTATCAACTCAAAAGATCCAGATGTTCCCCTATCTGTTGCAAAATTAGTGGATTGCAGACATATCACAATTAAAAGAACAGTCTCACCGGGGTCATATTTCCACATGGGAATAGAAAAAAACTTGAATAAACTTAATGAATTTTTAGAAAAAAGTAACATAAATGAAATCATATTAGATATCGGTATTGATGGCCTCCCTTTATATAAAAGTAGTGAGGTTGGACTTTGGCCGATATTGGGACAGGCTGTAAATTTGCCAATGGTAAAGGTATTTTTAATTGGTTGCTATGTAGGAAAGCAAAAACCCTCGAATATAGATTGCTTTCTACATGACTTTACATTTGAACTTAGAAAACTTACTTAGAAAAGTATAAAGGTAAACAATAATAAAACTGATGTCAAGATACGGGCGTATTTATGTGATACACTAGCTCGGTCGTTTGTATGTGGTGTTCGGGGCCATAATTCCTTAAATGGATGTAGTAAATGTTACCAAAAGGGTATAAGTATTTCTAATGTTACGACGTACAGTATATCATCGGCTACTTTACGTACCGATGATGACTTCAAAAATAGAATCGACAAAAATTTTCATCTTCCGAAATTCGTTAACACAGAAATGCTACTTGAACATATTGGAACAAATATGGTTACACAATTTCCCTAGGACATAATGCATCTAGTCGATCTTGGGGTCATGAAAAGAAGTTTAATATTTCTGTTAAATGGTAGAACCGCTGAACGTGTCTCACCAAAATCTAAAGAATTAATGTCATCCTTGTTAGCGTCATTTTCTCCATTCATTCCAAGAGAATTTGCCAGAAAACCCCGACCATTCAAAGAGATTTTGAGATAGTAGGCAGTAGAATTTCGTCAGTTTTTACTATATACTGGCTTTATTGTACATACTTAAGAACTTTTGAAAATATTGTATGGTACGTACACAATGATTATTGACTTACATACATATATTATTAGACATATTTTATAAGGTGTTATTTCTTTGTAGAAGCAACGCCAAACGAGCACTTCAACAGAAGGGAATTTTTAGAAGAACTGCGAAAAGGAATCCGATTGGCTAAAAATCGATTTTATAAGAGGGAATCGATAAAAAAAAAACAAAGATAATTCTTTCTTTGAAGAAGACAAATAAAACCAAACAAAAATGTAATACGAAAAGTCTGTCACCAAAGTGAATTTAAAATTAATTTGTTTATAAACGAAGTATTTTTTTTTTGTTTCTATGTCATTTCCCATAATAAAGAAGAATTTAAAATGTTTTTTTGTATATTATATTTTTTTCTATGATAAAAATAAATTAATATTTTTATTACATATGTAATATTAGGAAAACTCGTTTAAGATGCTGAATGATTCTTTTTATTTTAAAATGTATGTAAAATTTAAGGGATATAAGAGGCATCTAGCAGCTTAAACGAATAGCCTATTATATTTTTTATGTTATAGTTTTTTATGATAAAAGTTAATTATTCTTGAGTTACTCGTTTAAGCTTCTAAATGACTCTAAAACATGTTAAACCTTAAATTTTACTCTAAAGTTTAAGAGGTATAAGAGGAATTTAGAAGCTTAAACGAATGCTCTATTATGTTTTTTTACGTTATATTTTTTCTATGATAAAACTGAATTTAAAAATAGTCATTTCTTATTGTACAAAAAAATTTATGTACAAATAAAATTTTAATTAAAAAAGAAATATTAATATGCTGTTTTAATGCTATCATAAATTATGTTAAATAGGCATCTTATTACTGCATCTAAGATACTTAAAAATTTACTTAAAAGAGACATGACTTTTGAGCATATCCGCATATCGTATATAAAAGCATAAAAAGAGACATGATTTATGCGCATATGGGATGCTGAATATAAACCGAGCAAAAATGTATGATTTCAGTACATCCACGATACCTAAAGAATGTGCGTAAAAAAGACATGTGTTTATGCTTCCAGTATGATTAAAAAGAAGCTGATTGTCCGAGACCTACCAAGTGGGACATCCCATACAAAAATCATGTAATCCGGAAGCAGGTTGGTAAGGGAGTGTTACTCTCTCTCTCCCTTACAAACCTGCTTCCAGTCGCCGGATATTTTTGCTGGGAAATCATGCCTATAAAGAAAATGTCGAAAATCGCAATCTTGCCAACTAAGCCCTAAAATTGACTAAAACTCGCTAAAAATGTAACGAAAGTCAATACGGAAGTATGGAAAACTATGGAACTTCGCTAAAACTTGCTAAAATGTTAAAGATTGCAAACGTAAAAAAAAAATCCTGAAAAATTACGCTTGTGAAAATAGCGAAAATTTGCGAAAAATTGCAAAATTTTAAACAAGCCATAATTTTGATTAAATATTGCTAAGACCGTAAAGAATACCTAAAATTCGGTAAAAATCGCGAAAATGGCGAAAATTTGCAAAAACTTACTAATAGTGGCATGAGAGCAAAGTCGAATAATGCTTAAAGCTCACAAAAACTGCAATGAAGATGAAGACTTTCAAAAATTCGCTTTTATCGTGAACATTCGCAACAAGTTGCGAAAGCGAGAACAAGCCCCAAAATGTATTAGAACGCCAAAACTGCTAAGAACAAAAACAAAACAAAATCGCAAGTTCGCGAAAAATTGCTAAATGTATTGAAAAAATTTGTAAATTTGTATAGAACAACATAATCTCTTAAAATCAGATAGACCGCGAATATGGCGGAAATTCCTCAGAAATTGCTAACATCGCGGGTATTGCAATTAGTTCCTCCATAGACTCCAAAAACTCACAATTTGGTTTGAAATGCCCACCCTCTGAACACAATTCTTATTTTCTTTGAAAATTAATAACGTTAAAATTTTTTCTATTAAAAAAATGGGATTGTGTAAAGCAAGGATAATAGCACGATTTTTAGTTTAAACGTCAGATCTCCTTTTTTGTCAAATGATAATATGTCAGAAAAAAAGAGAAAGTGGAACTACCTTATATACTTATACCATGGTTGTTTCTATTACACGCTGTAAGGCTAATGTCAGAGTACGCGCTACAAGCCAAGTTAAGCTAGAAACGATAATAACGATAATTGCTATACAAATGCTACAAGATGTCAGAGTGGGTGCTAGATTGAGCAAAGCGAATTGTTCAGTTTATAATACATAACTTTTGTTACTTTTAGTATGTATATGCATTTTTTGTTAAAAATAATATTTAAAAATTGTAAATTAATAATAACTTTAAGGATCTCAAAAAGCGTGTTAAAAGAAATCATAAAATATTTCTTTAAAACTCGTAAGAAATAAACAAACAAAAAACAGACGAAGCGATAACTTGCTACAAACCATTACACAACCTGCTTTATACGTACGCGCTTCTCGTTTCGCTTTCACTCTGACATCTTTTGAGCGATCACATAAGAAAACATATGCAGTGGTCTATAGCGAGTTGTAGCGTAATATTATATCATCGCTTACAGCGCGCACTCTGACATCAGCCTAACGGTGAAAATACTCGTGAAAAACGACTTAGTGAGGCTTAACAGGCGGGCTTGAATGAGCTTGATTGTAAAGATATATTAGATGCTGTCAAGTTACAAGCTCAAATGTAATTTGTCAAGATGTAATGATATTTTCGACAAATAATGATATTTTCGACAAACAAAAATTTTATGAAAAAATCTTTCATAAATTTTTAGTCAATGTAATTGTATAACCAAAACTGTTAACAACAATGTTCTTCATGGTCATCACTCAGAAATTTTCAAATGTATTTTTATTGACAGTACTCATCATTGTTTGCGAGAACAATATATAGCTCTTGTTGTTGTTTCTACAGCTATTTTCAATGACTTCTTACAACTAGACTTAGAGTCGGAAAAAAGCCAGTCAATGTTGTAAATGGATATTTCCCCCCAAAACGAGAAAATATTCCTCATTTGTGTTGAGTTTCTAAAAGAAATTTTGCACAATAGTGTTTTTCAGTTAAAAGTTACCCCGTCAAAAATTCAAGCTGTATCCGCTCCGATAAATGGTAAAATAAGAAAAAAATCGCGATTGATTATGGAGCTCAGGTTTTGACTTTCATATTATTTTAAGTTTCTATAAGATTTTGGAGTAGAAGTTTCCTAATGATCTGCTTAAGTCCCAGTGAAATGCTCATAGGAACTTCCTAATAACTCAATAAACACCCTACGGTAAATATTGCACCAATTGCTTTGAACGTACTTGTCCCTATGACTGGTGAAAATGGGAGTGGTACAAAATTATCATGACTCGTGACCGGTGAAGAGTCTCCATATCACAAATCGAGATCAAAAATGTTAGCAAATCAAAAACATTTGTTTAAAGTACAGTAAATTAACTGAAGAAATTTTTTATTATTCAGGCTAACCTTCCTTCAATTTATGAATCTAAATTGATTATTAGGCTTGGGTTCGTAACGTTATATTCAGAAAGAATTGAGTAGCACCACTTTCGGAAGCCGCTACACTTCCATCGTCAGTGCTCACGTGTAGTATGCTTTCACCACTTTTCAGGTGGGTCTGTTGAATGTGATTTCAATTCTTATATATAAAAATTTTTCGTGAAAATTTAATACGAGAATTAAATCACTTTCAAGTTGACATTAAATGCACTTTCCCAGTGTTGCCATCGGATTATTTTTCTTCATTCCCATTTTCTGATTTTTGTTCTACTCAAGTCAAACTTTTTTGTTTGATTTTATACTTAAGTATATATGAATATGTAAACATATGAAAAGCTCAAGCCAGTAGCTAATTATTTATTGATATGCTTATTTCGAACTTATTTGCTTTGTGAATCTAAATTGATTATTAGGAAAGGCTCATAACGTTATATTCAGAAAGAATTGGGCATGATTAGTATTCCAAGGAACAAGGGAAAAATTGACCTTAATTTTTCAACGTACACAGCAGAACAGAGTAGCACCACTTTCGGAAGCCTCTACACTTCCATCATCAGTGCTCATATATATGTATATGTATTCATATACACTTAAGTATCAAAAATCAAAACCAAAAAAGTTTGACTTGAGTAGAACAAAAATCAGAAAATGGGAATGAAGAAAAATAATGGGATAGCAACACTGGGAAAATGCATTTAATGTCAACTTGAAAGTGATTTAATTTTCGTATTCAATTTTTACGTAAAAGTTGTATATATAAGAATTAAAATCACATTCAACAGAGCCACCTGAAAAGTGGAGAAATCATAATACACGTGAGGAATATACATATGTACTATTCTATAGTGGGCTAAAACTAGCCGTATCGTAGTGGAAAGCTTTAAGTCTTGTGACTTTCGCAAATCTGAACCAATTTGAAAAGTTTTTGTATACTTTAGCTTTATAAAAAATTACAATATCCTAAAGCCATTATATTCTAAAAACGCAAATGTGCAAAATAAATTTTGCACTCAAATATGTATATCTTATATTGTAAGAGGTAGCACCAGAGGTCCAATTAGAGTGGTTGGCAGCCTCCCCCGCCCTTATTTTCATTCATCAAGCTGTCGCCGATGGAGCGGCTGGAATCGGTTTATTTTCGTCAGCCGCATTTACAAAATTAGCTGGTTGAGCCGACTTTAGCTACGAAAGATTTTGTTTAAGTGGAAAAAAACAAACAGAAATTCAGGCTCTAAAAATTTTCAGTCAACTTTCCGTTTGGTAGTACGCAGCTGACTTAAAAGAAAAATCAAGAAGAGTTTTGTCTATTACAGGGATGTTATATCAATTAGTGGAGATTTTTTCCGACAGCTAAAACAAAAATTAATGTTCAGACAATTGTTTGCTCACGGAATTTTTGACATTTTGTTTTTGTGTGGTATTGTGAATAATTTTTAATGTTTTGCACGTTAAAATTAATAAATTTAAGTGAAAGTGCGTGAATGAAAACCAATTTCTCTACACAACTATTTTTCCGTGTAGAAATAAAAGCAAATAAATTTTTTCATTTGTTTTTATTGATAAATAACATAAAATGATAATAAAACTTTTTTATATGATTTTTCAATACAAAAATTTAAAACAACGGACTAAATTTAAAAAAAAAAATATCCAATTAACTTGAATAATTTTTTAGAAGTAAAAATTACTCGAATAACTCGCACAAAATAAAGGTTTTACTCGATTGTTCGAGTAATTTAAAAACCTTAATTTCGATTAATTTGTTAATCGAACAATTGAACAGTCGATTAAAATGAATACCCTAGTATATATGTACATAATATAGTACTTAAACATCACAAAATTTTACTACTTAATCTTATTTTGAATAAGCAGACATTGATAAGAAATGTTGAAGATTAGGCAAGCACTTAGTGGTGTTTTGAGTAGCAATAATTATTGTTTTTGCATAATTTCAAAACACATGCTCCAATGTATGTAGGTCATATAATAATATTAAAACATTAAATACACATGTATTTTTCTTTCTTTGATTTTAATAAATTTAATTGTTTTTATAAATAAACAACCACATCGAAGTTCGAAGTAATCATTTTCACACCCCTACCGAATTTAGCTTTAAAGAAGTATTAACTCTTTAAAAGCATTATCTGAAAAGCAGTCCTGTACCTCGATTTTTAACTTTTATTACGATAATCGTATCGCTAAAATAAATATAACGAAAATTTATCGAATTTGTTATTCAGTAACATTTATAACGATATTCGCTGTCGGTTAACTAACGACAATAATTTTTCTGTTGTTAATAGATAGACAAGAGTCAGCTGTGCAGCCGTAGCAGGTACTTTATGCCAACAAGAAAGGTTATTGTTATACAGCCATATAGAAACATATAAACACTTTTATGTATAAATAACAATATTTCTATTATTAAAACATTTATTTTAACATATACATATTTCTCAAAATTAACAACCGGAATGAAAAAAATTGTCTGTACACTGTTTGGCATGGACAAATTCATTTGTTTTTTCCATTCCTCTTTGCCCTTTTCGCTTTTTTCTAACAGATATCGAATAAAATTACACAATCGCTCTATCGTTACTACAAGCGACTAAATACATGCATTTCGCCACGAATTTCTATTTATAAAAATGCAATGCGTAGTCAATGCACTGGGTAGTCAAAACAACACATATTTTACATCACTATGCTTTATAGTGATCAGCTGTTGTGATTAACCGGCAAGTTTATAAAATTTTTCCATTCGCGTACTTTTTTGTGCAAGAGCCATTATTGAGAGTAAAATTTTCAAATAATTCAGAATTAAGAAGAAGAAGATTTATCGGACTAATAGTTGTGCCATGTGATCCGCTCACTAAGGTAATGTATGCAAGTCGAATGACATTAAAATCGGAGATGGTAAATATATAAACTCTTCTTTTAGTGTCGAAATTTTTTAAAAAATTATTCCATAGAGGTATATTGAAGTCGTTTGCAGGTCTAGTTAAAATAATCGGATTTGTTCCAAATTTCAGCTATTTACTTTAATAATATAAAGCAAAAAGGGTCTGACCGGCGATTTCTAAAAATCCGATATTTAAAAATAAGAACACTCTATTTGCCATATAGGGTACCTTGCCATGCTGCTAGAGGGGTTTTTTGTTTGTTTTTTCGTCAAGAGGAAGGGGCTTTTAAGGATTCCGGGAAAATTTTATTTTTAAGGACCACTCTAATGTATACATACTATTTAGGTAAATGTAAATCCGTTATTCTCATTCTAAATGTACATTTTGTGTCTTTTTTTTTGTTTACCAATATAGCTAGTAGAAATATGAGAAGGTAGGATTTATATTGTAGTTTTCACCTCATTCAATGGATCCTGTATGAAATTATATTTTTCGATTTTTTTACATTTTTGTGTATTGAGCGTTATATTTGCTTTCGCCGTCATTCTGAAAATAAATTTACTAAATTCAATAGAACACTGAAGATGGCACATAGCCGAAACCGGTCTGTTTACAAACCAAATTTGACGTGGGATGACGGAAAATCATTCCAAATTCCTTCTAAAGTTTAATTTTCTAAGGAACATCGAAATTTAGTTACCCGCGTACTGAAGAGTATGCTAGGCTATTAACTGGGAGGTCGCAGGTTTGATTCCTATCAAGACTCGGGTGTTTCTGCAGAAAAGCTCAAAAATATTTGTCCGATATTTACAGACAAATGTGGGAGAACCATAATTTTTTTTTAAAATGCTGCTAAAGCCTTTATGGAATCGCTTCGCTTTATTTTAGAAATTGTTTGCCAAAAATTATATAAATTAATTTCAGTCTTTTTGAATATTTGTTCAAATGCAAGAACTTTCAATCTATAAAATTCTGAAATTTCTAATAATTTCAAAAATAGTGGTGATTTTTTGCATCATTACGATATTTGGATTTATTAAACTTAGTGATTTACAGTTACCATCAAAATCAAAGTTTTCGTATGAAAGAAAGGATTTTCTATATAAAAATTTACACAAAGCCTGGGGCTTACATCTTTCAACTACTCGATGAAATAAACACAAGTCGCCTCGCCAGCCCATGTGTTTATTTTCGCTCCTGGTAATTTTAAATTATTTTTTTATATTTGTTTATTGTTTTTTATGTATGAATTACATGTTAAGTTTTGTATCTATTGTTTAATTGTTGGACTTCAATTTGAAATATATGGTTGATACATGTATCAAAATAAAAATTTGTTGCGTTTAATTTTTATATGATTAGTTCTTGGAATATACATATAAGCTTTTGTTGTACATTCGTTTGTGATATGTATTATAAATGTCCTGGTCGACGGGTTCAGACTTCTGGCAGCCCTATGGTAGAAGCAAAATCTTTTCAAAGCAAATCAGAAATTTGTAAACAGATAATGCTCTCTATAGGTGGTGTTATCTTTTTTTGACGTCCTAAAATTTATAGATAAATTATATTCAAAAATGTTTTTAATGTAATGCTCAACACATTTTCTTTTTGTGAATTCAATATTTTTTCAGAACACACGCCATATTTTCTATTTAAAACAATTCAGATGCATAATCTTCAATGTATTTTAACATAAATTTATTAGTTATTCACTAAATATTTCAATTAAGTTAAGAAAGTATGGATAACACATTTTTATTTTTGATACAAACCACGATTGATTAATGAAACGTTTTGCAATATTTAACAAACTTCACAAAACTTTTAAATATTTAGAAGTGCAAACCTACGCTGTTATTTTACTGTATGTTGTTAGTACAATTTCAATAACTAAACTGAGTAATGAAGCCTCATAAGCAGGCGTAACGCTCAATACACAAGATTTCGGACAACAATAATTAAATAAAAAATATGATTTCTAATATTTTTCAAAAATTTTATATGTGAAATAAGAGAAGCAAATGTAAATATTCTAAAACCGTTATAAATTTAGTCTCGTTTTTGGAAAAATTCATACTTTCTTAATGTGGAAAATCAACAGCATGCATTACGGACACGCCATTTTGTATAAAGAGTGTATAAACAGTATTTTCGTTCTTCGTTTTTAATACGACAGTCTTACGCAAAAAAAAACGTATGTACATTTATTCATTATATATTAACTAGTGTAGCCAACGGTCGACTCAATTGACCGCATTCTAGAAATATTTAAAAAATAATAATCTATATATATGTACATAAATATGTACGCCAGAATTTCATTTTAATTCTCTTTTAAAGAGCAAAAACTCCCCTGTAGCAAGCCAGGGGATAAATGTCTCGAAGTTACCACTTTTGCGGACAGGTTTGGTGACTTTTTGGTGACATTGTCAACGAATCGTCTACACTTTCTATTTAGTCTTTAATGGGAAGAGAAGTTTTTGACACCTAGAAATTTGTTTTTTATTGTCTCATTTTGTTGCGTTGAAAATAAATGCGGATGCACGCAAAAATAAAAAATTTCATAAAAAAATCCAATTTAATTGCCTTACCTAGTAAAAAGTTTCATATGTGTGGACTAGAATAATTAAAATGCAATAGTGAATCTCTGCTACCAATGTCTCCATATAGTCCCATAAGAACCACGTATTCTATAGTAAGTCAATAGTTCCGAGGTCAGTAGTGGAATCTCAATGACAAGCATATGTTAAATGTATATAGCACAGAACATTGCCTGGGGTACAATTAGTCAGTAGTGCTGGTGACAAAGTCAATAGTGAATCAGTACAATTTTACTATCGTCATTTCCTGCAGGGTCTATACTTGATTTACTCTATTTTGTATTTTTGCTTTTTATTTGTGCAAAAACAATCGAATATTTATTTGTGTGTTTTATGCTATAAACACATTCGCCACAGCAGGCTACACGGCTACACGACTACAATTGCTGTTGGCAGCAATCGTCATCGTGTAGTCAGCTACTTAATTATTTTGAACACGGCAGCTACATCGTAACCAGCTGACATTTTGTTGTTGCAGTATATATTTCAGTGGTGCCACTTTCAAAAGTTTTACTTGTATAAAAAATCGCTTATTCAAAAAATTTTTACATCTCGCAAAATGTAAAAATAAGTCAATTTATTTCTTTAAAACCTATTGATTGTTATGGCACTTTTAATACTTAAATTTTTTGATGTTTTTTCTGTTTAATAATATAGAATATTGACTTAAGTCAATAATACCAGCATCGTTGAATATTTAAAAAAAATTAAGAGGTAGTAGCTTTTTTTAACCTTATAATTTTAGTGTAATTTTTTTATCCCTTTTGGCTCCGGAGTTGGTTTTGAGTTGGTTCAAAACTTTTATTTTTTATTAGCCATAACTCCTAGAATATAGAACGGATATAACGATATGGATATCACTTCAAACTGCTCTAAAATACCTTTCTACTAGTATACAAATTTTTTAAAACAATTAACCCATTCCGAGTGAAATGCAATTTAAAAATTTTTTTATCTGTCTTTTCACGCAGAAACACCGTTATCTTAAAAACTGGTCGATACAACGGTACATATGCATGTGTATAGTTTTATAGAGAACTTGCCATGCTTTTATTTGGTGTATACTTGAAAGCTGTCACCTATGAAATACGTAAGTTATAGTACTTTAAAGCTGAGTTTAAGAGGTAAATGAATTTGTTTAATTACGAAATCTCATTTTCCAAGTGCCATAACTTACGAATTTCACCGATGATAGCTTTCAAGTATACATCAAAGGAAAGCTTGAAATGCTCTCTATTAAACTAAATATAAGTACCATAGCAACGGCCATTTCTTAAGATACCGGTGGTTTTACGTGAGAAGTCATATAAAAATGATTTAAATTCCATTTTGCTCGCAATGGGTTAATGGATTTCAAAATTGTATATACCAGTACAAAGGTATTTTAGAGCATTTTGAAAATAAGTTAATTCATTGTTTATATGACATAGCAAAATACAAAAACTTGGTAGCACTTCTATAGAAGACTTTTGTATTTAAAAAAAAAGTTGAAATGTATAAAAGAACAATTAATTATTTGTTTTAATTGTCCTAATTTTCTTCTATTAATGTTTTTCTATTTATTGTTTTTTATTAACAAAGCGTGACAGCACCAAACATTTAATTTGCAAATAGTGCGTTAATCGTGAATAGTTTTCGTGAGTTAATAAGTCGCAATAAAACAATTATATGGCAACAATTTACAGTTTTATTTGCAAATAACCCGTGCGTATAAACGTAGTATATATCGTTTATATCCGTTCTCTATTGTAGGACTTATGATCAATAATATATTAAAGTTTCAAACCCCGTAACTCCGGAATCAAGAGAGCGCCGAAAAAAATTACACTGAAAGTTTTAGGTTAAAAAGGGCTATTACCCTGTGATTTTTTTAATTTTCAATAATGTTGGTATTTCTGACTTAAGTCAATATTCTATATAACAACAAAACAAATAAATTTATTTATTTAAAAATTCTTGATGCATATATAACATTTAAATTTTTTAATTTTCTTTTTTATTTTACAATAAAAAATATTTCTAATCACTAATTTGCTTTACATATTTTGATATATTGTTAACACTGTTTTTGTTTTGTAGCCAACAAAAATAGAAATTAGTTTAATTTGACTACACCACAGAAGTAGCATGGACAACAACCTGCAGTCGTGTAGCCGTGCAGTCGTGAAAATAATCATTTTCATATACACACATGTATTCTATTTTTGACAGGTTATAGTCGGTAGCCTGCTGTGGCGAATGTGTTTAATGCATTACTTGTAGCTGAGAAGAGAACATGGTGCTAGTCAGAAATTGATAGTCGTATTACTTACTCCTAAAGTACTGAACCGATTTAAATAAAATTAAGATTGTCCGGTTCTATGTAAAAAGCTCTTTAAATTCCATGTAAATTTTTTCAAAACCGGTTCAGTGTTACGGGCGTAAAAGGGAGCTAAAAAACGTGTTTGCCTAATGCAGTTTTTATTTCAAATCTATGCGTTTATTTTATGAAATATATTACTATACTTTCAATGAAGACGATAAAAGCATTTGAAATGAGAAGCAGCCATAATCAAATATATTTCTTTTTATTTATTATTTTATTTCTCTTTTGTACCAACAACAAATAACACCTTAAATAAAAATTGACAGCATTCAACGGAACAAAAATCAAAGTGTGCCATTGAAACTAACGAGCAAATCAAACACGAGAAAGGGAAGTGAATTATACACATATGATGTACATATGTATATTAGGGTGCCGCTATTTTTTAAAGTGGAAATATTTTTGGTCTCACCCCCAATAAGTTGAGGCTTGATGCAAAAATTAGTCTCCAAAAATGTTACGCCTCTAGAACCACGCCTTCGCGTGCCAACTTACAGTTGAAATTTTATTCAATTACACTTATACGGCATGCATGCTGTCGAAAAATATGACACCATGAAAAACTTTCTTCTAAAAAGTGGTTGTCTGTGAAGTTACCAACAGCTTTTGCCTTACCAAATTTTAATTAACAAAATAAACAGCAAAATATCGAAAAGGCCCATAACTATTAAACTAGCAATAAAAAGTACATAAATCTACAAAATTTAAGTAAACTTTTTTGTTCCCTAGAAATTGAATTTGATTTTTTTAGTTATTTGGGCCGCAAAACGCGAATATGCACTCAAATTTTTTTCCCCGTTCTAATTTTCGAAATATATCTTTATTTCAAAAAATGAAGGCACTTGCACGACATACATACTATTGAAAATTATTGATTATTAAACAATTTAAATAATTTTTATTAATATGATTATTTCGAACGTATTTGCTTTGTGAATCTAAATTGATTATTAGGCTAAGGTTCGTAACGTTATATTCAGAAAGAATTGGGCATGATTAATATTCCAAGAAACAAGGGAAAAATTAACATCAACTTAATTTTTCAACCTACACAGCAGAACAGAGTAGCGCCACTTTCGGAAGCCGCTACACTTCCATCGTCAGTGCTCACGTGTATTTGCTTATCACCACTTGTCAGCTGGCTCTGTTGAATGTGATTTTAATTCTTATATATACGAGAAGTAAATCACTCTCAATCTGATATTAAAGGGCACTTTCCCAGCGTTGCCATCGGTTTAATTTTTTTTCATTCCCATTTTTCTGATTTTTGTTCTACTCAAGACAAACTTGTTTGGTTTGATTTTATACTTAAGTATATATGAACATGTAAACATGTGAAAAGCTCAAGCCAGTAGCTAAATTGTTTATTAAGATGATTATTTCGAACGTATTTGCTTTGTGAATCTAAAATTTATTCAGAAAGAATTGGGCCACCTGACAAGTGGTGATAAGCAAATACACGTGAGCACTGACGATGGAAGTGTAGCGGCTTCCGAAAGTGGCGCTACTCTGTTCTGCTGTGTACGTTGAAAAATTAAGTTGATGTTAATTTTTCCCTTGTTCCTTGGAATATTAATTATGGCCAATTCTTTCTGAATATAACGTTACGAACCTTAGCCTAATAATCAATTTAGATTTAAAAAATGTTTGTTTCATAAAATTTATGAATTTTTAAAAAACATCTTAAGATGGTATTTTTTAAATTTTAAGGCCTGTAACTCAATGAATTTCCTAAAAACATATCGTTCGCTAAAATTCAAAATCACATTACTACACTTAGTCCAGTCATTTTAGGTTTTATCTGCGGAAAAATTCCTAGTGAGCTGAATTTTTATATACACCTTCATTACAACGTTGTAATGAAGATGTGAAAAATCGACATTGATATCGTTCCGGCTAAAAAAGTTATAAAGGTCAAGGGGTCATAAAATTTAGTTTTTCGCAAATGTCTCGCAACCTATTGCTCGGAGGTCAATAGAGGTCATTAATAAAATTTTTGTCGTGAAATTATCTACAAAAAATGGCTGTTGTATTTTTCTGTAAAATTAACCGTTTCCGGAGTAGAGAACTGAGAAAGTGACTATATTATGACGATGCACTCGTTTCGTCACCACATTCGAGGTAGAATGCAAGGCGTGCTTTTTTACATGGCTTCCGCCGTAGGCATAATCCATGATATGTAATAAGAGGTTTTTTTTATTTAAAAGTGAATAATTTTTTTATTTGAATACTGAAAATACCGAAAAAATAAACTTTAGAATATAATTTTTTTGTCATTCAATGTCGATAGCTTCAGTTTCTATATCATTAACAATTGCTGACAAAACGTTGAGTGGACTTATTGCTATATTTAAATCGACATCTTCATCATTGGTTGACTCTGCATTTAAGCATGACTGGCCACGGCAATGTCCACAAACCTTTGAACATCTTAATCCAAATTTTTTGCATCCACATTTGCCTCCACAAACTTTTGCACAATTACAAAAGATCGTGTTCAGTAGAGCATCGGGAGCTGGTTGTAATAAAGTTGATATTGGCTGTAGTATATTATTTTTTAAATCCCAAGCCCACTGTTCTGGATCAATTTCTCTTCCTAGCCAGGTTTGTACATTCAATAAATATGCTGTTCAGCTGCTGTAGAAGTAAGTGGTAAAAATGGAAATTTCACAGCTGTGCTTTGTGTTGTTAGTTTAGCAATGCTACAGTATCTGTAATTATCTATCGAATGCTCTGATTTTGGAGCACATTGCTAGTAGAAAGTGTATTCCAGCATTGACAATGCCATATGGCATTGACAATGGCATGCTGAAGTTGTATTACATCCGGTCATGGCATGTATAAACAGAATGTTTTTCTTGCAATGTAGATACTTGTTGAGGCTATCAGTCGAGTATATTTTTGTTTCAACATTCCTTTTTCCTGGTTTAAAAAAAATAAAGGGACGGGTCTCGGAACAATAAAATGCGGATCATCTGCCAGTGGAGGTCGTTTTTATAATCACCCTTATTGTAAATGTCGACGTCGACGTCAACACAAAACATTCGTCGCTGTCAATTCGCTATGTCGTCGTTGTCACTTCAATGCTAAATCGACATTTACTAAAAGTATTGTGTTGACGTTGACTTGTTATCGATAATGTGAAGGAAATTAATATCATCGCTAATATTTTGACGTTTATTCAATTTGTTTATTGCCTTAACTTATTAAAATTTGTTAATGTTGTATTCAGGTGAAAATTTTAGTGATGAAGCAAACAAATAAAGACTTCTTCTCTTTTAAAAGTTCTTCTTCTTGGTGCTATCTTTCCATCATTTTCTTTTCTTCATTTTCCATCAATTTCTTTTCTGCATTAAAAACATCCTTTTGGTTGGTATTGTGTTTAGCAAATATGTAATGCGTTTCCAGAAGTGGCTTCTTCCACCCGAATAGCATATGTGGAAGTTAACGGGCATCCCCGTCATCCTCAAAGATTTTGGAGCGTTTGCTAGATGCATATCGTCACATAAAATGCAAAAGTGCCTATCATCAATTTTTAAAATTTTTCAGAAGATAAAAACCTTAATAAAAACTATTGTGATTATGTTTTTTCAACATAGTATCATTAATTCAGACTTTATTAATGATACTACCCAGAAATAAAATCATTTTTATATTCACAATAGTTTCCGGTTTCCTGTCTTTCCGTAAACATTCTTAAAAATTATGACAGGCTGTGGCTTTTGCATTTTATATGGCGACATATTTTCTGGTGTTTACCGTTTGCCAACCATTGCTATGTCTAATTAATGGTCCAATAGATTTAATTTCGTCGGAATTTATTTCAATCCTTTCTTAAAATTGTTAGTAGTGCTGCTGCTATGAAATCCTTTTACTAGGCTTGGTGTACTTTCAAGCCGCTGAATTAATTTCTCAAATTGTTTGTTGGTTGTTATTTTAATTTTTTTTCTATTTTAAATACTTTTTCAAATAAATAACCGTGACAGCTAAAACTTTCTATCGAGTCGTTGCCAAAAATTGTGTCGACAAAAACAGAGCCAATTTAACACAATGTTGTCTTAAAGTCGCCTATTAAAATGCGAAGCAGCTGTCAATTGTTATCGAAATCCGTCAATATTGACAACGGCAATGCCATTATTGCACCGTCGACGTCACTTGTGGCGACTTTGACATTCGCAATAAGGGTGAATATATAGTAAATTTTACTAAGTTCCCAAACCTCTATAATATAAGCATATTTTTCACAAAACGCCCAAGTATCAGATAGAAGTTTTTAAGACACTTACAAACATGAATAAAAAGCAATAGAGTTCACGCTTTGTTATACGGTATACAATACCTTATGTGAGTGCATTCTAGTCGCTTTCTCACCGGTCTACTCCCAAAACGGTTAATTTTACAGAAAAATGCATGAGACATTTTTTGTAGATAATTTCACGACAAACAATTTTTAATACGACCTCTATTGACCTCCGAGCAATAGGTCGCGAGATATTTGCGAAAAACTGATTTTCGTGACCTTTTGACCTTGAAAACTTTTTTAGCCGGCACGATATCAATGTCGATTTTTCACATCTTCATTGCAACGCCGTAATAAAGGTATATACAAAAATTTAGCTCACTAGGAATTTTTCCGCAGATTGGGGTTTAAAATGCCTACTATGACTGGACTAACTGTTTTTAATTTTATAGGAGAGAAAAAAAGACTAAATAAAATACTTTAAGTGACTGAAGTATAAAGTCTCTTCATTTTCGCTTTCAATGCAATTGATTTTTATGACGAACAGTTTAAAAATTTGTAGGGACAAGCGCTCCGATGTAATAATTATTAATTGAAAATGCGACTTTAAATTTTTGTTAGTTACGTCATTTCACATTTCAGCTAACGATATGGAACTATGTAGTTGCATACATATATAAAAAAACATATTCATCCGTGTATTTTCAACATCCCACTTTCTATAAGATATTTTATAAAATCCCGCTTTTTTGGTCATATTTTCTTCAGAATCCTGCTTACCAACCGTTCTTGTCGCGCTTTTGACAAAAACCTTCTGGTCACGTTATACATGCCCAAATATATTCTAAAATAAAAAATAATAATGCGTTTTGAATTTAGATTAGAAAAATTTAAATTTGTACGAGAAAAATTTACAAGAAATAATTTTTGGCGATTTTATTTCTACTTTTGGCGATTTTATGCTAAATTTTTATACGATCATTTTATAAAAATTTATTTAAAAAAAAGTATTAAATAAAAACAAGTTTAGTATCAAATATATATTAAGAAAAACTACATAAATTGATTTTGGCGACTTATGGTGATTTTTAAAACCAATTTGGCGAAATAGGTCGGAAAAAATCTGACAACCCTATGAATAAGAGGTTTAAATTAGGGATGTAACGAATACCGATACCGATATATCGGCGATACTTCAGATTTTCCGATACATCGGTATCGGCGATATTTTACTGTCGATACGACGATGCTTTAAAAAATTTGTTTCAGAGTTTTTTTTAACAAATAATTTATTTTTGTTCAATTTTAAATGAATTAAATTCACTTCGTTATTTTTTAAATCTTATTAATATCAATTTTAAAAATTAATAATATTTTATGCTGTTATTTTGTAAAAAAATTATTTACTTTTTTGTTAATTTTACCATGAATTCAAATTCAAGTCGTTGTTTTTTAAATCTTATTCCAGCAAAAAAAGACACTCCAAAGAAGTCATAAAAATGTAGAATTCGCGATCCGGAAATATTGCAAATTTGGATAATTTCTAATTAGTTTTACATATCCTTGCCATTGCAAGAAGTTCTGTTTTTCGATTACCAATCAGCGAATTGGAAGCGATGCTAGGACAAATTTCTTTTTCGGTGTTCTATAATGGTTTTTCCTCAAGGAAAAAGGATAAAAAATTACCCATTTTCACAATTTTTTTTTATGTGTAAATTTAAGTGAATAAATATAAACTTTTAAAAGACTTTTAATAATTAAGCTATTAAGTTGTTTAGAAGAATATTAGTTGATAAATGTTCTTTAAAAAGTAGATTTTTTAAAAAGCATGGCGAGTATTTTTTAAAATTACAAAGGAATTAAAATTTTTTTCTTGCTTTTCTACTAATTATCTGCATATTTTTAATATAGATTTTTTTGAAGCAAAGAAAATTTAGCTCCTTAAAAATTACTTCCAATTTTTTATACTGGGTTAAAATCAATTTTAAATATTCTCCCTTACAATGTAATTTTGTATAATAAAAAAATTGCACTTTTTTGTTGATCTAAGCTTGAACTCAATTTCAATATTCGTATCGGTATCGGAATCGGTATCGGCGATATTTATTTTTAAATATCGGTATCGGTATCAGATCGGCAAAACGGCGTATCGTTACATCCCTAGTTTAAATATATCTATGTAATATCAAAGTCGTAAAAAATCTAATTTTGCATTTCCTCAAGTCTTCAAAATGAATATTTATAAAAAACTATATAAAATTTTTTTCTGATCTCTCAGTTAAGATTAAGGCGTGTCGCATGCCCACTATTGTTGTCAATTAAAACCATAATTTAAATCGTTCGAATAAAATATCATAATTTTTTTCTTGTTCTAACAGCCCAATCATTTTAAACTTTTATTCGAATATTCGAACGAATAACGAATAAAAACTTTCATTCGAATAACCACGTTAAAATCAAGATTTTTAATGTATTCTAGCCTAGATAGAATACATTCATCTTTATTCTTCTTCTGCTTTAATCGGTTAATCACTCGATTAATTAATCGAAGTTTAAATTTAATCGGTTAATAGTCGCTTAATCTCATTATTAATCGGTTAACCATTTGGTAAAGTTTTTTCATAAATTAATTAATTTAAATTAATAAAAATGCATAAATTACACTTTGCGGCAAATGAAGACTTGGAAAAACACACAGACTGGGCAGTACAGGTAAAACCCTATACTCAGTTTGGCAACTTTGGTGAAAAAATGTTTATGGACCTGGAAATTTCTGAAAATCAGTGAGCCCTCAAACAAAAGTGTTATCAGTATTTGGGCAACAATTAATTCAAAATTAATGGTACCGCTTAACTATACATATATGACAATAATGTAGCTAAGAGTTTTTACTGACAATATTTAGCAAAGTTGTAGTTGCGGTAGAGCTGAACAAGTTTTGTGAACATAGCAATACAGTCTAAACCTGTCGAAGCATCCTGACAGCTCACACAGACCACTTTTTTCCTTAAAAGTTGTAGTTTGTAGTTGCTAAAAATGTTTTTTCAAAATAATATATTCAAGTGCACACTTCTCTGTTATGTTTCATTTACATTTTGTGCCAAATAACAAATAATTTTTAATATTTTTTAATAATTTAATTAATAATTGAAAATAAAATTTTTTTGATTTCAAAAACAAAAACACAACTTAATAAACTATATCATAGGTTGTTTATTATTATTTAATTGCCACTTTGTAATTTGCGCTAATGTTATCTGTATCTTCTTTTAAATTCATTGCGCTTTTCCTCTTTTGTTGTATTCGCAAACTCTCTATTGTGTACCTTTTCAATATTTTCTTTATCTAGAATCTAGATCTTCACTTCTACAAAATTAGCTGTATGGCCAGTGTCCAGGATGTGTTGCGTAAGTGCTGTTGAAGGTTTGTTTTTCTCAATATCATTTTTATGCTCTCTTATTGTTCTTTCTAAATTGCGTTAAGCTGAAAGTCCATAACAGGCGTTACACGCTTTATCGCGTTATAAGCGTGTCAAAAAAGTAGAATCAGTGTGACAAGTTACATAGCACAAAGCGTAAAACGCTTAGACACGTCACGATACGAAAAGTATGTTAACTTTCTACCAAGGACCGTAACTATTATGACTAATATCCAGGGACCGATAATAACAGTTATTTGGGAATTTTTAAACAAAAAAAGCACAGAGAAAGAAATGCCGGAGCTAAGTTTCAAGCACACCATTTTCATCGTCGTCGTCAATATATTCCAGATACGTTGTGCTTTTTATTTTTGTGACTTTTATTTTTTTTTTAAACAAAAATAACAGTTATTTTCTGATTTTTATTTTCTCGAGCAGAAATAAAAGTTATTTTTAACGTATATGTGTTTGAGCAGAAATGAAAGTTGTTTTTAACTTATATTTTGTTTGGCCGAAAATAAAAGTTATTTTACAATAAATCTTTTTTTGAGCAAAAATAAAAGTCATAGTCATACAAGCGCAAACATCCGGATATGAGAAAATTTAGCAAAAATAGAAAAACGTATCAAAATTAAGTTGTGAAAGTGAGAAGATAGGAGCTGAAGAAAAATAACACCTGTCGCGGAAATGACAATAATTTGCAAAATTTCATATATCTGAAGTAACATATTGGTTTAGAACAGCGTTGCGCAAGCCCTATGCGCTTGGTGCTCATTTGTTTTTGTAAAAGCACTTAGCTATAGGATGTGTGTTTTAATACACACACAGCACTAGCAATATGTGGGTTTGGCTGTGTGTTTTAATACACACATACAGCAAGCACTCAGCACTACCCAGCAGCTAAATATACAACTAGATACGCTTTGGACAGTCATATACTAGTTGTAATGACACTAGTAAAAAAACGACAGTAATATTACTAGTTTTAGCAAGACTAGTAACTATACAAGTAAAAAAGGACAATTATATTACTAGTCGTATCGAGACTAAAAACGATACTAGTCAAAAAAGGACACAATTTTCAGGTATACGACTTAGGGACATTATTACAACTTGACAATAGCTAAAAGCAGGCTTTTGTCTTACGGATAAACAGTTTATCATTATTACAAATTTACTTTAACCTACCAGGTAGGATGCACCTGACTTTAACTTATCACTCACTTTCATTTAAAGTAAAGTTTTAATAAAGGTAAACCGTTTATTCGTCCGACAAAATCCTTCCTTTAACTATTGCCATGTTGTAATAAAGGCCCTTATACATAAAACATATTTTCAACTTTTAAAAAAATAAGCAGAAAGTAGCTCAGTGACTTCAGTGCCATGAAATATGAGGAATGTGCATTCGTACCCCGGTCGAGCCAAAGTTTTTTTAAGAAATACAAAACGATAAATAAAAAAACTAATAAGAGCATTACTGTACAGCAACTGGTATTCCAACTGGGTTATAACTGTATACAAATGACCTAGTTGTGCTCCTATGACAACATCGATAGTTCGATATATGAAGAAAAAACAGATAGGCAACTAGTCTGAGTTAAAAAGCAACTAGTATGTTTCTAAACACATACTAGTCATTTTGTCTGCAGGGTAGCAATACAAAATGCACAAACAACTTTGTCTTATTAGTTTTTTTGTCATTCTTCACTGTATACAGGCAAGTGCAAGGCAACAATAAATAAATATATGAAATATTTTTTTCTTTGTATGCATTGGTTTTTACAACAAAAAATATTGAATCAAAATTAGTTTTTCTTTAAATGCATTGGTGTTTGCTCTTTCATAAGAAACTTTTGGGCACCCCTGGTTTAGAATCACTAAAAACATAAAAAGGGGTAGGTAATATGTGGTGAAAATCCTCATGTATCGCTTTTGCGAACGAATATGTGCAAAAAATTTCAAGATCTGAAAAACATTTAGAATTAGTTCTTAATAATTAAAAATGTAAAAGGGTGTTTGTTAATTGGTGAATATTGTACGAGTATATATCGCGAAAGTGACGAAAATTCGCTAAAAAATTTACAAAATCGGAAATAGCTTAAAAATATGTTCAGAATCATTAACTAATTTTGAATGTTTTTTGCACATATTCGTTCGCGAAGGCGATACATGAAGATTTTCACCACATATTACCTACCGCTTTTTATGTTTTTATTGATTCTAAACCTAAATGCTATTTTTAGCAAATTACCCAGTAAAAAAGTTGCTTCCAATAAAGCAGGTTTCTACTATTATGGAATAAAAGTAGCGCTGACAAACCTGCTGATATCGCTGCTGATTTTTGTATGGCGAGTTTCCGGATTGGAGTACTACAATTTTGCTCACAAAAGCGCTTTTAAAGCGCTGAAAATCATCAACATTTTCAGCACTAGAACTGAAAATATATAAAAAAAATAGTTTGATGTAGGATTGGTGTCGTTAACGCCATTTTGAATTTTTCTTATTCCTTTCTTTATTTATTTTTATTAATTTCATATTTTTACTCAATGTTTGTTATTTTAACTTCAACTAGTATCGCACTAAGAACCTTCAGGTTTGAAGTCCAACGTACCAAACACTCGTCCAAAAACTGTTGGAAAACGGCACCAAGAAACTCAAATAAACTTACTCTTCATTCTCGCTTAAAAACCTACTTTGGATCAGCACTATAAAATCAGCTTTTTTGTATAGCTTGTGTACGAAGCTTTTGTATAAGTAAAAAGCAAATACTTTTCTCGCTTCAAAACCTGCATTGTTGTGACGCTATGAAACAGCTTCTGAACAAGCTCATATTTTTAAGCGAATTATGAAGCGCTTTATTTCTTTAGTGCTTCAAAAAACATGAAATTTTTTTACTGGGTATTGTCATTTCCTGTTTGCGCTTGTAAAATTAACTTTTATTTTTACTTAATATGTATATATAAAAGTCAAAAATAACTTTTATTTTTGCCCAAAAAAAATATAAGTTAAAAATAACTTTTATTTCTGCTCGAAAAAATAAAAATCAGAAAATAACTGTTATTTTTGCTCAAAAAAATAAAAACCCGAAAATAACTGTTATCATATAACTTTTACGATACAAGTTATAACTGTTACGGTCCCTGGTAATATAAAAATTACGATTAATTGTTATTTCCAATTTTTACTAAAAAAAATCAATTAATAAGAATTATAATTGTGTTTTATTTTTTGATCTTAAAATAATTCCTTTTTATGGGTTTTATTTTTTAGCTCAAAAATAACGATTATTTTAAATTTTTATTTTTTGGTCGAAAGTAACGATTATTACTTGATTTTTATTTTTTGCTTACATATAACGATTACTGCAGATTTTTAATTCTCGTAATACGTCTTAAGCAAAAGCTTAATTTGCTAAATTTACCTGGAATAAAGGACTTGAATGTAAATTTGCAAATTTAGTTTTTGGGAATCCCGAGAACTTCTGGGATTAAGGGGAGATTTTTGTAAAAGTTTTTGGGAATCCAGAAAGTTCTGGGTTTCTGAGGAGAGTTTTGTTAAAGTTTTTGGGTATCCGGGGAACTTCTGGGATTTTGGGTAGATTTTTGGTAAAGTTTTTGGGAATCCGGGAATCTTCTGGGATTTTTGGGAGATTTGTGTCTCAATTTTTGGGAATTATTGACCGGTTTGCGTCTAAGGGTGGTGTCTGCTTAGTGAAGATGTCTCGGCTAAATACTAGGTGTCTCGGCTAAATTCTGGAGATGTATCAGTGTGAGTGAGTTTAGTGTTATGAATTACTGTGAATGGAAATTTAAATGGATTGGTGCATATGACCAGGACTCGGAATTTCATGCAACTAAAAATAGATTTTAAGCGCTTAAAAAATGCACCTAAAAATTTAAAATATGCGAAAAAATATGCATTTATGTACCTACGAACAATGCACCAAATTTTTTATTATTATTCAAAGAAAACATAAAATAAACATTGCAATTCATGTAATAAAACTAAAAAACTATTTCAAACAGAAATCAGTAAATTTTATACCTAAAAAATAGGACCTACTTATAGAACGCAGAGAAAGTCATCCCTTGCTTTGCCTTTAAGTGATAGGATATGTAAACAACTCTCTTAGGGCGCATGAAGCTATTGCACATCGAAGAACTGCGTTTAACATATACTGAAGCTAAGGAAGCTTATTTCAATTATGATATTTTTGTCGGCGAAAGTTTGGTTTTTAAACAATTTGAATCTGATTAGAGTATCTCGGAAAATGTCATTGCCGAAGTTTTTCTCTATGACATCATTTAACTTTTTATTTCTTCTGCGTTTTGGCCTTTTACATTGTATACTTCTGTAACACTTTTGTCAACGTAAGTTACTTGTTTGCAATTTGAAGAAAAAAGTTAGAAATTAGGGTATGTTCCACTTTCAAACGCCACTTTAAATTAGTTGTTTAATAATTTTTATAAAAATTGGAAAATATGCAATTAAAAATTGTTTATTACTCCAAAAATATGCATTTATTGTCAAAATATGCAAAAATATGCCCTTACCACCAAAATATGCAACTACAAATCGATGCCAGACTAATTAAAGCTGTATGATTTGGATAGATAATTAGTCAATACCTATTTATATGTCACCACAAAAAACATGCATTTGCATGTGTAATAAACTCAGCTTTTAAAAGTAAGACACAGAGTTTATTAGAAATTAGGGTATGTTCCACTTTCAAACGCCACTTTAAATTAGTTGTTTAATAATTTTTATAAAAATTGGAAAATATGCAATTAAAAATTGTTTATTACTCCAAAAATATGCATTTATTGTCAAAATATGCAAAAATATGCCCTTACCACCAAAATATGCAACTACAAATCGATGCCAGACTAATTAAAGCTGTATGATTTGGATAGATAATTAGTCAATACCTATTTATATGTCACCACAAAAAACATGCATTTGCATGTGTAATAAACTCAGCTTTTAAAAGTAAGACACAGAGTTTATTATATTAAAAATATGTAAGTCTTTTATTTCAATTTCTTAAGTATAAAATTAATCTTGCTGCTTTGCTGAATATTTACTGAGTGACTTAATTATAAATTGTACAAATTAAGTAGACAGTAAAATATTGGTTACAGTTATCCCTTTGTTTCCAAATGCATACACTTAATATAATATGTACTGAGTAATAATAATAATAGAGAGTAATGATCATAATGATATTGATAATGATCTTTAATAAGAGTATTGATAATAGTATTGATACGGATCTTTACTAAGTCGATACCCTACAACTACCCCCATCACAATTTTGTTTCTCAGCAAATAAGATACATATTTTAAAACATGATTCATTATATCATTTAAACATAGTATACATCGTTAGAAAACAAAATTATATATGCTACTATCTAATTATTTATTTGCAACTTTTAGTTATTATTTCTTATTTTTTAGCTTTTCTTTCTCTTAAATTATATTTAACCATTTCATTTTCTTTTTGTGTTGCGTCCATAGAGACAATATTATCGTTTTGCATTCCTTCAATAGTTACAATATTTTCTTGTTCTGTATCTTCTATATGATTTGACAACAACCTATCTCCAATACTTTGTTGGACACTGGGAAGCATTTTTTGCAATGGGTCTGCCACGGTTGTTGGAATTGCAATATTTTCATTAAGAGGTTCAGCACATAAGACAATTTGGTTCGCATGCCTTTTCCAAGTCTTATTATTTTCAGTCTTTATTAAATATGTTTGCTTACCAAGCTTCTTAAACACTGTGCCTCTAATCCAAGAAACCTTACCCGGAATCGAATAATCTTTGCATATTACATTATCATCTTCATTAAAAACGTTATTTTTATGGGCTTTATGACATTTAATCTGATTTTTTTTTTTTTGTTTTTTGCATAAACATTTACTTGGTCTTTATTCATTTTTACAACTTTTTAATAATTGGATTGCTTTTTACAGCTGGCATTTCGGATGAATAATTTATGTTGCAAATCTCTATTCCAAACTCTTTTATAAAGTTTCTACCTAAAAGTGGTGGACCGCCATGTTTAATCACAACAATTGGAATGAGTTTCCTTTTATTACCGTATTCTACTAACACATCACAAGCTCCTATAGGAATTATATTTGTACCGTTATAAGCCTTCAACACCAATTCTACTTTACGAAGACGATAATTACTAAAAATAGCTTTGTATGTTTTTTCCGAAATTACATTATTTTCTGAACCCGTGTCCAACTCCATATCAAAAGGATTGTTATTAATAATTACTTTAATTTTTATAGGTCCATCTTCTGAACTTGTTAAAGAAAATAAACTTAAATCTCTATCAACATTTTCTAAAAAATTAATTTTTTTTGTTTTACACGAACGAACACTCCACCGACTCCAAAAAGATTTTGTCTCGGGCTGGACCTTTCTCCAAACCCATTACAAATTTATCCCGAATTGCTGTTGATAAATTTGCACCAAATTCACAATTAACTGCCAATGATCGAACACGTACGGCCCATTCGTTTATTGTCTCCGTAGCTAATTTCGAAGCATTGTAAAATTTGTACCTTTCGGCAAAACCTGATGTTGGTGCCTTGAAATGTTGTTTCATTACCTGCACACACTTATCATAAGTCGTTGCAGCATCTTCTATTTTTTCCGGACTCACTAAATTTCGTAATAACATATACGATCCGTCGCTTAAGGACGTCAGCAAAATAGCCTTCTTTTTCACCACATTCGTTATATCATTTGCCACTAGAAATTGTTCCATCTGGTTCTCAAATATTGACAAATTGTGCTGAGTATGGTCAAAGTTCGGTACTTTACCAAATATTTGTGCTATTTGTGTAGTCGCCATAATTCTCGATATCACGGTTTTTTAAATTAATTATTCTTTGACTTTATACGTACTTTATACGTATGTATGTACTTTGCAATTTATTAAAAAAACTATTGAATTTCGTTTTAAAATTGTTTTACCCTCGTCGCCACTGTAATAAACTCAGCTTTTAAAAGTGAGATATGTAAGTCTTTTATTTCAATTCCTTAAGTATAAAATTAATCTTGCTGCTTTGCTGAATATTTAGTGAGTGACTTAACTTCAAATTGTACAAATTAAGTAGACAGTAAAATATTGGTTACAGTTATCCCTTTGTTTCCAAAAATGCATACACTTAATATAATATGTACTGAGTAATAATAATAATAGAGAGTAATGATCATAATGATATTGATAATGATCTTTAATAAGAGTATTGATAATAACAGTATTGATACGGATCTTTACTAAGTCGATACCCTACAGCATGAAAGTCCGAGCCCTGCATATGACTAATAAATACTTCAACAAAGTAACGATTAAATCCTCAAATAATGATTATTTTTAAGCAAAAAAAAAATAATCGTTACTTTCGAGCAAAAAATAAAAATTTAAAATAATCGTTATTCTTGAGCGAAAAAATAAAACGCAATACGATGAAAAAATTAAGCTCAATTATAATTCTTAGTTATTGATTTTTTAGTAAAAATTAAAAATAGAAGGTTATTGCATAAATGGGAAGCATGTCAAAAAATAGTAATTTTATTGTTCAACAAAATGTTACTAATATTCTGGGATCATTATGATTTTTTTTGTCAAAAATTGTGCAATAATCATTATTTTCGGTCCCTGGTTTCTACTTTTGTAAGCGTCATAAGTGACGTGCTAAAATGTCAGCTGGTTTTGTTAGCTAGGGGGTGATAATTAGTGTTTTATTTTCAATGCTATCGATAAATATGTTTATATCGTCCATTAGTTTGCATCTATTATATAGTGAAAATAAATGTTAAAAAAATGTAAAACTTTCGTAATAGATGTTAAATATATTTCCAAGCATAAAATTTGCATTATAGTTATCGATAATTATTAAGTATTTAATGTCATCTCTCAACTTTTGTTTATTCATTTCAATAATTTGAAGTAAGCAGAATGGAGAAAACTTTATTGAAGCTGAAAAATAATACGAAGTCCTTTACAAAAAATCGCGGCAAAAAATCCAGTCACTTTACGCTGCAAGTGCAAGGTATGCACCCAAAATATTTTCATGTTCTTTTGGAGCTTTTTATAAACACTTGTAGCACAAAATATTTAATTGACAAACTCAATAAATTCTAGAAATTCTTTAAAAATCTCAACTTTACTTTCCATTTTTTAAACTCTTTTAATGTTTTCAACTTTTTTTAACTCAGGAAATTTACAGAGCAGCTGATGAAATCGAAAATATTGCCGCGAAAAAGCCCCGCATGTAACTTGAAGTGCAGAAAAGCGCAGAAAGCGTAGAAAAATAGAATGCGCTGACGCAGAGCGCGTGCTATGGACTTGCAGCTTTATGCTGCACCAATGTACAGCATATCACAGTTGTTGTTTTCATCGCCTTTACACTTTATTTCGTAAACTACATTTCTTTGTTGTTGGTTTTTAGGTGCAGCTTTTATTTTTGAAAATAAAAACATCAGAAACACAATAGAAAGCAGAAACGAGTTATTATTGGGCTTACTTGAAACTAAAAAATAAGTAGTCAAATAAACAAATTAAAAGAAATTTATACACATTATACTTGATTTACATTTTTTTAAATTTTTTGACCCAGCTGGGACTCGATCCAGTGCTCGTTCACTATTTAGAGAAGCTCAAACCAAATTGACAAATGATATCACTTGTGAGGTTTCCAGATCCAGCTGGGATAACTTCGCAAGATATTCATACTGAGGCTTCCTCGTCAACAGCTGCGTATACTCGTAGTAGTCATAACGAGGCACGTTCTTATCGGTGCGCATGCCAGAAGATTAAATCTTCCTTATAACGACTTCTGCAGGAGTTGTCAGAATGAGGAGGAAGACTGTTAAACACTTCCTCTGACAATGTCCAACACTACCTAGGTATAGGGCGTCGTACTTGAAAAATCCGTCACTACCCGAACTAGCAGACCTGGGGCAATGCGACATTAGGGGAATCTTCTTATATATAAAAAGGCCACACCATTTTTGTCGTACACATTTAAGTATCTTATTGTCCACCAATATTGATGAAACATATATGGTTTAAAAGGTATTTTTCTCTAGATATGCCCAATATATTTTATTGTCTAAAAACCCGTCTACAAGCAAACCCGATTACGGACCAAGTGGTCGAATTTCGATCGCCGGGCGCGATTCTAGTAACTTCATTCATACGTTACACGCGTTGGTCCAACACCGATCCAACCTCTAGGATAGGCAGGGTATATTCTTCAATTTGTTTCTTATCCATCTCAGGCATCACCCAAGTGAGCCGGTTTTTAGAAAACGGCAGTATTTTCAACCTAACCTAACTCTTTTGCCAATCTATCCACAAGAGGCATGGCAAATTGGATTTTAAAATTGTATCAATTGTTGTCTAAAATTGTACTTTTTGGACCTAATTGTACCAAAACAGATTTTTGACACCAAAAACAGGTATTAAGTATATAAAATATATAATTTTTTATACATAGATACAAACATCTATAGTACTATCTGTCGAATTGGAAGGTAGAGGGATATATTATCAATAAATTTCCGAAATATTCGCCTTTACTAGCTACAGTGCAAATAAATTTATAATAACATTAAATTAAAAATTTTAAAACCCCAGAAGAAATTGGATGATATCTTCAGAGCGGCTGGATTTATTTTCTTTTTTCAAATAAAGGTTAGAAGATTTTAGATCAAGTCCAAACAAAATAAACTAAACTAAAATCGATCTAGCCGTTTGGGAGGTTAGTTGCCACAGACACACTGACTCAAGAGAAGGCAGCTAGAAAAGAGGTGATAACTTCTAAACAGCTAGATCGATTTTCTTTGAACATAGCTAAGAACACTCTTGATCAAGTCCCCCTTCAAAAAAAAAACTAAATGAATATCGGCCCAGCCGTTTCGGCTCTACGAGGGAACAGATACACACCACAAACTTATAACAACGCTATGTTTTGTTAGCTAGGCTCGTCTGACCGCTTTAATTATTTCCCTTTTAAGTCGAATTTTGTTCTCAATACTTCGCAAAATTTTAATTTAATTCAGAAAAAATGTTGCATATGTATGAGTGGACGAAAAGGATAAAATATTTGATCACAATAAAAGAGCTGCAATAAGGATATTTTATAAAAATGGAAAAAATTGTTAATAGTACTAAATAAGCTATTGGTGTAGTACCATTTTACTTTTAAAGTCCGATTTGCACCAAAAATGGTACAATTGTACCAGTTTTGCCACCCGTGATCCACAACCTAACGTTCCTATTTAAACCTAAACCTACTGTTTTTACTCCTCCCCATCTTCTTCTTTCTCTTTCACATGTATCGCAAAGGGATCATACTCTTGGACCTAAATGGGCTGGTATTTTTCTTCCCTATACCAGCAACCTGCTAACCTAAGCTGCTACCTTGAGAACCTTGGCAAAATACCTTCTTTAATGGTGAATGTTGGACCAGTTATTCTGTGCATACCGAAAAACGTGTTTAGCTGAAGATTCCACACTCCGAATAGTCCGAGATATTAGAAGATGTATCTAGAATTTGACGTCCGATTAAAAACCGCCAAGGGCAAAATTGAAGCAATATCTAAACCATTAACAAAGCTATTAATACAATAAATTAAATGGGCTGTATTTTGAGCCGATGATTTTTTCCCGTTTTTGAGTCGTGATTGAAATATCTTTCATCCTAGGGATGACAGCCACAACATTTTTTACGTATATCGGTCAACTCTTACGGATGGAATAAACATAATTTTTTCTATCTTATACCTTCCTAAAGTGATATCGTGTAAGTTCAGTTTAAAAAGTACATAGTATAAAAGGTGCACTTTGGATTTTGAATGATAACATTATCACAATTCAAAAGCAATAAGAACCACAAAAGAAGTAGATCACAGAAATGTAATGCCGACATAGCAACAACTCAAATTTATTTATTATTCATACGTATGAATGCACAACGTACATACTATGTATTTACGTACATACTTAAATTAAATAAATTGTAAATAAATAACAAATTCTTTATTCTTGGATATGAAGACTGTACCTCCCAACAGAGGAATCGTAACGGCAGCATTACTAAGGCATTACAGTTGTAACATTTAAATATTTATTTTGAAATTTGTCACATCTTAACACAATATTGAACTTACCATTTCTTTTGATGTAATCCTTGTTCAGGGAGTGACTTTGCAAAATATAAATTTTCAGATTAATCTCTCAATTAAAGCACTTGAATGTCATTAAAACAACAAATTTTCATTTTATCAAACTGACAAAATTAGTTTATAATTTTAAAACTTGTTATACAATTAATTAGTTTTGTTCAAATCGTTTCTTTTCCTTTATAAAAAAACTTCTTCTTATATCATATTACGTATTAACAATTTAGTAGGAAAATAAAACTTAAGTCTTGAATTTTATTATTAATAACTGCAGACTTTAACTAGACACCTGCTTGTTGTATGTACATACGTATGTTGTTGTTTAAGGGCTCAGTACTAGTATCCAATCTTATTTTTTTAATTTTTTGTTAAACGAATTTTTTATACCGAATAGTACAAACAACAATTTATGAAGACAACGTTTCTATTTTGTAGACCGATCAAAAATAAACTAAAATGCAAAGAAAATAGTCGAGAATTTTATACTTAAAGAATATCTGCTAAATGCTCGTCGTCATCCGACTACGAGTGGTAAATGAAACAAAAAAATCAAAACAAAAATAAATTGCTTAATTTGATTTTTTTTTTGTTATTGTTCAACATACATATTAATCTTAATTTTTAATGCAGTTTGTACTAGTAAAAATGAGCATAAGATTAACAAGAGAGAACAAAACAAAGGCCCCTGACATCATCAACAACTACGAACAAGTCAACCACAGGGATGCCAGGTCCTTTCCATCGCACTTCCCAAATTTTAAAAAATATTTCCCCGAAAAATTCCCTGTTAAAAGGAAAATCCCCAAGAAAATTCTCATAAAAAACGCATATTTTTAAAAAGTTTACACGATGAAATAAATATTTCATGCAATTTGCTGCATGAAATTTTTTATGGTCAGGGAAGAAATTTGGTAGAAAAAGTAGTACGAAATGAATGTTAAGATGATTCTTGTCAAGTTTCTTTATCCCATTTGCATCTCCACAGTTGCAAGAAGCAAATAAAAACGTTTCATAAAATATTTCAACATGTAAATTTAGTCTATATTATTCACGGTTTATATGTATCAGGAAATAATTGTTATCAAATACAAAGTGTTAGGAAAGTTTACATACGGCTGAAAATGTTAAAGCTTTTTAATAAATTACTAATGATTTGGTAAAGCACTGATAAAATGTTAACGATAATGTTGAACTTTCAGATAAAACTTAAGTTCAGGAAAACTGAGAGTTAGTAAACTTTTAAATACAATTGTTATGATTGAACTTTGTGTTAATAGGGATTAGTACATTATCTGAAGTCCGAATCTCTCAATGTACTCGTATGTTGTTAAAAATATTTTGGAAGAAGTAGTTTTATTTATAGATCAAAGGAAAGAAACTTTTAATGAATTTCCCCTAAAAACACCAGTGTATTTCTTAAATAACCCCAATGAAAACCCCAAATGACAATTTTCATCATTTTTTGTGATGACGATTCCCCTAATTTGGGGTCAGAACTTTTAAGCTGGCAGCCCTGGTCAACCAGCCAACCACTTTTTTGATAAGGATAATAAAGATAATTGTTTAAATGTAAATAGTATCTGCAACACATTCTGGTCAACATGTGCTTGCGTAAATACCACACCATAATAAATCTACATACCCAGGCAACATTTATTGCCAACATGTTTAACGTCACAAAAATATGTGCTTTAATCAACCCAGTTAAAATTCCCTCTAACATTTGGCAGAGTAGTCTGTAGTTTTCTGGTACGACGTTTCTTCACATTTTCTGAAATATTATCCAATTAATATCAGACTAGTCTGCACATTATCCGAAGGCAATTGAATTTTCTTCAATATTTTTTTAACAAACACACTCCGCGTTCCATGGAGGGAATCGAACCCACAACCTCTACACTAACAGGCTAGCATCGCTACCACTCACCCACAGGTTAAATGTTTTCTGATGAGCTGCCATAAGCAGCAGAACAATGCATGGAGATTTTTAAGCGTATCTGTGATAAATTTCTGATTCGAGCTTCGAATTTTCTCCGACGTTAATACGATAGGATGTAAAAAGTATCAGATGAATCGAAAAATTTGCTGATGTTTTGTCAGACATTTTTCCGACATTGTTCAGACATGTCGAAAATTCCTTTAGAATTTCCCTAGAAAATTCGTCAGAATTCGTACAGAATTCTCTTAGAGATTTCGGTATAGTTTTTAGAATTTCCTCAGACAAAAAGGTCCTGTTTTTTGTCAATCATTAATATGTTTGCTAGGTACATGTCGCTCATTTGATAAAACAACGTCATAATTCAAAAAGTAAGATTTTTGAGTTAATAATGCAGAATTAATCTTCGTTTTTTATATTGTGTAAAAATGTCGTTAAAATATCCTGCATACCACCTCTTAAAAGATTAATATATTATTATTTTTCCCTTAGTTTATATGTAAATTGAAAACTTTAAAGTCGTTTTCGCAAAACTACTTTTTTGAATTATGACGATGTTTGAGTAAATGTACATTAGGGTGGGGCGTCCCATTTTTTTTGGGAACTTCAATTTCGAATAGCAAAAAAAGGTTGCATTTTATTTTTAGATACATGGGAAAAATAATGAAAAAAATATTGGGACCTACTTTTATCCCTCTACCGCAGCATCAACATTTTGAATATGAGATCAAATTGATTAATTTGTGAAACATCATATGATGGAACATTATAGATTCTTTATAGCTGTTATAACTCGTTACACTCAAAATATCCACTATTTTATATATCCAAGGTCAGATTTGAGACAAACGTAAGATGAAATAATGAAGCAAATTTTAGAACTACTAAAAAACATTTTCTAAGATAATTTGAGTTCGCTGAACCCGAAAATGATATTCATTTATTTTTCTTTGTGTGAGTTTTCCCGATATTTGCAAAAAACAAGTTTTTTATTGGTTTTTTTAGTTTTTTTGCTTATTGGCGAAAATTCCGAGCACGGCTCATCAAAATAAAATAACTTGCACACTGTCCATTCTTTCATTCAATATACTAATTTTGCCGATAGTATAAAAAAAGTATAGAGTTACAGGCCTTAAAAGTTTAAAAAAGTATATTTTAGACCTTTCCCAAAAAACTATCATTTATAATAAATTTCACAAATATTTTTGAAATAAACTGTTAACGCAGTTTATTAGCCCTGTCCTTCATCTTTATTTTCCGCCATGTCTGATTCCCTGACGAAGAAGGGTTTGGACACAGTGGGCATTTCCATTAGAGAATCAATATGAGAGAATATTAACTAAGTCATATTTTTAAAAGTTTATAAAAAATTTCGCAAATACTCCTGAAATAAACTGTAATCGCAGTTTATTAGCTCTATCCTTCACCTTCATTTTCCGCCAGGTTGGATTCCCTGAGGAAGAAGGGTTTGGGCACAGTGGGCATATCCCTTAGAGGATCCATATGAGAGAATATTAACTGTCATATTTTCAAAAGTATATAAAAAATTTCAAAAAATACTTTTGAAATAAACTGTAAACGCAGCTTATTAGCCCTATCCCCCACCTTTATTTTCCTCCAGCTTGGATTCCCTGAGGAAGAAGGGTTTGGACACAGTGGGCATATCCCTTAGAGGATCCGTATGAGAGAATATTAACTGTCATATTTTCAAAAGTATATAAAAAATTTCACAAATACTTTTGAAATAAAGGGTACATTCGTAAATTCAATAATTGTGCTGTAATCAAAGTTCTTCATTCGAAAACCATCACTTGGTAGTAGGTTTTTCCATCAAAAGTTTATTTACGCAAACAGTTGACAGTGCTGCTGCACATTGCTGCAACTACGGCCGCATTTTTATTACTGTTACAATAGTTTGCAGATCGGTTGCACAAATCTACTGCATTTTTGAATTCACCCAAACTGTAAGCGCAGTTTATTAGCCCTATCCCTCACCTTTATTTTCCGCCTCGTTTGATTCCCTGAGGAAGAAAGGTTTGGGCACAGTGGTCATATTCCTTATAGAATCCATATGAGAGAATATTAACTAAGTCATATTTTCAAAAGTTTATAAAAAATGCCACAAATACTTTTGAAATAAACTGTAAACGCAGTTTATTAGCCCTATCCCTTGCCTTTATTTTCCGCCAGGTTGTACTTCCTGAGGAAGAAGGGTTTGGGCACAGTGGGCATATCCCTTATAGAATCCATATGAGAAAATATTAACTAAGTCATATTTTCAAAAGTTTATAAAAAATTTCACAAATACTTTTGAAATAAACTGTAAACGCAGTTTATTAGACCTGTCAATCACCTTTATTTTCCGCCATGCTTGATTGCCCGAAGAAGAAGGGTTTGGACACAGTGAGCGTATTTGTAGAAAAAGTCCAAAATTCAGTACGAAATACTTAAAATACGTATATAAAAAAAGCTTGCATTCAATATTTTTTAAAAGCATATTTAACTCGGCATATTTATCTTCACACACATGCAATATTTTACTGTCGATGCGGCGATACTTATTTGCTGTTTCCACAATACCAACAAGCGATTTGAGTAAAAAATGTGTATGGATATCACTGAAAAAATTGAGTGCTTTTCATGTAAATTTTAGAGAAACAATGCTTGTTCACACAGAAAACAAAGGAATGTAAAATCAACTTGACGCAATTGTGATTGGAAATCATATTAAATTTACAAGAAATAATTTGTAGTTTGAGTGTGTTAGATTTTATTTGCTTTGTTTATTGCTACAGTTTACTGTTGTGCTTAGTTGTGTGCCTTGTTGTTGTTTATTCTTACATGTGTCGGCTAAGTAGACGACAAAAAACGAATTACCAGCGAAAATTTACTGCTGCTGGCTTAAAATTGTTTCATATTAATTTTAAAAGAAACATTATTAATCTAACCTTAAATCTCTTCGATTGTAAAGTGTTCACTGTTAAAACATCTTTGTTATAAACGTTAAAAAATCATTTAAATCATGTTGAAGTAAAATGAAATTATGTAATTAAAAGAATATTTTACTTTTAAGAGCATATTATCCTTTAAGAGCATTGTTAAGAGCATTTTTTGTAAAATTTTTGTCATTACTATATTCTAGCTATTTTTAGCGTGTAATTGAAAATTTTACAGCCAGATGGCGTACAGCGAATCGACTACGGCGAACTGAATTATCCTCTAACATAACCAAGGTGAATTCACATCCAGATGATCCTGCAAGCGAATTTACTACGGCGAACTGAATTTGCCACTAAGTTAACCAAAGCGAGTTGACAGCCAGGTTATGCTCCAAGCGAATTGGCTACGGCGAACTGAACTAGCCCATGCCATTACCAAGGCGAATTTAAAACCATGTGGCGTTACTACGGCAACAAAGCACATTCATAAGAGGTAGGCTCGCCTTAATTCGGTTTGGAAAATAACAATTTTGTTTGTAAAAAAGTACTGAAAAATATGGCAATAAAGCATTTGACATCCAAACTAGATCAAAAATACAAGCAGAGAAAATGAGTCAAAAATAATCACCTGATCTGTCGCGGCCACCTGCTATAATTCGCCCTGGCATCTGATGTACATCGACACGAATTGATGTACATACGTATGAATGTGATGGCAAATACAGGTGACCTCTACATATTAGGTGATTATTTTTGCTTATTTTCGCCGCTTGTATTTTTGATCTAGTTCACATGTCAATTCTCTCTTGACATATTTTTCAGTACTTTTTTTGACTTACAAAGAGGTTATTTCCCAAACCGAAATCAGGTGAGTCTACCTGTTATGAATTTGCTTTGTATGAATGCATGCTTTTTCGCAAGGCGAATTCATACACGGTGAACGCACTAAAGGCACTGATTCACTATCCTACACGATCACACGATTCATTCACAGGAAAATTTTACAGAAAGGGTTCCGCACGAATACACATATGTATAGCACTTTTCGGTTTTGCCCCTTTTTTCATTTCGGCAGTTTTATCGTTGCGTTTTTTTATAAATTTTTTTTTATTTATTAAGTTTTTTTGTTGTTTTTGCGATTTTTTCGGTTTTGGCGCTTTTTTGTAATATTGGTTTTTCGCGATTTTTCGTTTTTTGCTATATTTTGGTTTTTTTGCCGATATTTTTAATTTTGGCATATTTTTGGTCTTGGCGTTCTAGCGATTTATTTAAGTTTTGGCGTTTTTTCAGTTTTGGCGCTTTATTCGGTTTAGGGAAGAAATGTAGCAAACGTTATAGTTGGAATATTGAGTTCTGATTAAGAAACTACAAAAAAAGTTTTTGTTAAACTCTGTAACCATAAATAAAACTAATCATTCGACAATCGCAAAACTTTTTGATGATTCTATTAAAATCTTGGATGTTAACTTTAATAATGAATTGGTTTTACATTTTGTAACAGACGCTGCTCCATACATGGTGAAAGCTGCCAAATCCATTAAAACATTTTACCCAAAAATGACACATATAACATGTTTAGCCCATGGTCTTCATTGTGAAACTATATATTATTAAAAACATATTATGTAAATGTGGACAAAATAATTTCTAATGTTAAAAAGATTTTTCTAAAAGCACCATGCAGAGTAGAAGTATTTAAAGATATGTATCCGGAACTTCCTCTCCCTCCTGAACCAATAACAACCCACATGGATTGAGGCTGTAAATTATTATGCTACCAACAACGAAAAAGTTTAGAAAATTTTAGATAGTTTGAAGGATGATGCTCAATCGACTAAAATTGCGAAAGAAGCTTTACGTAAATCTAAAACAAAAACAGATTTAGTTTTTATTGCATCGAATTATGGATTTACTGCCAACAATATCAAAAAATTGCAAACTGTTGGTATTTCCCTAAATGAGCAAATAAAAATACTGAACGACACCATCGTTGTCAGATGTGGCGACAAAATTTTTGACTTGGCGACATGGCGATTTTTCTGGCGATATATAAATTTCTTGGCGATTTTTATGGTTATTTTTCAAAAAAACTGAACTTAAAAATTTTTATAATTCAGGAAAATTACTTTGTTGAAAAAGTATATTCGAAAATAAATCCCACCAAAAGTTGTCTGGAAGAAATTAAAACAATGCGATTTTGAAGCTTTTTCATATTTAAATACAGTCGTTAATGGATTTTGAATTTGGATGAGAAAAATTGACATGAAATAGTTTTTGGCGATTTTATTTCTACTTTTCCGCTAAATTTTTATACAAATATTTTATAAAAACTTGTATTAAAAAAATATTATGTAAAACCAAATTTACTATAAAATATGTATTAAGAAAAACTACATAAAGCAGATTGTGACGACTTTTGGAATTGATTTGGCGACATAGGTCAGAAAAATTCTGACAACCCTGAACGACACAGTTAGAAAGATCGACAATGTGCCTGACTCCGATTCTAAGCATATTGTTCAAAATATGTTAAAACGTGTTGTGGATAAAAACAAAGGGCTTGAAACAATACAAAATATTTAATTCGTCAGAATTCGTAGAGAGTTTCGGCAAAGTTTTTAGAATTTTCTCAGACGAAGAGGTTCGTTTTCTTGTTAACCACTCATATGGACCGTCTTCGAATACGAATTCGGCATCTTGTGCAGACTTTCTGCCCTACTTCGGACCGAAAGTACGTGTGTCGACAGCAAAAGAAACCCAGTGAACGTCTTATGCCGCAATGTCTGACATCAGGAAAAATATGTTTGTAAGCTGAAGACAACCCAGCACACAAAAAGTAAAAACGTTTGAAATACGATATATCGCTTATTTACTGAAACAGCGGACACAAAGACTTTGTCTTCTATGATATTTCGCACCACGGCGTCACTTACTAAAGATTCTGTGTAATACGAATTTTTACGAAATATTTTGCAAATCTGGTACATAAACTAATATTAGAAGTTACATACCTTCCATATTTAATAAATGACAGCTTACAAATATACACCAAATGAAAGCTTGGAAGGTTCCCTATAAAATAAAATATTCAGTATCGCTATATTGTCCAGTCTTTAAGATACCGGTGTTTTTACGTAAAAAGCCAGGCGAAAATGCTTAAAATTCCATTTCACTCATAATGGGTTAATGGCTTTGAAAATATTGAAAGTATTTCATACAATAAACGCATACATTTTAAAATGAAATCTACTCCAGCATGATTTAATATATTATTTAATATAAAAATAAAGGTACATAAGCTTTTTTAATGTAACACTGACGATTATGTGTTAAAAATAAAGAACGAAAATACTGTTTATACTCTCTTCATACAAACTGATGTATCGGAATTGTATGGTGTTTTGCATCTAATATTTGAAAAATAATATAAATTATAACTTTTTCAAGAAATTGTTGTAGTTCGCAGTTATGTGTATTGAGCGTTACTCATTTTTAGTATGACTCAATATTCAGTTTAATTAATAAAATAGCAGCGTAGGGTTGCACTTCTAAATATTTAAAAGTTTTGCGAACTTTGTTAAATAGTTTAAATTGCAAAAAGTTTCATCAATCAATAATAATGTATTGTAGTTTTTTAATTTAATTATAGTGTGTGCATAAGGAGTTTATGTTAAAACTTATCGAAGATTATACATCTGAATTGTTTTAAATTCAAAATATAGTGGGTTCTAAAAAATATTAAATTCATAAGAAAATATATTGACCATTACGTTAACAAAATTGTTATATATAATTATCTAAACATTTTAAGGTGATAAAAAAAGTTAACAGCAGCGGAAGGGCAGAAACGATATGGAGAGCATTCCATTCAGAAATTTCTGATTTCTTTCAAAAAGTCATTCCCAGAACAACCGTGAAAGCAAATGTAACGCTCAATCCACAAAAAAAATAGAAAAATGTTATTCTATATTAGGATCCATTGAATGAGGCGAAAACTATAACACCTTCTCATATTTCTATTAATTAAATTGGTAAAGTTAAAAAAAGAAAATGAAAAAACCAAAATTTACAATCACAATGAGAATCCCCATGGATATTATTTCAAAAACTCGTTTTCATATGAACACTAAAAATAATTAAAAGTTTAATGTTCGATTTGTGTTTTTGTGGGATACAAAAAAAAATATTCGGCATGTTCTGTATTTCATGTGGAATTAAAATGTGTGGAATTATGAAAGCATTGTTGTTATAAATATTAATTTAGTGAGCGAAAACTCACTCACGCGCACATTTCTAGTTTTACTGCTCATTGATAGTAGAATCGAACCTATACTGTCAAGTCCATAGGTTTTTTTTCACTGTTGCACTGTGTTATTAGTAGGGATGTAACGAATACCGATACCGATACCGATATATCGGCGATACTTCAGATTTTCCGATACATCGGTATCGGCGATATTTTACTGTCGATACGACGATACTTTTGAAATTTTTTTCAGAGTTTTTTTTTTAACAAATAATTTTTTTTTTGTTCAATTTTACCATGAATTAAATTCACTTCGTTATTTTTTAAATCTTATTAATATCAATTTTAAAAACTAATAATATATTGTGGTTATTTTCTAAAAAAAATATTTATTTTTTGTTAATTTTACCATGAATTCAAATTCAAGTCGTCATTTTTTAAATCTTATTCCAGCAAAAAAAGATACTCCAAAGAAGTCATGAAAATGTAGAATTCGCGATCCGGAAGTATTTGGATAATTTCTAATTAGTTTTACATATCCTTGCCATTGCAAGAAGTTCTGTTTTTCGATTACCAATCACCGAATCGGAAGCGATGCTAGGACAAATTTCTTTTTCGGTGTTCTATAATGATTTTTCCTCAAGGAAAAAGGATAAAAATTACCCATTTTCACCATTTTTTTTAGGCGAATTTAAACTCAAAACTTTATTTTCATGTAAATTTAGGTGAATAAATATAAACTTAGAAGACTTTTAATAATTAAGCTATTAAGTTATTTAGAAGAATATTAGTTGATAAATGTCCTTTAAAAAATCGATTTTTTAAAAAGCATGGCGAGTATTTTTTAAAATTATAAAGGAATTAAAAATTTTTCTTGCTTTTCTACTAATTATCTGCATATTTTTAATATAGATTTTTTGGAAGCAAAGAAAATGTAGCTCCTTAAAAATTACTTCCAATTTTTTATACTGGGCTAAAATCAATTTTAAATATTCTCTCTTACAATGTAATTTTGTATAATAAAAAAATTGCACTTGAGTTTTGTTGATCTAAATATGTTGATCGAATATTGAACTCAATTTCAATATTCGTATCGGTATCGGAATCGGTATCGGCGATATTTATTTTTAAATATCGGTATCGGTATCGGATCGGCAAAACGGCGTATCGTTACATCCCTAGTTATTAGTATGATATGCGCAAGCACTACCATTGTAAATTTGAATGAATAATATTATTATAAGAGAGAACATTAATTATTTTTATGCGTTACAATAAAACTCTAAGTAATAATATAAAAACAGAAAAATTTTCAATGCCTGTTTCGGTATTACATGTAAGCGACCAGGAATTGTTTTTTAAATGGAAAAATTAATTTGAGGTTTTCATATAACCTATTTCAGAAAAAATAAAAATTTAATTCCGAGATAGTCTATAATGAAAAGCGCTGAGTTTTAAAATTAAACCACCACGTATGTATTCAACTTTTTGCGGGTGCCGTCGTAAATTTTTAATATTTGTACGTAATTATTATTTGAACTTAAAATGTGTATAAGTCGGAAGTTATTATTATTTTGGCTCAAGTTCACAGTAATTGAATTAATGTAAATTCAATTATTGTGAACTTAAGCCAAAATAATAATAACTTCCGACTTATTAAAACCACCACTTTCTACGGTATAATTGCAACACGTTACCAAAATTTTGCTGGAATATTTATGCAGGGACTGAAACCGAACCCGAACCTCAACCCAAACGGGTTCAGGTTCGCTGTTTATAAAAACTTTGAACCCGAACCCGTTGAACCCAAAAATTGAGCAAGGTTCGGGTTCAAAAATAAAAAAAAATTATTTAATAAAAGAATAATAAAAAACATTACATTTCTTGCATGCAAAAAAGAATTAAAAACAAAATCAAAATAAAATAACGACCAAGGCAAATTCATACCAGGTGGCAGCACCCCGAAAGCTGACTATTTTTTGCAATTTTTAAAAGTGCCTAATGGTTGCCAAATTTTTTGCTTTTTCTTGTTCTGGGTATTTGTAATAATTTCTTATTTGATGTATATTTTCTTATGTCAATGCGGTACGTACGCTACAAAGTTGAAAAAAGTAAATTTCTCGGTTTCCAAAAATAAATAATGCCCCATTGATGTATTTTAAATCGTATATAGTAAATTTAATTTCAGATATGATATTTTAAGCTCTAAAAAATATGAAATTGCAGAAAAGTATGAAAAAATTGCTATTAGTGGATTTAATTTTTCTAAATCGAGCGTTTTTAAAACGACTCGAGGCAGGATAGTGTTTAAACGTATAAACGTGAATGTAAAATTGATTTATGTATTTTATTATTAAGCAAAATAATTGCGCGCGTTAAAATTTTGGATTTAAGCCCGAACCCGAACCCTGAACCGAACCCAACCCTGAACTTTTTATTTTGATTAACCCGAACCTCAACCCATTTTTTCATGGTTTCAGTTCCTGTATTTATGTTATTTTTAAATATGATAAAAATACTATAAAACTAACAAAAATGTTTATATACATACAGTTGTCGAGTTGACGTGAAAGCGAGAAATATTTATAGAATAAAGCGGAATATTTTGTTTATAAAACTATTCGAGTTTGTACGTTTTTTACATTGCAGTCCAAAAGTGTTTTCTTTTTATGCGAATTACAGAATATAAGGCCAGCACACTAATGAATACTAACTACTCCCATTAGCGAAGATAGGAATATATATTTGTCGAATTTTTATGAAACAAGCTATGTATGATTTTAAAATTTTTCAGTAGAGCAAATATAGTCTTCAAGGGCTCAGCCAAACTTTGTATGTGTGGGCTTATACAAATGTGATATTTAAACGTAATTAATTGAATTTGATTAGAATTTTGTATAGATTTGTTTTCATTTTTCGACAAGTTCAACCTTATTATGGTTGTCGTAGTCGTAACAAAATCGATAAAAAGTGGCAATGCTTGCCATATGTTTTACTTTGTAATCGTTTAATTTCGATAACAGTAATAAAGGCCATTTGTTGTTGATCAGTCGCAAATTCATAAAAATCTTTAACAAATAAATTTATCAAAACAATAATATTTTTGTAGCTAATTTTAATGAAAATGAATCTGAAAACAAACATGAGACCTTAGTCGTTAGTACCGTTTCATTAAGAATTTAATTTATAATTTGTTACCGATACTGGTATATCGGCGATACTTCAGATTTTCCGATACATCGGTAGCGGCGATATATTATTCGTGTTTTTTTAAGTCTTATTAATATCAATTTTAAATATTAATAATATTTACGCTGTTATTTTGTAAAAAAAAATAATGTGAGTCCGATCACAGGGGAGATGTGTAAACATCTAGTAATGAAACATTTCACCTTCTACCGAAACATTATTCTCATCATTCACCCGTTTCAACTTCGGCGAACCGGGCTTCATCCGCTTCTTTTTCACCCCCTACCTTCCTCCACACCCGACAAATCGCTCAAACCGATAAGCTTCGCATCAGACACCTCTGACGCACTCCCACTAGGCATATCGCCCTTCCGCTTCCCCGCAGACATAAAAAATAGTATTATTTATCCACCAGCAAAAAATAATATACCCGTACAAAATAGTTGGAATTACCGCAGTTAAACAGCAAAATAACCAACAGTCAAAGACAAACGGAATCAATAAACCGTCAGCCAAATATCGCACCAAGTTCAGCAACAAATTCGGTAAAACCGAAAAACCGGGTTTTTTTCAAAAAACCCGGGTTCAAAAACCGAGACGAACCAGGTCTGAGTCCCGAAAAACTGGACCCAAAATCCCCTAAATCCCAGAAGTTCCCGGCAAAAATCAAAAACTGCAACGCCGAAATACTCACTCAATTCAAAAACACGGCAACACAGCACCAACCAACAAACATACGACCTTACTGCCGGAGTTTGACCTTGAGACTCCCTTTGCCAGCGGAGTCTCAAAAAATTAAACACACTATAAATACACACACGCACTGTGTATATAAAATGAATGTCTATATCGACACGAAAATTCAAAATCGATCCCAAAATACAATCGCACAATATCACAGGAATCCGCAACCCGATTTGAAAAATTTTATCTCCTCTAAAAGAGGACAGTCCAAGCTACCGATAGCCACAATTATTACGAATGAAACTTGAAAATCACTTCCGAAAAATCTTACCTATAGATTTTACTAATAGAATTTACAAAGAGGGACATGTGGTAGACCGAAGTCCAACCAGGCACTAGCACTGGTCGAGCATCAGTCCTTTAACCAAACCTCTCCCAGCGATTTTGGTAGCAACCACAGCCACCACGTGATTAGCTCCCGAAGGAAACCTCACCAAACAACCAGACACAGAATCATCCTTCCTGCAGAGGGTACCACGAAGTTCGCAGCGACATCATATATTATCAACATAAAACCTTTTAAAATAAATAAATAAAATGAAATTTTTTTCTTAAAGTACTATGTATTTATTAAAAAAATAATAGATTTTACCCAAAAAAACGTAGATCCCGAAAAAGTCCGAGATCCCGAAAATCCCGGGATTTTTAAAAATAAATCCCGATTGGCATCCCCAATTCTTATTGAACAAACATGTAAAATTAAATTGTTTACTTACAGCAATTTCTTTAATATTTTATAAAGCCACACAAAATAGTAAACTATTGTTGAAATAAGTAACATTTTTTATTTAAATATTGTTATGAACTTTCTGTTTTTTATTAACCATTATTTAATGTACATATGTAGTTTCGAAATAGAAACACTTCGTTTAATTTTTCATTATTAAATTCACTATTATTGACTTTGCACTTTTTTTATATTTACTTCCACACATACATATGTACATACATTCATACTCCATGTACTATGTATATATATATATATAAGTATGTGTGGTAGTTTTTAGTATTATATTAAAGAATTTACATATGTATATACCATATAATTTTGTAAACTATTCACATTTGTTTTTGTTAATTTTCTTCTCTATTTTATTCATTTTTGAATTTAGAAATTTATTGATATTTGTCTCATATCCAAAATTTATTTGAAGGGATGCAATCCGAACAAACACGTTTGCCCCAAAAATAAAGAACTAAAACAAATCACAGACACAGATACCAGATTTACGATTCGTCGTAATGTAGACCAGCTTTCCCAGTTTTTGGGATTTGTTCCCAAATATGGGATTTTGTTTTGGGATTGTGGATACAAATTTTGTGAAAATCCCCAGTGGATTTTTTGGGGGAAACCCACTTTTTTCGCTGGGGATTTTCGGGGATTTGAAATCTATTTCTTCTGCACCCAAATCATTTTAAGATACCAGTGACCCAACAACTATAGTCTGCTGTGTGACTTACTAGACCTGTTTAAAGAGGTATAGTGAATCAGTAAAACACAAAAATAGATTCGAATCGCTTTATACAAAAAAAAACTTTAAATAAATTATAGTTTAAAAAACTAAAAAACCGCTTTAGTATCAAATGAAACTAAAAATTAGAAAATAATTTTTTGGTATGAAGAGTTTGTGTTACATCAATCCCAACAAACAATTATGACTAATTAATTTAGAATAAGATTGAAATAACATTTAAGTTCTGTATTAACAAAATAATTCACTTATAGGAAAAAAGCGTCGGGTGTGATTTTATAACATTTAATATCAAACGCCCCACGATTTTTTACTATAAGTGAATTATTTTGTTAATACATAACTTAAATTTTATTTCATTCTTATTCTAAATTAATTAGTGATCATTGATTATTGGGATTGATGTAACACAAACTCTTCATACCTAAAAATTATTTTCTAATTTTTAGTTCGGTTTGCTATTAAAGCGTGTTTTTTAGATTTTTAAACTATAATTTATTTTCTGAATTTTTAGTTTCAATACGATATCAAAAGCCTGAACTTTTAGCATATCTTAGGTTTAGAATACAATTTATTTAAATGCGAGATGCTGTCAAGATTGGTTTACCTATCTGTAGAAGGCTATTTTTCATAAGTCACTTTTTTGTGTGATTTTTACAGGGAAATAAGGGCGTTTCACCAAAAACCTATACAATAAAATGATTTGGTGTTGCATTCAGTCAACACAAATACGTTTATTATCTGTTATAATGTACTCGTAACTACATTTATCCGTTGATAATATAGCTTTTTCAATTGAATTATACGCAGTCATAAAAATGATAATTTTTTGTTTGAAGTTGTGTGTATTTAGTCGAACTATATGGGTTTTATCCAAAGAAATTTATTATTCAGGCTTAAGCTCGTTCAATTTAATTTTTACAATTAAATCATTATTATTTTTTTTTTGTATTGAGAAATAATTTTTCAAAGCATGTGGCAATTAAAAAGTACAAATACCAATTTCTTGACTTTTGTAAAGGTCGAACTGAACATCGATGTTTTCGGGATTAACCTCAATCCCATCGTCAGAGCTCTCTATACTTTATGCTCTCTGTACAGGGGGCTGAGTAGACCCCAGTATGGGCGTGGCACACAGCCCACTTTTATATCCATCAGATTGTATTGTCGTACGAACATAATGCGTGTGCATCGGATGTCTTGAACTTGGTGAAAATTACGTTGTAAGTTTCCGTTACATCATACATACATATCGATGGTCTCAAATAGAAGGGCCCTAACTCGTATCTTTTGCGAAATTAAGTTTTTCAGTGATTCCAATATATTTCACACATATACACCTATATAAAAATTTAAAAAATAATCTAAACATCAAATCTGTGTTTCATTTTCATTAAAACATGCATTTAAAAAAAAGTTACATTTTAAAATTTACAGTTTCTATTGTGTTTTTACCTTCTCCTTTAAAGTTACAATTATTTGAGTTAGGGCCTTTCTACTTGTGACCAACGATATATACATACATACATACATACATACATACATACATACATACATACATACATACATACATACATACATACATACATACATACATACATACATACATACATACATACATACATACATACATACATACATACATACATACATACATACATACATACATACATACATACATACATACATACATACATACATACATACATACATACATACATACATACATACATACATACATACATACATACATACATACATACATACATACATACATACATACATACATACATACATACATACATACATACATACATACATACATACATACATACATACATACATACATACATACATACATACATACATACATACATACATACATACATACATACATACATACATACATACATACATACATACATACATACATACATACATACATACATACATACATACATACATACATACATACATACATACATACATACATACATACATACATACATACATACATACATACATACATACATACATACATACATACATACATACATACATACATACATACATACATACATACATACATACATACATACATACATACATACATACATACATACATACATACATACATACATACATACATACATACATACATACATACATACATACATACATACATACATACATACATACATACATACATACATACATACATACATACATACATACATACATACATACATACATACATACATACATACATACATACATACATACATACATACATACATACATACATACATACATACATACATACATACATACATACATACATACATACATACATACATACATACATACATACATACATACATACATACATACATACATACATACATACATACATACATACATACATACATACATACATACATACATACATACATACATACATACATACATACATACATACATACATACATACATACATACATACATACATACATACATACATACATACATACATACATACATACATACATACATACATACATACATACATACATACATACATACATACATACATACATACATACATACATACATACATACATACATACATACATACATACATACATACATACATACATACATACATACATACATACATACATACATACATACATACATACATACATACATACATACATACATACATACATACATACATACATACATACATACATACATACATACATACATACATACATACATACATACATACATACATACATACATACATACATACATACATACATACATACATACATACATACATACATACATACATACATACATACATACATACATACATACATACATACATACATACATACATACATACATACATACATACATACATACATACATACATACATACATACATACATACATACATACATACATACATACATACATACATACATACATACATACATACATACATACATACATACATACATACATACATACATACATACATACATACATACATACATACATACATACATACATACATACATACATACATACATACATACATACATACATACATACATACATACATACATACATACATACATACATACATACATACATACATACATACATACATACATACATACATACATACATACATACATACATACATACATACATACATACATACATACATACATACATACATACATACATACATACATACATACATACATACATACATACATACATACATACATACATACATACATACATACATACATACATACATACATACATACATACATACATACATACATACATACATACATACATACATACATACATACATACATACATACATACATACATACATACATACATACATACATACATACATACATACATACATACATACATACATACATACATACATACATACATACATACATACATACATACATACATACATACATACATACATACATACATACATACATACATACATACATACATACATACATACATACATACATACATACAGACATACATACATACATGCATAGGCTGATAAACACAATACCCTTGTTTGCGTCGCGTAGTCGGGTAAAAAGTTGTAGTTACAACTTTGCCAAACTTTGTTAGCAAAAAAATTAGGAGTTCCTGTAAATTATTCTGAAAACAGTAAACACATCTTTTGTTCCTATATTCTTAAAAAAAAATTTATTGGCATAAAATGTTTATAAAATTTGTTTAGCGGACTCTTAGCTACACTATTGCCATATATAGTTAAGCGGTATCACCAAGTCTGAATTAGCTATTGGCCAAAAACTGATGACACCTTTTTTTGAGGGCCCACTGATTTTCAGACATTTTGGAGTCCCGTAAATAAAATTGGTCACCAAATTCGCCAAACTGAGTATAGGGTTCTACTGCCCTTGTAGAATCGAACCCATTTTACTTAATTTCTTCTACCCTAGAATTTGTAATATTTATTCCTTACTTCAGGCTCAAGGTCATAAAATTTATTTAAATAAAACTTTTTTTGTTTTATTAAATATTATTAATATGGTATTCGATATTTCGAGTACCTGCGGTGCTCTTCTTCAGGAAAAATTTAACCAGAGTTCAAAGTCTACTGAAATAAATAAATAACCAAATTAATAATATTTAATAAAAGAAACAAGAGTTTTATTTAAATAAAACTTACGATATGACAACACAGTATGTCAGAGGGATGGCAAAATTAGTACAATTGTACCATTTTTGGTACAAATAGAACTTTAAAAGTGCAATGGTACACCAATGGCTTATTTAGTACAGTTAAATAATTTTTCCATTTTTTAACACATTTTCATTTTAAAATTTTCGTCCACTCGTATATATGCAACATTTATGTGCTGTTTCCACAATGCAAGCAAGCGACTTGAGTGAAAAATTTGTATGGAAACCTGAGTGCTTTTCATATAAATCTTAGACAATTAGTGCTTGTTTGCATTGTGCAAACAACATATTAATCTGACTTAAATTTTGCGAAGTAATGAGAACAAAGTTCGATTTAGAGGTATGAATATATAAGTGGTCAGATAAGACTAGCTCAAAAAACGTAGTCTCTGTAATTTAAAGCACTTCTAGATCAGGATACGTATTAAAGTCTGAAAAAAATATATTTTTATAAATTTTTTGCATTGTAGTAAAGATTAATACTTCGGAAATTTATTGAGAATATATTCTTCTACGAGTACCTTCGAATTATGTCCTAATTAATGAGTTATTTTCGATTAGAAATTGCTAAATCTGTCTTAAACACACTTTCATTATCCACAGATAGTACTATATGGGCATTTCCACAGCAAAGTCCTCTTTTTGTCACGTGCAACAACAAGCAATGCTAGTTTTTTGTAAATAAAACGCAAGTTTTTTTACTGCTTTATATATTTGTGTAGGGCGTAAATAGCTCTACATTAAGTAGAAGTTTAGGAAAATATGAACTACATGGTTCTGAAATACAAGCTTAACATCTTGTGCCGCACGTGACCGAAAAGTGGGGTTTCCTGTGGAAATGCCCATAACTTATGTATTTATGGAAAAGCAATATATTTTCTATACTTAGTACATGTTTCTTGCTTCAAAAATCTGTTTTGGTACAATTAGGTCCAAAAAAGTACAATTTTAGACAATAATTGGTACAATTTTAAAATCTCAAATGCCATCCCTGGTATGTCATGTCGTAAAAATCGTCATACTTAGTCCTAGTCCATATGTATCAACTTCTGCTGCAACTTTTATTTTCTAGTGAGGAAGAGCGAGAGGGGAGTTCATTAGGTATATATTTCTATTTCATCACTCTCACACAAAAAAAAATTTGCAACAGCAAAAGTTGATTCGTATGGTCTGGGACTTAACAACCCTGTGTGACTTATCTGATTTTGTATCGTATAAAACAAAGAGCCTCTTCATCAATTTCGATCTTTAAACTGACTTCTTCGACTTAGACCCAGAATTGTGGAAAGACAATGAGGAATATCAAACTGCTTCAGAATTCCTTCAAAACTTATTTATCGTTAATGGCGCTGCAGAGCGTGGAGTTAAATTTATGAAAGATTATAACCGCCTTTTTAACACGCGATGAGGAAGAAGTTCAGTTTGTATTGCAAATTGTCGACTCCTATAGAAAAAATATCCATCACATTCAAAATCATCATTGAATGAATAAGCCGGACTTTAATTAAATCATTTCATTTACAACTATGTAATAATATTACCGTATCTGTGTATTTAAATGAAAACAAAAACAAATTTTTTTAAATAAAATCGCTTTTGTTAAACATTAATAAAATGATTTGTTTATTACTCAACCATGTCTCATTTTGTTCATATGTACTTTATGTGTATTTAAGATAAAGTAAAAAAAATTCACTTTTTACCGATTCCAGCCTAGTACGCAGTTCTGCCTGAACTTCAGGCTGCCATAAGAAGTATTTGTAAAATAAACAAACTGAAATCCGGGTTTGAAAAAATTTCAGACGACTTTCTGTTTGGTAGTACGCAGCTAAAAAAAAAATCAACACACTTTTTGTTTAATACAGGGATGGCATATCAATTATTGTAGACTTTTTTCCTTCAACTAAAACAAATATTAATGTTCAGACAATTGAGTAGTCCACTTCCAAACACCGCTAAGTCGAAAAAAATAAAAATTCGCTAAAAGCCGCCATTTTATTTGTTGTTTTTAAGTTTTAATCGATTTTCTAGAAATCTCGATATTTTAAAATAGCGGTGTTTGCAAGTGGACTACTCAATTGTTTGCTCAAGACAATTTTGATATTTTGCGTTTTTGAGGTCTTTGCAATAATTTTTCATATATCATACGTTGTAATTTATAAAAATAAGTGAATTTATGTGAATAAAAACAAATTTGTCTACACAACAATTATTCCGAAATAAATACAAAATTTCAAACAATAATAAAAAATAAAAAAAAATATATATATACATATATATATATATATATATATATATATATATATATATATATATATATATATATATATATATATATATATATATATATATATATATATATATATATATATATATATATATATATATATATATATATATATATATATATATATATATATATATATATATATATATATATATATATATATATATATATATATATATATATATATATATATATATATATATATATATATATATATATATATATATATTATATATATATATATATATATATATATATATATATATATATATATATATATATATATATATATATATATATATATATATATATATATATATATATATATATATATATATATATATATATATATATATATATATATATATATATATATATATATATATATATATATATATATATATATATATATATATATATATATATATATATATATATATATATATATATATATATATATATATATATATATATATATATATATATATATATATATATATATATATATATATATATATATATATATATATATATATATATATATATATATATATATATATATATATATATATATATATATATATATATATATATATATATATATATATATATATATATATATATATATATATATATATATATATATATATATATATATATATATATATATATATATATATATATATATATATATATATTGTAACGACACGTTCTCGCTCTATGCTGGGGCAGGCTCGCGGCTGCCAGGGCTTGTTACAAATATTTCTATTTTTGTTCTTAATGAAAGAGTAAAACACCTTTGAGTTTCTCTTAGTGACACATTTATTCACAATTCTCTTAAACTAGCTGTACATCATTATTTGATCTCTTGACTCTGACACCAAGTTAAAGACCACACTCTCGCGCTGGCCACAAATGCTCAATACCGGTGGCCTCTCAACACTTATGCTCTCTTTTGGTACTGTATCCCATTTACGAATAGTGGTACGTTGGCAGACGATCAGCCTTAGCGCGTTGAAGCCCCGCTCTTAAATACTGACCACACTGGAGGGTCCCGTAGGAATCGCAGTATGTTAACGATGAACTCGCAGGCTTACTTCACTCAGGAGAATAACATTCAGCCCCGCTCTTAAATACTGACCATACTGGAGGGTCCCGTAGGAATCGCAGTATGTTAACGATGAACTCGCAGGCTTACTTCACTTAGGAGAATAACATTCTGCCCTGAATGAGAGTAAGGGCGTCTACGTCTTTGACTTCCCGCGACCGAGTGAACAAAGTTCTACTCTGACTAAGGAATTCAAAGTCTGCAGTAAGTCGCGGCAGAGAAAATTTCTTCCACTGGGTTTGAGGGAATAAAATTCTGACTCAACCAAACTCGAAGCGACCTTTTTTACTTTGCTTGACTAACCAAATTATTACGACTTACTGAATTCTTATTTACAAATCAACAGCCTCTATACCATTCACCGACACATACAGAGCAGTCGTTGAATTTACTATTCGACAGCATCTACGCTGTTCGTCTACACATACACAAATAATTCATCAGCTGTTGAGAACCAACATTGTTTGAAACTTTGATTGGTGTGTTCTTTAATTTGACGTCAGATGGCACTTTGGTAACGGCCGTTAATATTTAAATCTAATTTCAATATTTGTACAATATAATATATTTGAATTTAGTGCTTACTGATTTCATTTAAATATAAATTGAAGGCGATATTTCAATGTTTTATTTACATATACTAAAATAAAATACTATAACCAGTGTAGTATAAGTCATAATACAGAAAGAGGGGGCAAAGTATAAAAGAAATACAGAATTCATGTGCCAAAAACGAAATATGACTTTTGGCTCGTCACATTGTCTCCCCTTTTCGGATAATAGAGCCCTTAATGTGGCATAAGCCATTTCATAATAGACAAAAGTCACAATATTTTTAGGATATATTTGTAGGGTATTTGTTCTAATGTCATTTTAACAATAATTAGCCAATAAGTAAAAATAGGACAACTAGTATATTCCACTAGTATAAAATATGAAATCCAGTAGGGCAGATTATTGTTAGGAGATGAATTTAGAACAAATTTTTTTTATCGGCTTAAATCCCAATAATCGGGCACTATAATAACAAAACAAATTTCCTTTTCTATAATAATAATAATAATAATAATAATAATAATAATTATAATAATAATAATAATATTTGTAATAAGGCGTCTCATGTAAAATATTTTCTTATAAATTAAATATTTCCTCTCCACTGGCGCAGATTATTTGTCCTAAAGGCACGTTGACAACTATTAGCCATTATATATGAACATAAAAATAAAAAAGTGACTAGTATACTCCACTAGTAAAAAAAAACGTATAGACTTCATTACGGCATATTGTTTGTCAGTCATGCATTTAGGCCAAGTAGTATCTTTCGCCAAAAAATCTACAAATTTCAAACGTGTGTTCAATAATTCAAATATAAAAATAATATTGATAATAAAAATAGTATTAATACCAGTATAATAATAATCTAGGAAATGATTACGTGTATATTTGTGGTTTGTCGGGACTTCATTTGGATACTCGGTGGACCTCATATTCCCCATTTCTACGGATTATTACCTGGAATCGGGCTCCACCCACTTGGTTCAGGAACTTCATGCGCTGGTTGGGCTTGCGTCTTTGGAGGGCCTGCTCTATGTTGTTTTTGACTTCACGAGGTAGGCAGGGCTCAATCTCGTCTTGCGGGGCTGTTGCGGTATTAGTTAGATTATTTGTATGGAAACCCGCTAGTGAGTCTGTTGCGGGTACAGATTTGATGGATGCTGCAGATGATGATGATGCCGTCGAAGATGTTGATGAAGACGGTGATGATGATGAAGTCGATGATGCTGATGAGGATGGCGATGATGGTGGAGTCGCTGATGCTGATGGTGAGGATGCGGGATACAATTTAGGAGCGAGTGGCGTTTCTTCGAGTTGAACCATGGGTACAGGCGAGTCGGTAGTAGCTGCGCTGTAATCGGTCTTCACTGGCTCGACCGGTGGTGACGTATTACGAGCATATGAGTGCTCGAGTTGCAAGGGTAGGCCATCGCTTTTCATAGGTACTAGCAGACGTACTCTCATCGTGGCGATCGTGGCGGTAGCGGCGAAGGTGGAGTCGGAGGGCGTCTCTCGATTTGGTGATCTTGGTCACCCAGAAACGTGCGTCGCATTTCTTCTACCATGTCTGCTTCTAATCCTAAAACGTGTAGGTATTCTTCGAACTCCTCAGGGGTTAAGTCAGGGTTGTTGTCCGCTGCGGCGGATGGGTGGTTGCTAGTTGTGGATGTATTGGGAGCTGGTGTACGAGTGCGCTTGGGTCGCGAGCTTGAGGTTCCCTCGAACACCCGGAAACAGGTATCCGGCTTAGGCCGTGGTTTGGCGTTATACATCTTCGCCCCTTTTCTGCCTCGGCTGGTAGTGGGGATATCATCATCCTTAATAAAAATGGTGCGTCGTTTTTTGGACTCTTCTCGTTCCCAAGATGAGCGGAACTTCTTCCGAGCGTTTTCGAATTTTTCCTCCAATGCTGTTGTTTTAATTTTTTTTCTTTTTATTTCAGTGAGTGGGTTTTCCCGATGTCTATATAGAGTCAAATGATAAAACAAAAGCATTATTAGTAAAGGGATACTGATAACGTGCTATATATGAAAATCAGAGAGGAATTAAACTAATGGTTCAAAGTATATAAGGCTTAATTTCGCTGACGTGAGCAGTTCGCACTTCTCCGCTATCTTGGCTTTTTACTTTAACGATAACCGGTGAGATAAACTCTTTGACAGCGAATGGACCCCCGTATTTTGGAGCAAGTTTAGCAGCGAAATTTTCGGTTGCTTTAGAAAGAGGGTGTTGTCTGATTAGTACTAGGTCACCGAGTTTCGGTTTCCACTGCCGACGGCGTAAATTATAATAGCGCTGTTGGTCGACAGAGGTATTTGCTATGTTTCTTCGAACTATATCGAATATTTGCTGCATTTCTTGGGCCTGCAGATTCGCTGGTCGATTTTCAGTGCCCGTGCCAATGGTTACTTCATCGTAGAGGGTTTTAGGCAGTCGTGGCTCTCGTCCTTGTGTAAGGAATGCGAGTGGCGTTTCTTCGAGTTGAACCATGGGTACAGGCGAGTCGGTAGTAGCTGCGCTGTAATCGGTCTTCACTGGCTCGACCGGTGGTGACGTATTACGAGCATATGAGTGCTCGAGTTGCAAGGGTAGGCCATCGCTTTTCATAGGTACTAGCAGACGTACTCTCATCGTGGCGATCGTGGCGGTAGCGGCGAAGGTGGAGTCGGAGGGCGTCTCTCGATTTGATGATCTTGGTCACCCAGAAACGTGCGTCGCATTTCTTCTACCATGTCTGCTTCTAATCCTAAAACGTGTAGGTATTCTTCGAACTCCTCAGGGGTTAAGTCAGGGTTGTTGTCCGCTGCGGCGGATGGGTGGTTGCTAGTTGTGGATGTATTGGGAGCTGGTGTACGAGTGCGCTTGGGTCGCGAGCTTGAGGTTCCCTCGAACACCCGGAAACAGGTATCCGGCTTAGGCCGTGGTTTGGCGTTATACATCTTCGCCCCTTTTCTGCATCGGCTGGTAGTGGGGATATCATCATCCTCAATAAAAATGGTGCGTCGATTTTTGGACTCTTCTCGTTCCCAAGATGAGCGGAACTTCTTCCGAGCGTTTTCGAATTTTTCCTCCAATGCTGTTGTTTTAATTTTTTTCTTTTTATTTCAGTGAGTGGGTTTTCCCGATGTCTATATAGAGTCAAATGATAAAACAAAAGCATTATTAGTAAAGGGATACTGATAACGTGCTATATATGAAAATCAGAGAGGAATTAAACTAATGGTTCAAAGTATATAAGGCTTAATTTCGCTGACGTGAGCAGTTCGCACTTCTCCGCTATCTTGGCTTTTTACTTTAACGATAACCGGTGAGATAAACTCTTTGACAGCGAATGGACCCCCGTATTTTGGAGCAAGTTTAGCAGCGAAATTTTCGGTTGCTTTAGAAAGAGGGTGTTGTCTGATTAGTACTAGGTCACCGAGTTTCGGTTTCCACTGCCGACGGCGTAAATTATAATAGCGCTGTTGGTCGACAGAGGTATTTGCTATGTTTCTTCGAACTATATCGAATATTTGCTGCATTTCTTGGGCCTGCAGATTCGCTGGTCGATTTTCAGTGCCCGTGCCAATGGTTACTTCATCGTAGAGGGTTTTAGGCAGTCGTGGCTCTCGTCCTTGTGTAAGGAATGCCGGTGAGTACCCTGTTGTCTCTGATACGCTAGTGTTTATCGCGAGCATGATTTCTGGGAGGTATTCGTCCCATTTATTGTGTTGGTGTTCGCTGAATTGTGCGATAACAGTTTTTATGGTACGATTGGCACGTTCGGTGGGATTTTCTTTTGGTGTATAAGGGGCAGTAAGCTGTTGGTGCACTCCTAGTCCCACTAAGTATTTCTTGAAAATCCGTGATGTGAATTGTGTCCCATTATCCGTAATCAGTACTTTAGGGACACCATACCTTGCGACAATACGTTCTCGAAATGCCTGTACGAAACCCTCTGCTGTGGCCTTTCTTAACGGGATCAGTTCGTTCCATTTTGAAAATTTGTCGAAGAATACAAGAAGCATCGTACATCCATGTTTAGAAGGTGGTAGTGGACCTACGAAGTCCGCACATACTGTTGCCCAGGGTTCCTCTGGAACGCGTGTGAGCATTTCTCCTGCGGGTCGTTGCTGCATTACCTTATGTCGTTGACATGACTCACATTTCCTCACGTACTGGCTAATATTCCGGAACATCCCCGGCCAATAATAGCGCATAGCAACTCAGTTGTTAGTTTTCCGTATTCCCAGGTGTCCGGCGGTTGCATGATCGTGATTTTCTTCTAATATGCGATGTCTCAACGGAGTGGCGACGCACAATTTCCAAGGATTTGAATCTACGTCATCTATGCCCCGGGGAAAATGTCGATATAGTTGACCATTCACAATACTATAATCAGGATATTTCTCAGGTTGTTCACTTACTTCTTTTATTCTTTTACTCAGCCATGGGCATGTTATTGGGGTTGCTTGGGTACCGGCAACATGTAACGTTTCTCTGGGTTGTCGCGACAAGGCGTCGGCCACCACATTCTGCTTACCTTTTCTATATTTGATTATGTAATTATATTGTTGTAGCTCGAGTGCCCACCGTGCTAAACGGCCTGCTGGGCTCTCAATAGAGTTCAGCCACTTCAATGATAGATGATCAGTCATGATAATAAAAGAATAACCCTCTAAATATGCTCTCATCTTCCTTATTCCCCAAATTATAGCTAGACATTCCTCTTCTGTAGTAGAGTAATTTTGTTCGGCCTTGTCGAGACGTCGACTTGCGTAGGCAATTACCCGTTCCGATCCCTCCAGCTCTTGGGTCAATACTACACCTAGCCCTTAATTACTGGCATCGGTTTGTAATGTAAACGTTTCATTGAAATCGGGGCATGCAAGCACTGGTGCCTCCGTTAATTTTCGCTTGAGGGTTTCGAAAGCCTCTTGTTGAGCAATTCCCCAGCACCAATGTTTGCCCTTTTTAATTAGCTTAGTGAGTGGTTGTGAAATTGTTGCAAAGTCTGGTATAAACCTCCGATACCAAGACACTACCCCTAGAAAACTGCGTATTTCTTTTACACTAGTTGGCGGAGGTATTTATTTGATGGCGGCTACCTTTTCAGGGTCTGTTTTTATTCCCTCGCCACTTACAACGTGACCAAGGTATTTTGTTTCACGTTTGAAAAAATCACATTTCTCTGGGTTGAGCCGTAAATTGGCTCTTCTTAATCTCCTGAAAACCTCCTTCAGATTTGACAAATGTTCGTTAAGAGTTCCTCCAATAACAATAATATCGTCCAAGTAAGCGAAGGCGTATGGTTCCATATCGGCCCCAATCACGCTATCTAAAGCCCTTTGAAAAGTAGCGGGAGCGGAATGCAACCCGAATGGCATAACACGCCATTGATATAGTCCTCTGCCTGTTACCGCAAAAGCCGTATATTTCTTGCTACTTGCCTCCATGGGGATTTGCCAATAACCATCTTTAAGGTCAAGGCTACTCACGTACTTGGCATTTCTTAATCTATTCAAAATGGTATCTATTCTAGGTAATGGGTAAGCATCAGGTACTGACCTTTGATTCAGCTGCCGAAAGTCCATACACATTCTCCAGGAGCCATTCCTCTTCTTGGCGAGGGTTATGGGAAAACTATAAGGGCTTTGTGAAGGTTCTATGAATCCTCGATCTAGTAGTTTGTTGACTTCTTCATCGATTATAGCTTGCATCGCAGGGTTTCGGGGTGCATACCGGAGTTTGATAGGACGATCGTCCTTCATTATTATTTTGTGTGACGCAATATTTGATGGACCCGTGATGTTGTTAAATTTGTTGAGCTCTGTTGCTAAAAAGGTTTTTATCATTTTATGTTCTGCTACATCTTGTTCCGCCAGCGTAACATTGAGAGTAGTTGTGGATGGCTGGACGGAATATTGCTTTTGTGCCGCTATGGACACCGGTGTTATTGTGCTTGCAACTGGGTTGTTTTCCAGGTATTGTGTGGTCTTGTTGAAGACGCAGTCAGTTGACAATCCTGCACAGCTAATAGTAGCATCAAAACTTCGCAAAAATTCAAGCCCTAGAAGAAGGTTTTCACTACATCCAGGCATTAGGTAAAAAACACAATTCTTAGCTTTTGTTCCCAGGGTAACACGATATCGAACGCCCTGTGTGACCTTTTTTATGGATCCGTCGGCTAAAAACACTTCTAGTTGTCGATGAACTATTTTGGGTTGACATTGTAATTTGGCAACAAAATCTGGATTAATAAAATTACGTGAAGCTCCAGTATCTATGGTAGCGGTAATTAGTTCCTCCCCAATAATTATTGTTGCGGTGATTCGAGTTTCTTCGGGGTTCAGGGATGTTTTATTTGATGAGGCCGGTTTCTTGGGAGGAGCAGCTTGCCTCAATTCTGCCGCCCTCCGGCTTGGTTTCCCGAGTTTAGGGGGTTGTTAAAACATCGGTCTGCCCGATGGCCTTCTTTACCACAGGTTCTACAAATAAGTGGTTGTCGTCTGTTATTGCTTTGCGCTGAGGAGGGTGCCGGCTGATCTATTTGGTCGCGGCACGAATTCTTAATATTTTCTAGGTCTTCGGCCAGAGCCATGAGTTCTTGAATGGATGTAAAGTCTTTTCTACGGATATACCATTGGTAATCCGGATGTGAGTTTCTGAAGATCCTCTCCAGCTGTTGTTCTTTACTAAGGGTAGAGTGTCGCATGAGATTTTGTAGAGCCAGCATATAATCTTTGAATGGTTCTCTAGCAGCTTGTTTGCGTTTATGTATTTCATCGTCAAGTCTCTCGTAGAAATGAGTGGGGAGAAAAAATCTACAGAAATCCCTTTTAAAACTACTCCAGGTATGCCAGAATTCATTATTGTTTGGTCTAGCGAGATTCCGTACATTTTCGATAGCTCCTCAATGCATTCTATAGTTTCCAGTGGATCATGTGTGCCGTCGTACCGTAATCCCCATTTTCTCACCTGATCGATGATATTCGTCCTGTATTCAATATCAGGAGTTATTGGCCGTTCGTGTTGGCCACGGACAGTACTGACACTTGGTTCTTCCTTTGCTGGCGATCTGGCAAGTTGTTTGTTTGCTAGCGGCTCCAACGACTTCGCTGGTGGTGGACTAGTTTCATGTTGTGTCTGTAATTCTATTAAACGTTCAAGATGTTCTTGGCTTTGTTCCGTACCAAGGAATTTCGCCCATCGTCGTCTGAGTTCATCCACCGTACCCGTGGTATCTAGTTCAAATTCGGTGAGATATTGTAAAAGTTCATCCCGTTTGAGGGAATATGCCCACGATGTTTTCAGCATTTTTACTTCAATTCCTACTGGTTGACACACCTTATTAATTCTCAAAACTTCTTTTAAACTTCTTTTCAACACTGTATTTTATATATTTTATGTTTCTATATATATATATATATATATATATATATATATATATATATATATATATATATATATATATATATATATATATATATATATATATATATATATATATATATATATATATATATATATATATATATATATATATATATATATATATATATATATATATATATATATATATATATATATATATATATATATATATATATATTATTTTTTTTTATACTATTTTACACACCATTTAGAATTTAGGTTGTTTATTAGCCTCTTTATCAATCAGCGCGGTCACTATCATTGCTATTGCAACCTGTTCTATAGATGTCATAGTTTCACAGCATTTTATTTTAATTATTATATACCTTGATGTATTGGTTTTCACAAAAATTCTTTTAATTTTTATTAGAATTTTTTTTTTCTTAACATTTATGACCGATCCGTTTATTTTAGTAGTAGTTTTAAAATATTTTATATTTTTGTTTCAAATTGATATACATATAAGTTATATTTTTATTATTATGTTCTGTTTTTGTTTTTGTTCCACAATTTAGTGATTCTTTTCTAGCATATTATTCGCCGTTATTCTATTCTCTTTTGTATTGTTCCATATTTGTCACCTTATTGAATTGTCTATTTTATTTATTTTTTTTTCATTATATATTTTGGAAGCTCTTTCATTTTAGAGTCCCTGCTCGCGGCTGCCAGGACTTGTTACAAATATTTCTATTTTTGTTCTTAATGAAAGAGTAAAACACCTTTGAGTTTCTCTTAGTGACACATTTATCCACAATTCTCTTAAACTAGCTGTACATCATTATTTGATCTCTTGACTCTGACACCAAGTTAAAGACCACACTCTCGCGCTGGCCACAAATGCTCAATACGGGTGGCCTCTCAACACTTATGCTCTCTTTTGGTACTGTATCCCATTTACGAATAGTGGTACGTTGGCAGACGATCAGCCTTAGCGCGTTGAAGCCCCGCTCTTAAATACTGACCACACTGGAGGGTCCCGTAGGAATCGCAGTATGTTAACGATGAACTCGCAGGCTTACTTCACTCAGGAGAATAATATTCAGCCCCGCTCTTAAATACTGACCATACTGGAGGGTCCCGTAGGAATCGCAGTATGTTAACGATGAACTCGCAGGCTTACTTCACTCAGGAGAATAACATTCTGCCCTGAATAAGAGTAAGGGCGTCTACGTCTTTGACTTCCCGCGACCGAGTGAACAAAGTTCTACTCTGACTAAGGAATTCAAAGTCTGCAGTAAGTCGCGGCAGAGAAAATTTCTTCTACTGGGTTTGAGGGAATAAAATTCTGACTCAACCAAACTCGAAGCGACCTTTTTTACTTTGCTTGACTAACCAAATTATTACGAATAAAATTCTCAAATAACTTAGCACGTCTTGCCAAGTTGCTGGCCAGCGACTTACTGAATTCTTATTTACAAATCAACAGCCTCTATACCATTCACCGACACATACAGAGCAGTCGTTGAATTTACTATTCGACAGCATCTACGCTGTTCGTCTACACATACACAAATAATTCATCAGCTGTTGAGAACCAACATTGTTTGAAACTTTGATTGGTGTGTTCTTTAATTTGACGTCAGATGGCACTTTGGTAACGGCCGTTAATATTTAAATCTAATTTCAATATTTGTACAATATAATATATTTGAATTTAGTGCTTACTGATTTCATTTAAATATAAATTGAAGGCGATATTTCAATGTTTTATTTACATATACTAAAATAAAATACTATAACCAGTGTAGTATAAGTCATAATACAGAAAGAGGGGGCAAAGTATAAAAGAAATACAGAATTCATGTGCGCCAAAAACGAAATTTGACTTTTGGCTCGTCATAATATATATATATATATATATATATATATATATATATATATATATATATATATATATATATATATATATATATATATATATATATATATATATATATATATATATATATATATATATATATATATATATATATATATATATATATATATATATATATATATATATATATATATATATATATATATTTTTTTTTTTTGCCGATCCGATACCGATATTTAAAAATAAATATCGCCGATACCGATACGAATATTGAAATTGAGTTCAATATTCGATAAACATATTTAGATCAACAAAACTCAAGTGCAGTTTTTTTATTATACAAAATTACATTTTAAGAGAGAATATTTAAAATTGATTTTAACTCAGTATAAAAGATTGGAAGTAATTTTTAAGGAGCTACATTTTCTTTGCTTCCAAAAAATCTATATTAAAAATATGCAGATAATTAGTAGAAAAGCAAGAACAAATTTTTAATTCCTTTATAATTTTAAAAAGTACTCGTCATGCTTTTTAAAAAATCGATTTTTTAAAGGACATCTATCAACTAATATTCTTCTAAATGACTTAATAGCTTAATTATTAAAAGTCTTCTAAGTTTATATTTATTCACCTAAATTTACATGAAAATAAACTTTTGAGTTTATATTCGCATAAAAAAATTGTGAAAATGGGTAATTTTTATCCTTTTTCCTTGAGGAAAAATCAATATAGAACACTGAAAAAGAAATTTGTCCAATTCGGTGATTGGTAATCGAAAAACAGAACTTCTTGCAATGGCAAGGATATGTAAAACTAATTAGAAATTATCCAAATTTGCAATACTTCCGGATCGCGAATTTTACATTTTCATGACTTCTATGGAGTGTCTTTTTTTGCTGGAATAAGATTTAAAAAACAACGACTTGAATTTGAATTCATGGTAACAATAACAAAAAATAAATAATTTTTTTTACAAAATAACAGCATAAAATATTATTAGTTTTTAAAATTGATATTATTAATAAGATTTAAAAAACAACGAAGTCAATTTAATTCATGGTAAAATTGAACAAAAATAAATTATTTGTTAAAAAAAACTCTGAAAAAAAATTGTAAAAGTGTCGTCGTATCGACAGTAAAATATCGCTGATACCGATGTATCGGAAAATCTGAAGTATCGCCGATATATCGGTATCGGTATTCGTTACATCCCTAATATATATATATATATATATATATATATATATATATATATATATATATATATATATATATATATATATATATATATATATATATATATATATATATATATATATATATATATATATATATATATATATATATATATATATATATATTAGGGATGTAACGAATACCGATATATATATATATATATATATATATATATATATATATATATATATATCCCTAATATATATATATATATATATATATATATATATATATATATATATATATATATATATATATATATATATATATATATATATATATATATATATATTAGGGATGTAACGAATACCGATATATATATATATATATATATATATATATATATATATATATATATATATATATATATATATATATATATATATATATATATATATATATATATATATATATATATATATATATATATATATATATATATATATATATATATATATATATATATATATATATATATATATATATATATATATATATATATATATATATATATATATATATATATATATATATATATATATATATATATATATATATATATATATATATATATATATATATATATATATATATATATATATATATATATATATATATATATATATATATATATAGATATATATATATATATATATATATATATATATATATATATATATATATATATATATATATATATATATGTATATACTTTAACCAAAGTTCAAAGTCTACTAAAAGCTCTTTTTTTTATATTTAGCGAATATATTTTTAGATGCATGCCCGTAATTTTCTGTGGCTGTTCGTGGGAGTATTAATTATGTGTAGCATCTCAATTGTAATTGATTTCTTGCTGTAATATTACAGTTCGGTTATCTACAGTCAACAATGCCCCACGGTTTTATTTTAATCTCATCAATGCAGGAGAGTGGTGTGGTAGGTGGCACCTGGTACTACATAATTATTGTTTAGCTTTTATTGCATTATCTGCGTCATTATTATGTTTCATTACAATAAAACCATTTAAGTTAATTTTTTTTTTACTTACATATTTTATTTTAGATTGACTCGAATTTTCGAGATATTGGAATTTTAATTTTTTCTTTGGATACCCTATTATTCGTTAAAAACCGATCTTATATGTATGCAAATTATGTGAACAGAAAACGGTTATATAATTATGTTTACATTGTTTAATATACAATAAAACAATTTTATATCCATTTTATTATTTTTCGAGCTATTTTCGACGTTATTTTTTAAATTTTGATCACTTTATGTTTTTGTTCCTAATCATGTTTATTACAAATAACCGTTGCTCAAATAACCGTTTCAGATATTTTTGTCTGGATCTTTCCGGATTTTTATTCGAAATTTCATTATCTAATATCTTATATTCGAATATCATGTTCGAATCTTTTATATGTAGCAAGCAATAACGATATATTTTATCATAAAATTGATTTTGAGCAAAATTTCACTAATAAATATACGGGTATGTTCTGAATTCCATGCGAAATTATAGTGGAATTACTTAAGCATTGTTGTTATGAATCATAATTTGCAACAACAATGCTTTGATAATTCTGCACATTTTAATTCCACATGAAATACAGAACATAACCAATAATAACAGTAAGAAAATATAAGAAAACTGTTCAAATTAAAAAAAACATGGAAAATGGCTGGACAATTAATAAAATGGATGGTGTATTGCTTTGTTGTGTTTTATTTTATAGAAACATAGGGACATAACCGTTTTCTGTTCCAAAGAAATATATTATCCAAAGAAATATATTATCATACCAATATCTCGAACTCTCGAGCCAATCTGAAAAAACGGTGAACGCCATTCGATTCCTTGTCTCCAAATTACATAAAATCAATTATCAGAACATTTACCCCAATTTTCGACCATCACAGTGTTATTGATCAGCAATTATCATTTATATGGAGTTCTTGTGTCCTCGGACACACTGTAAGATTTATAATAAATTTACCTCATATATGTAGTATATTAAAAACAATTTTTATTCATATTTAGGTTATAAAAAGATACAATTTATTGAACAAGTAAAGCAATATTCATACATAAATATATATAAAGTGTTATTACAAAAAAATTAATTCAGTTTTGCTTAGGCGTTATAAACATTAAGTTATATGAAGTAAAACATACGACTCAATATGTACGTATGTTTCTTTATTTCATAATATTTATTAATAACTAATATAAGTTAGTTATTTTTCAAGAACTACAGCAATAATTATAAAAAACGATAATAATTTTTAGAAAGTTGGTTGGATAAAAAATCGTTGGATAAAAAAAATTTTTTCAAACTTTTTTCAATTTATTACATTTGTATGTACTTTATACACAACTTTGAAGAAATTAACTTATTGATTGATATTCTGAATAATAACTTTTAAAGCATTCCAGGACCATCACTTTCAACATTGGCAGATTTTTCAAAGAACATGGCATCCTGTAAATATATTTATTTATTTTATGTTAACATAAATTTGCACAATAAAAATAAAAGATAACAAATTAATTTAATCTGAAGAGCGTACTGATACTTTATAAATTTATTTTACAAATAAAGCTACATGGTTTCAATTAATATACATACTTAATCAAAAATTAAAACTTGTTTCAATTAATTTCATAATTGAATCAATTACCCATATGATCAAAAACAAATTTATATAACAATTTTGAGTGATTGAAAATTTGAATTTTAGTGATTGATAAGCAATGTTCGTCTTAGGATGAACTTCAACAACAAAATTAGTTGAATCTGCGTATGCATGTACATTAGGGTGGGTCGATTTGTATGGATGCAAAAAATATAAAAAACGTAGGGCGAAATGAGTTCGTATAAAACCAACCAGTGAATATAACAAAAATTGGTATGTCAGTTCAGTCTTGTGAAGCTAACTTTTGACTAAAAAAAATCAGAGGACTAGCTGCAGTGCTTCCATAATTATGCTTTTATTACAAGAAAAATTACAAAAATTGTTTGAAGCAGTTTGTCCCAATACAGGATGGCGTATCAGTATCATTATTTATTGTATTGATAAAATATTAGTTATATGCCAAAGTTTTTCAAGCACTCTTTGTAATTTTTCCTATAATAGAGGCGTTATAGATTTGTAATTTTTCCTATAACAGAAATCCATTTTATACCCATGGTTTCAACTGCAAATTTGCTTAGAATTTTTGTGGAATTATATAGCCACAAAATTGTATAACATAAAAATTTACCTACCGTATTATACATACATACACACTATACATATACATAGTTTTAAATAAAGATGCTACAAAAAATGCTACAAAATATTTTATTTAATAAGAAAAATGTTAGCATATGAACCAAAACTCAATTTAGGTCACTAAAAATAATATCAAAATCTGTAAGCAAAATTCAACTAGGTACAGATTCTGTGGTAGATACTCGTAAAAGGTCGCACCGAATGTCAGTTTAGCAAATGCGAATAACTACATTTAAGTATATAGCAATAAAATTTCATATCTGGAGTATACGAGTACATATATTTTAGGTCTGGTTCTAAAAAATATTGCGAAAAATGAAAAATTAGTTAAATATCATAAATAAAAAAAAATTATTGTCCTTCTAACTGCGACACACTATAGATATTTTGACCCGTTTTATAGAAAAAACTTATTTTTCGCAATTACAATAACAACATTTTTGCAATTGCTATTTGATAGAGAATACATCAAACCAAATTACAGTTTAATTTATAACATGTTCAAATCCCCAAGGGGTTTGGAAAAGTTGGTTCGAAAAAAAGTTATGACTTCTTGAAGTTTGTAATTTCTTTTATAAAAAAATTTCTTTTATAAAAAAATTTATTTTATACAAAATTTTAAATAAAATACATTTCAAACTCATTTAAAATTTTATGAATATGGTGGTAAATATTTTAATTTAACTTTAAATATATTTTGTATTTTTTTTAACAAAAAAGCAGTTTTGCTTAAAAGCGAAGAATATAAGAATTTTAATTTTTTTTAATAAAAATTTTTTGAGTGTATAATCAAAAAATGCAATTCTTCTATTTTGTAAAAAAAACTCAAAATAGTCTATTTTAATAGCGCAATTCAGTATCTCGATAAAACGTTACGCCTAAAGCACTCACTAATGCAATTCAGTAAATCGTTATTATTTTTTGTTTGAGCTTCGAGGTTCTTGTCTTGCCTACAAGAAATTGGAAATAAGGTACTGCCAAGTGAAAAACCATAATAGTTTAATAAATTATTTGTCCTGTATTTTTTGTTCAACTTATAATTATTCTAATGTGGCAATTCAAGCAATTATTTTATTGGACGCAATAATTTTTCATTTTCAAAGACAAAGACCTATATATATTCTAAACTATTTAGCGAATACAAAACAAAGAAATCAATCAGAAATTAGTCGGAAAACGTGTAAAACCGACATAGTGAATTGGACTATAAGCAGCTAAAGCCAAAAAACAAAACAAAAAATGTTCCTATTATTAACTCATAGTAAGCAAATTGTAAAAGAAATGATAAAATTTAAGTAGTCATAACTTTTTCGAACCAACTTGGCAAAACCCCTTGGCAGATTTGTGTTTTAAAGGATATACTTTCATACTGTCTTCCACACATTGAGGCAACATTCGATGACCCGAAATTTGTTCCATAGTGTTATCAATCAGAGGAAACATAAAAGAGAAGATGAATGAAAAGTTGATAAGACGATATGAGAAACTTTTTTTTCTTTTCTCAGCAATGTCAGCTTAGTACTTTGACACTGTTTTTAGAGCTTTTTGATGCCTAAAAATAGTCGGATTTTTAGTTTTAGTGCTTTACTAAGAAAAATAACTAACCTGGTGCTTTTCCAATATTTCGCCAGTAGTTTTTCTTAATTTTCATATACGAGGGTAGCTTGATAACGACGTGTCTTTTTTAATTTCCCCCGTAGTAACTTTAAATGCAACACTGCTGCCGTCAACCAAAATCCATTAATAGACTACTGTCAAATTTTGAGAAAGCTGCGTTAATAGATTTTAGTTGACGGCAGCAGTGCTGCATTTAAAGTTACTACGAGGAAAATTCAAAAAGTCACGGAGTTATCAAACTGCCCTCGTATTATAAATGTTTATAATAAAAATATGCAAATGCGCTGGAAATTGATTTTCGCATTTGGGTTTTTTGAGCCCTTTGCCATCTGGCGCCTCGAACGACCGCTGCTCTCGCTCTACTCCAGGATCGGCGCTGCCGCCAACATATTCTGGGAAACATGAAACTTTTTTACTTGCCTCCATCATTTGGGTGGAAAAAGTTGTATGCAATAAAATTTCTTATAGTTTTTGTTAGCTTTCTTTATCCTGTTTGCTTCTTAAGGTATGGCCACATTTGGCAAATATTTGCCGAAAAATACGTGACCAGCACACATGCTAAAATTGTATTTCCTTTAATCAATATTTTTTTTAATGTGGGTTCGCATTTATTAAAAATAGTATAAAACTAGCTCTTTCCAGCATATTTAACTTTATTTTTTGATATAAAAACCAAGTTAAGTAACACTAAATCTGAGCAAAAGTAGTGATTACGTTTTTTTTTGGGCAAATATTTGTCAAGTGTGACCGCACCTTTAGCATTTGCAATAAATAAGAAAAAGTTTCATGAAGAAAATTTCATTAAATATTTCATACTGAAAATTTAGTTCAAGCTTAGATTTGGCGAAATAACACATATACTTTTTTTAATTCAATATTGGAAGCGTCTTAAAACCACTTTTAAAATTTTGCACTGTTTTTACATGTTGTCTTGGAATAAAGTGTGAAAATTTACAAAATCTACAAAAAAAATTAAGACACGAACGGTCATCTTTAGACGTCCAAAATATTATTGGAAAAAAAAAATACTACGCATGCATAGCTGTTATTTAAACAATGAAAAGTGTCTAAGTAATGAAAAAATGCTATTAGTTAGAAAGCAACTAAAATGTAGCTTTATTCTCTGGCTTTAAATTACATATTTTAGCTTTTTTAGCTCTATTTGAAACATGATCTAGCTTTATATTATTTGAAAATCTAGTCACACTGCTTCAGACTAGTTGCCTATCTGTCCTTTTTTCATATATCGAACTATCTCTAGTGCTTTTACCAGTTTTTTTATTTAGTTTTGTAAATCTTAAAAAAACTTTGGCTCAACGAACACACATTCCTGAGCCACTTTCTACTTATATTACACACTTATCTTATTTACACACCGCATCGCAATAGGGTTGAAGGAGAAAATGCTTCAAAGCTTTTATTTTTGGAGTTCAACATTCCTCTACTGAGATTTGTTTATTAATTTAACATGATATGAACAACAAAGACTTTACTTTTTAATGCTAATTGTGACATATATTTTTTACTTTACTAACCCTACGTCTCCATGTAGCAATTTTTATTGCTACAATTGCCAAGCTTCATATAAAAAATACAGCCAAAGAAAAATTATTTAATTTTCAATATGGAATTTGGCGATTGCCGTCAATAAAAATTGCTACGTGGAAACGTAGAGATACAGAAGATTTTAAGCCCCCGACAGAGTTGCCGCTTTTTTACTTTTTACCACAGTTGTGGTCTTCCATAGATTATACGTAGTCAACTGGCGACCTGTCAAAAAAAATTGACAACTCTCTTCTCACGGATAAGCACTGTGTATTCAACTGACATGAGCGGGGTAATTCAACACACATCAGACAGCGCTATTTTTGCACTTGAGAACGTACTAAAATTAATTTTTTTTGCACACTTAAACACTATTAGATTTTAATTAATTTTTTTATACATTTTGAAACAAATTTCATGTTTTTTCTTTTTGTAATTTTAATATATTTATTTAATTTTGTTGACATTTGCATGTTGAAATTTATCAATGTTTTGAACAATTTTTCATTCAGCAGAATTGCATTTTTTATACTATTTGGGATACATTTTTTAGTGCCAAATAGAATAATATTAAAAGTGTTTAGAAAATCAATATTTTTAGCTCAAATGTATTAAAAATTATTCTAAATCATATTTTCATTAATTAATATAAAATTAATTGTATATAACAACTAAAAACTCATGTTTAAAATATCAAGTTTTGTAAAATACTATTTGTACTACTATGTATGGTTTTGGGCTGTGGTGAAATTTTTATTTTACACTAATACGAATAAAAAATGGTCTACTAACACATTTTTAGACTTAGATTTTTGACAGCAGACTTAGGTTTTTGAAGTTTTAGTTGACTATCTACGTACCTATGTTGTCTTCTTTTTTCCCGATAATAATTGCCAAATATATCATTTATTCAATTTATTCAATAAATTGTGTATATACATTTTCATTATGCTTTTACTTATGTAATGGGAAAAATTGCTGAAGTTGAAAAAACGCTTAAATCTGGTTTGTTAACACTATTGATTTCGCAATATTTTTAATTTAGCATTATACCTACGGTGACCGTTAATTCTATGGAAAAATAGTGTACACATTTTGTGGATTAAAAAACATAACAAAACGAATTGATTATTAGGCTAAGGGATCTACCTAAATAAGAGCGTGGTGACGTCGCGTTAGCAGCAGTGTTCGTATTTACTATACATTTCAACAGATAATTTTTAATTTCAATGTACGGTAAATACATTCCCTCGTGACGTCGCGTTGGCTCAACGCTCTTATTTGGGGAGCTCAGTAAGGTTCGTAACGTTACATTCAGAAAGAATTGGACATGAATAATATTCCAAGGAACAAGGGAAAAATTAACATCAACTTAATTTTTCAACGTACACAGCAGAACAGAATATCGCCGCTTTCGGAAGCCGCTACACTTCCATCATCAGTGCTCACGTGTATTTTGGTTATCACCACTTGTCAGGTGGCTCTGTTGAATGTAATAATATCAAACGCTTTGTGTTTCCAGCTAAAGTTTTTATGTAATTTAAGCTGATTTCAAATTGTTTGCTAATTATGTTGGAAGTAATGAAAAAAGTGAACATTTGTGAGAAAAAATAACGTACATTTTTTTAATGCATGCCCCTTGTATTAAAAAAAATTTACAAATAGCTTACACAAAAACAATAGTTGACAAGATGTTGAAATAGTGTACTGTTCATTATAACAGTTTACGGTTGGTCACCGTAATTATACCCGCTTTTTCATAGAGCAAATATATGCAAACATATTCTAATATTCTCCATTAACTCTGGAGTTACGATGTCCAAGAGTTTTATTTACAATTGGGCATTTTTTTTACAATTTGCCATCAATATGAACATAATTTTTTTTATAATATGTATGTCCAAATCGGTTATGCCGCTTGGATTCAAATTCAGTTACATATTTATTTTTAACGTTAAACTCCGAAAATAGCGTTAGGTAATATATGAATAGCTCCGTATTAAACCAAAAATGCAGTTACTTTATTAAAAAATTCATTTATATAAAACCTTGGTGAAAAATGAAATGCACATTTCTTATCCAAAGATCATTTAGTTTGACTGTTACAAGTTTTTTTCTTAAAGAGTGCCCCAAATTAAACACATAGTGATACATGAGTTACTATTTTCGAAAGTGTTATAAACAGGGACATAATAGTTATAACCCATATTTGAAAAAATCGTTAAATAATTATTACTACAAGCTTTTTAAAAAAGTACTCCCTGAATAACAATTAAAAATGAGCACAAATTTTTTAGTCTTCTTATACCTAACCTGACCAGACATTCCGCTTTAGGCGAGATTATCCCGCTTTTAAGAGGTCAATCCCGCCTAAAATTTTTATCCCGCTTTTTCGAGTTTTAAAATTTATAGTTCTGTTTATTTAATTATTCCCAAAAATATCGAAAATGTTTTAACTGAGCAAAATAAATCGTTCTTGTGTTGAATCAACTTAAAAAAGTGTGTTTTTAGACATTGCTTCAAAAACTCAATACTTAAAAATTTCTAGTCCCAAGATACTTAATTATTCAATTTTAAGTTCGTTCAATTTAATTCTTCAATTTAATTTTTTTGTTGAGAAAGGAATTTTAAATGAATGTTATGATTGAAAAGGCAACGACAAATTCTTGACTGTATAATGGTCAAACTGAAAACCATGATATTTCAAGATTAACCACGATTATACCTTTCACAGTGTGCGGATCGTGAAGTCAATTAAGGCACGTAGTATTGAAAATTATTGATTATTGAAAAATAAATTGAAAGACTTAAAAACCATAGAGTTCGACTAACTCTGATACCTCCAATTTAAGTTTTTCTTCACACAGAAAAAACTAAATTTCATTTTCAGTTAAGGAATTGAATGAAATAGTTAATATTTTTTCTAAGAACGGACCTACAAACAAATTTGTAAATATACACAAAAATATTTCTACAATTTCATTGAAAAAAAGTGTTTTTTTAGTGAACAAATTGTTTAAATCTACAAAACCTTTTGTTTTAAAATATTTACAAATTGTAAACAAAACAATTTACTAAATCAAACAAAAAGCTTTACTTGATTTTTTGAAAAATATCAAACATTTATAAAACAATTAGTTTAAAAATACTAACAAATATTAAACATAATAGTTTACTTAATCAAACAAAAATATTTTTTGTAATATATCAAACAAATATTTTGTCTAGATCACATCATCATCCATTAAGCATTTATGAAATTTCACTTTGCTAAATGTGTTCAAGTCTGAATGTTTATCTAAAGACTCTAAAAAAATAATGAGAATTAACGCAATGACAGCAACGAATTTATTTACTCTAAAATCTTTAGAAAACAAGTTTGGTACAATAGCATTCTTTTTGTAATCATTGTTGTTGCTTTTATTTGTGTGTGTCGTCATCGGGGTTGTTTTTTCATGACACAGAAAATGGGATTGATTTTCTTGTTGTTTTTGGTGTTTCTGTCTTAAAAGTCAAACAAAAAATTCATTGATTCAATAAAGAACATTTACTGCAAATTTATTTCTTTTTAGACAAACTGTTGTTTGAAAATTTTTTTGTGATAATTTTATCTGTGCATTAAAATGAAACGAGAATCCAGAAATAGCCTTCAAAGCCCAAAGTTGAAACTAATTTGGTGCCGCACACATGATACATAAAATGCTTAAGAACCGACAAAATAGAACAAAGTTACAAGACATTAAGTGAAAAAACAGAACTGCTTTTGATCAAAAATATTTTTTTGATAATAAATTGAATTTTATAAAACATGAATTCGGATTTTTTCACTCACTGTCTTACAACTTCCTTAATTTTGTCGGGTGCTAACGACTTCATGTTTCATGTGTTAAAGACAAAATTATCTTTAGGCTTAAAGCAATTTATAAAGTTTTTATTTCATAAAAATGATCAATTTTTAAAAGGCATCTAGAAATTCACTTTTTAAATTTTAAGGTCTGTAACTAACTCAATGAATTTCCTAAGAACATATCGTTAGGTGATATGCAAAATTACATAACTACACTGTTTTTAATTTTATAGGAGAGAAAAAATACCAAATAACTGACTGAAGTAAAATGTCTCCACATTTTCGTTTTTAATGCGATTGATTTTTGGTCAAATTTTTTTCAGAATCCCGCTTTTCAACCGTTCTTATCCCGCTTTTGGCAAAAACCTTCTGGTCACGTTACTTATACCAGTTATGAAAGATTTTTACTTTTTAGGTCGTTAAATAACAGTTATAAAAATTTTTAATTTTTTTAGTCTTGAGATTTTTATCAAAGCTTTTTAATTTTTAGGTCCTCTTGAGCCGTTTATAAATGATTTTTATTTTTTAGGTCTTTAAATAAAAGTTATGCAAGATTTTTATTTTTTATACCTTCTCAGGACTTTTATATGAGATTTTGGTTTTTTTTTGGTCTTCTTATCTTTCTACACATACGTATAGTAACATTAAAAGCCAAAAATCGTGAAACATTACCTCCATCGGGAAAATTCGCGAAAATATGCACAATTGCAAACAAGCTCTAAAATTGATTTAATAAAAAAGATATTGATTAAAAATTGGTGAAACTGAAAAAAGGCAAAAAAAAATTACTTCTATCGCAAAAATAGCGAAAATGCGCAAAAAATTGCAAACAAGCGATGCTTAATATATTTTAGAGCTCGTTTGCAAATTTTCGCGAATTTTCGTTATTGTCGCGATACAAGTTATTTTTTTAGTAGTTTTTGACTTTCTTACAGTTTTACCTATCTTTAATAAAAAACTAATATCTTTTTGATGTTGGCAATTTTTCGCGAATTTTCATAATTTTTACGATTTTTTCCAAGTTTTTGGCATACCTCCCAATTTTAGATATTATGTTCAAGCAATTTTAGTGCTTGCTTGCAAGTCTGCAATTTTTCGCGAATTTTCGCTATTTTCTCGATGCAAGTGATTTTTTGCTAGAGTTTTGGCTTCTTTACAATTTTGCTGATTTCTAATAAATATCGGACTCTGCTATGTTTTTGATCTTGGCAAGTTTTTGCAAATTTTCGTTATTTTCGCGATTTTTTTCAAGTTTTTGACATTCCTTACAACTCTAAGGATAAGTTAATGTTAGAGCCTGTTTGCAACATTGCATTTTTCGCAAATGTTCTCTTTTCGCGATAAAAGGATGTTTAGCGACTTTTGGGTTCTTGTTGACGCATGATAGTTAGATCTGGAGATATAATGTTACTCCTTTATGTAAGTATGTCTGTATATGATAGATAAGAAGACCGAAAAAATGAAAATCTTATATAAAAGTCTCGAGAAGACCTAAAAAATAAAAATCTTTCGTAACTGTTATTTAAAGACCTAAAAAATAAAAATCATTTATAAAATGCTTAAGAAGACTTACAAAATAAAAATTTGTTATAACTGTTATTTAAAGACCTATAAAATAAAAATAATTTATTAAGGGCTCAACAAGACCTAAAAAATAAAACGCTTTCATAACTATTATTTAAAGACCTAAAAAATAAAAGTATTTTATAACTGTTATAAGAAGACCTAAGAAATAAAAATATTTTTCAATAGTTATGGAAGGAGTAGTATTTTTTTGGGTTGTTTATAATTGTTATTAAAGGATCGATATTGTTTGTAGCTTGTTTTTCTGTGACCAATGGATATTTAAAAAAATAACAGTTATTTCGGGTCCCTGGTTATAAGTCCACGTATTAAAAAAGTTGTTAACTGTAATGTTAATATAATATAGACTATTGCCCAATTCACAAGCTAGCTGTATCTCTGTATCATGTCTATTTCTGTATTACTTCACAGTATACAGTATATTTGTTGTTGACATTTTTCATATAAAAATGAGATACACAAATACATTTTTATTTCATATGTTTCTTAAAATTCGTATTTAGAGAGAGACTCTCTCAGAGAGTATTTGTATGTATCTTGTTCTTCTTTTTTCCACAGTCTTCTTTTGTGCATTGGGCATATATATCTAATGTTTTCTCTTTTCTTGGTATATCGAAAAGCGGCTTCGCTGAGCTAAGATTTTTTTTCCTATCCAGCCTTTACCAAGGTAGATTGAACAGGTACCACTACAAGAACAGCTGTTTTTGTAAATTTGAGAATGTGTGCGTCACACAGACAATAGATTTTGACAAATGTCTGGGAGTTTTCTATGAGCAACGGGCATGTGTTAGTAAATTTGAGAAAGCTTATGAATGTGTGCGACTCACAGATAATGGATTTGACATATTTCTGGGGTATTTCTACTAACATATTACATGTGTTTTTTGGTGTTGTATTTGTTTTAGTTATAGTGGTACCTGTAATGAATATGCCTTGGCCTTTACTAGTGCACAAGGATTTTTATCTTTCGACCAACACAGAGAAGAAAACCAATAACCAAAGAGAAAATCTTAAATGATGAAACAGAACTGTGTCTTGACGAGTTTTACCATACAAATTAACACAAATCATACGCCGTAAAAATCAGCCATGAAATAAAATTAGCGCTGCCATATTAGCATTTTCACTGCTAGATTTAGCATTTATCTTTGGCTAAAAGCATTAAAATTTTTACAAAATATGCTAACGCTGTTTTGGCATAATTCGTTTGTAGAAAAATTTTTTATTTTAATTTCTTCAAGATTAGTAATTGTTTCACCCTTTTCGAACGCCGACATTGAAATGATTTTTAGTGCAATGGCTTTAATAAAAAAACAAAATTCGAAATAGAACTACGCCTGAATTGCTCTGCTCAATTATACAAATTCCACATGGACTAAAATTTTAAATAAAAAAAACGTATTGCTGCTACACATACAAAATACCAGATATCAAAATGTTGACAAAATACGGCATATCGATGGTCATACGTTGACAACACCTAACTGATTTTTACTACTTTTCGCTTGAAGAAATTATATTATAATTATGCAGAAAGCGTTACTAGCCGCGAAATAAAATAACTGAGAATCATTTAGTATATACTCTTACTAATTTCGGTTTTTTTTTATTTTGAGGATAGACAAATTTACTAGCGATTTCTATAACGTTTTCAGCGTATTGTAAAAATAAATAAAAAAAATCAGTTACGTGTTGTCAACGTTTTCTCAGACGTCATGAACGATGCTTTGTACACTGTTGGTGTGGGAGACACGGCCTGTCGGTCAACTCTGAAAAGACTATTCTGGTACCTTTCTTAAGAGAAAACTTGGTTTGGGGACAGTTTCGTTGAATGGGTGCAATATTCCTTATTCGACCAACGTCAAATATTTGGGGGTTACTCTTGATAGTAGGTGGACTTGGAACCGTCATGTTGAATGCATAACACAGAAAGCCACTAGGGGGATCTGGGCGGTGAAGATTTGTGCCGGGTGCACCTGGAGCATGAGCCCAAATATGATAATATGGATCTATACAATGATTATTAGGCCAATCATTACGTACGGCGCGATTGTATGGTTGCAAAGGTTGGCGTGTCTTTGGCGCAATGAAGTCATGTCCAACTTTGGCCATTGAGGCCTTGATTGGATTAATACCCATACAAATTTACAAGATCCTCTGCGGCAATGTCTGCATATAGGATGGGTCTGGGGAACTCTGCCCGTCGTAAAGGCAAACTCATCGATCCTGAGTACTATGCCCTGCAGAGGGCTGCTAGGAATACCTAGTGACAGGATAAACTGTGAACTTAGGTTCGACAGGAGATTGAATATCACAATTCCGCTTAGGCAACGTGGGAAGAAAACGGTACCACTGTGAATTCCAGTTTATGCTGGTATACGGATGGATCCAAAACGGAAGATGAAGTTGGCGCTGGAGTCTGTGGACCCAATATGAAATATGTGCGATGACCAAGTGTGTTCATATTAATTTAAGTAGGGGCATTAAGGGCGCACGTATAGCTCCAAGTCCCTCCTTTGTTGGGAATTCTGTTCTAAGCTTGTTTTGGAGTGCTTTGACTCACTACAGGAGCTATCGATACGGAACAAGGTTTCTATTTACTTGATACTTGGCCACAGTGGTCATCCGGGTAACGAGGAAGCGGACGAATTGGCCAGAATTGCCTCTGCTGCTCCTCTTAGGGGCCCAGAGCTCTTTTGTGGTGTACATTGGTCGACTGTCAAGTCCTTAATCAAGGGAAATGACATATCGACCGCAAAAGAAGTGTCGCTGACTTCTTCTGGTTTAAGGTAAGCCAAAGCATTAATGCAGCCATTTTCATATAGTGGCATCCTGAACTTCACCAGGAATGATTTACGGCTGGTGACAGGCTTTCTATCTGGTCACTTTGGACTGAACTATCCTTTGCAACTCTGTGAATGTATTGTCTTATGTAATAGTTGAAGGCGTGTTTTCTATTCTGAGTTGCTGTGTTCGGATGATATTAGGCGAGTTTCTCCAACCTCTGTGCTAACTTTCATAAGGAGAATCATGCAGAGTTTGACTTAATTTATAGATCTATGGCACAAATATCCGCTAGGTGTCGCAGTGCCGGTCTTTGCACCAGATCTTTCCTCTATTATATCTATCTATCTACGTGTTGTGAACGTATGACCATCGATATTCTACGCTTATACGTACGGCTTGTTCGCAAATAAGTGTTTGATTTTAAGTCTAAAGTGATTATATCGAGCCGTAACGGCCAAACAGTTGTAACAAACAAACAAAACTTTAAAGGAAAATATTTTTATTAACACCCCGTCTCGAGTAGCAATAAATATCACAGCAATATAGCAATATTGCTTATTGCTTTATTATGTTAGCCATATGAGAACACGTAGCATAATGCAATGCAATGCATTTTTAGCAAATCAGTGTATTTTTGTTTTCTATAAGCATAAAAAGTAATATTGAATATGAAAAATGTTCTTTACACAATTTTTTCCCAATATTATTTATTATTTAAATGTATTTATTAATTTCATTCATTTTATCAAAACGTCAAACGCAGTACAAAAATGTGGAGCACAAATTACTATGCAGTTTGACGTTTTATGTTTGCAATAGTTGTTAACAAAAATTCATTGACTATTATTGCAACATATATTGCAAACACCTGCAATGAGCTGTCTCCACTAGCAATAACATAATAATTTTGACAATTGCAATATATGTATGTTAACATATTTATTGCTAGTCGAGGCGGGGGTAAGAAAATAAACTTTTAATTGCTTTTGTTATAAATTTATAGCAGCACCTCTCACCGTTATGCAATTTTTAGATATGATGTAAATGATCTTAAATAGCACATGTCGATCACGTTCGTAACGTTCTATTCAGAAGGAATTAGATGATAATTATAAAAACTTTTTATTTAGCATTCTTTTTTTCATCTGTAGAACGTTTTAGCATTTCGTTTTGGTCCATTGAGCATTCTTCCAGATATCTTTTCTGGCAACACTGAATAGAATCTATAGAAAAAATGTTCTCAACAGCGTTGTCAGATATGGCGATTTTTCTGGCGATAAATAAATTTGTTGACGATTTTTATGGCTATTTTTCAGAAAAAATTTAACTTGAAAATTTTTATAATTCAGGAAAATTACTTTGTTTTTCGAAAATAAATCCCACCAAAACTTGTCTGGAATATATTAAAACAAAGTGGTTTTGGTGCCTTTCTTATATTAATTACAACCATTAATGGATTTTGAATTTTGTTGAGAAAAATTGTCAAGAAATAGTTTTTGGCGATTTGATTCCTACTTTTGGCGATATTTTTGCAAAATTTTAATGCGATTATTTTTTAAAAACTTATAAAAAAAATATTATATAAAAACAAATTTACTACAAAATATATGTTAAGAAAAACTACATAAAACAGATTTTGGCGATTTTTCAAATCAATTTGGCGAAATAGGTCAGAAAAGATCTGATAACCCTGGTTCTCAAAATAATATATATTTTATATTGTGAACATTTTTTCTCATGCTCTCAGTTTTAGTCACTCGTTCTCCCCTTAACCCTAATCTAAATCTTGATGTTTGGTTCAATGTAACAACGGAAATATCTAACATATCGCAAACAAACTTCACGACTTTTATTTTATTTATGTTTTGTATGCTTTAGTAGGCACCGCACCGCCTACATGAAATTACACAGCCTACGCACTGTGGGGGATTTGGAAAGAAATGGAAATAAATCTGCAGTTTCTAAGCGCGCAGTCCGATTCTTTTAAAATATTATACGGCATTTAAAGTGGTGTTGCTGAGCTTAAGTTTGGGCTTTGGGGCAGAGCCACAAGACCCCAAAGTGGGTTACCTCGGGATTCTGAAAAATTTAAACCTATCCCAAGCTGATGTTTCTGATCTGATGAAAAAAAGTTTTTGCAAGTAGATTCTCCTATCTAAGAGGTAAAATATTTCCCACATTGGTCCACGGTTTTGGTAATGGGGAAGTCAAATCTTTTCCGATTTGCAGAAACTTTTTTCCCTGATTACTTACAAAACTATTAATGTGATGTTTCTAGAACCCAAACAATCGACTTGAGTATAATATTTGTATGGAAACCTCAAAAAATGGAGTGCTTTTCATACAAATTGTTCACTCAATTCGATTGTTTGGGTTCTAGAAACAGCATATAATATTCTGAATTTTTTTTTAAATCACTACTCAGTCAAAAGTTATACGTAGTTTAAATTAAAATTTTGAAAAAAGTGGATTTTTTTCCGTTTTTTGCAGAAAAAAGTGCGTTAATTATTTTGTAGTTATAAATTTTTTTTTGCAATAATGCTTACCCCATATTTATACCTATTTGATTTATCTTATAAAGTCCAAACTCCAAACTTAAGCTCAGCACCACCTCTTTAAATGCCGTTTGAAATTTTATAAGAAGCGCGCTTAGAAACTGCAGATTTATTTCCATTTTTTTCCAAAATCCCCCACTGTGCGAAAAGTACCAGTGAAAAGTTTGAATCGGCTTATTTCTACTCATATTTTTAATATTATTAGAATTGTGATAGTCTAGAAACAAAATGTAATGTTACGTTTGATTTCTCTCTAACAAAATTCAATAAAAATCTTAAGGTTTGTATGATAGTGTGAAACGGGCTTAAATAAAAAGTTTTTGGGTATCTGGTAAATTCCACATGTGTACATATGTATTTAAAATTAAATTATTAATGCTAGTTTACACAGGTCAAGTTTTCTTAATTAAGTTTTACTTCAGGAGGTAGAGAGACAGAGAAATGTGTATAGCTTTCTCTGTCTCTCTCAGCTGAATCAAAACTTGATTAAGAAAAATAGACGTGTGTGAACCAGGCGTTATTAGCAATACTGGAAATTCGTGGCAAAAATACATTTGAGAGGCTATAACTCGGTAAGCCACAAAAGAAATATATTGAATAAATCTACTTTTAATTTTCTACACAATCTAAAATTGTATGGTTTTTGGAAATTTGTACTTTAAATACACAGCATTATTGTTTGCAAAATAATGGGTGTTTTTTATTGAGGTATAGAACTTTAAGTTGGCATCACTTTTTTAACTGGCGGCCATTTTGTCAGCTGTCAAGTGATTAATATTTAGTTTGGTTTGCCATTTCATCATGAACATGCAATGCGTCGTGATTTTGGTGTATGGGCCGAAAATGAGATTGATCTCGATGCTGATTTTCATCGCAAAATTTTGTTCAGTGATGAGGCTCATTTTTGGTTGAATGGCTACGTCAACAAGCAAAATTGCCGCATTTGGAGTGAAGAGAATCCACATGAGACCCTTGAGACGCCATTACATCCACAAAAACTGACTGTTTGGTGTGCTCTATGGGCTGGTGGAGTTATTGGGCCATACTTCTTCCGAAATAATGCTGGAGAGTCAGTTACCGTTAATGGAGACCGGTATAGAGCCATGATAACCGACTATTTTGTTCCCGAATTGGATGGCGTGAATGTGGATGAGTTGTGGTTCCAACAAGACGGCGCTACATGCCACACAGCGCACGTCACAATCGATTTATTGAAGGAAACATTCGATGAGCGCATAATTTCGCGGAATGGCCACCAAGATCGTGTGATTTGACATCATTGGATTATTTTCTTTGGGGATATGTGAAGTCGCTCGTCTACGCCAACAAACCAGAAACGTTAGGGGACTTGGAAGCCAGCATTCGTGGCGTTATTGCCAACATACGGCCCCATATGCTCGAAAAAGTGGTTGAAAATTGGACCTGTAGAATTGGCTTTATTCGAGCCAGCCGCGGCGGCCACATGCCCGAAATCATATTTAAACATTAATGTCATAAAATTATCCTTCCAATAAAGCCAAATTGATGGACATTAAAACGATTTTCTTGTGTTTTATTTCAATTCGAAGTTCTATACCTCTAAAAAAAACACCCTTTACTAGAAGTTATCCAAAAATGTCTCTATGATGCAAAGCTATGGTACGTAGCAAGAGAATGAGCACATAAAGCTAATTTTTTATTTCATGTGGTTTACCGAGTTATTGCACTAAGACCTTCATTTATTAGAAGTATTACTTACTCACTACAAGTGAACTATTTTATGTTTGTTTTTTTTCTGTTTTAAAAATGCTTTATTCAACCGCTGCATGAATTAAAAAATATTAATAAAATATATTATTTTACTTATTTATTTATTTGATCAATTCAGTAATAACAAAGCCTATAAGACCGAAAAAAATTATGTATTACATAAGTGTAATAATTGTAATGAAGTTCGACATACTGATATATTCTACTGGTGTGTGCGCATAACATTTCGAAAAATTATTTCGATACCTCTTATCTTATTTGGGCATCTTGGCCATTTTTGAGAAAAGTTCGTCAAATTGTATGTCATTCCTCTTAACGAATATTGATTAAAAAGGACATATCTTCCCGCTACAAGTTTTTTACGCAATATAGCCAACTGACTTGTCTTTATTGTGTAAAATTTTCAAGATGGGATAAAAGCAGATTCAAAAGTTACAGTTGTTTCTTTATGCTAACTCGATAATTTCTATGAAAATTGTGTAAGCAAAAATAAATAAAAACAAACGATAGATTAGTTTGCTATATGCTGCAAAAAAACAAGAGAAAATAAATACCATTTTTCAGGATATTTAAGGATAATTTTTTTTTTCATTTGCTATGTCATTGTCTTGACTTTGCAAAAAGTGTGCCTGAACCTTTCAAATGATATTTAAAATACTAAAATCTGATGACGCGCTACAAAGTTGTGCTATTTTCAATATTACTTTTCACAAAGGAATCCTAGTATATTCAAATTGTTGCTTTTTTATTATTATTTCTTATACATATTTCATAGAATTTATCGAATTATCATAAAGAAACAACTGTATCTTGTGAGTGTGTTTTCATCCCATCTTGAAAATTGTACACAATAAAGATATATAAAATACCATTTTCTGGATATTTAAGGATAAAGGATACTTTGGCATTTTAGGGTCACTTTTAGCAGGAAGAGATGGTGCATATTCAGAAATCATCACCAAGTGTTAAATTTGTTAAGTGCCTATTTAAGTTATTCACAGTTGGCTACTTTCAGCACGAAAAGTTTGCACTTAATTATGGGCAAAGCTGTAACTAAATGACAACTAACTAACACATTCAGAGAACAGCTGATTGCGTCAATTTCTAGTGCGTCCAAAAAACACATACATACAAAAAAGAAAATAAACTAGAGATGTGTTTTTGGTCAACAACATTTTATTGAATAACTATATTTTAACAGGCCCTTATTTTAATTGATTTATATACAAAATATAACCAAAAAATTAGTTTTTTAGAATTTGCAGAAGTTTTTTTACAGAACAATTTTTAATAGGTTCATAGGCTTTTTAGGTAATTACATATCGTTTTGTTTCGTAATTATATATCGTTTCAAATATTATCGATATTTTATTTTCTCTATATGCTTATATGCAGAGTTGAATATCGTTTACCAACTTTTATCAGTTGCTGCGCTAGTTATAATTGTGAATAAGATCTATAACTATCTATGAACTATTTTTTAGTTTATGTTTTATTAGTTCCGACTTTGGTTATGATTTCCGCATATGCGCCTATGTCCTTTTTTACTAGTATTCGTTAAGAAGAGACGTTAAGAGAACCTTTCGAATGACATCAAATTGTTTTATTAATATGATTATTTCGAACGTATTTGCTTTGTGAATCCAAATTGATTATTAGGCTAAGGTTCGTAACGTTATATTCAGAAAGAATTGGGCATGATTAATATTCCAAGGAACAAGGGAAAAATTAACATCAACTTAATTTTTCAACGTACACAGCAGAACAGAGTAGCGCCACTTTCGGAAGCCGCTACACTTCCATCGTCAGTGCTCACGTGTATTTGCTTATCACCACTTGTGAGGTGGCTCTGTTGAATGTGATTTTAATTCTTATATATACAACTTTTTCGTGAAAATTGAATACGAGAATTAACTCACTCTTTCACATGTTTACATGTTCATATATACTTAAGTATAAAATCAAACCAAAAAAGTTTGTCTTGAGTAGAACAAAAATCAGAAAAATGGGAATGAAGAAAAATAAACCGATGGCAACGCTGGGAAAGTGCACTTTAATATCAACTTGAGAGTGAGTTAATTCTCGTATTCAATTTTCACGAAAAAGTTGTATATATAAGAATTAAAATCACATTCAACAGAGCCACCTCACAAGTGGTGATAAGCAAATACACGTGAGCACTGACGATGGAAGTGTAGCGGCTTCCGAAAGTGGCGCTACTCTGTTCTGCTGTGTACGTTGAAAAATTAAGTTGATGTTAATTTTTCCCTTGTTCCTTGGAATATTAATCATGCCCAATTCTTTCTGAATATAACGTTACGAACCTTAGCCTAATAATCAATTTGGATTCACAAAGCAAATACGTTCGAAATAATCATATTAATAAAACAATTAGCTACTGGCTTGAGCTTTTCACATGTTTACATGTTCATATATACTTAAGTATAAAATCAAACCAAAAAAGTTTGTCTTGAGTAGAACAAAAATCAGAAAAATGGGAATGAAGAAAAATAAACCGATGGCAACGCTGGGAAAGTGCACTTTAATATCAACTTGAGAGTGAGTTAATTCTCGTATTCAATTTTCACGAAAAAGTTGTATATATAAGAATTAAAATCACATTCAACAGAGCCACCTCACAAGTGGTGATAAGCAAATACACGTGAGCACTGACGATGGAAGTGTAGCGGCTTCCGAAAGTGGCGCTACTCTGTTCTGCTGTGTACGTTGAAAAATTAAGTTGATGTTAATTTTTCCCTTGTTCCTTGGAATATTAATCATGCCCAATTCTTTCTGAATATAACGTTACGAACCTTAGCCTAATAATCAATTTGGATTCACAAAGCAAATACGTTCGAAATAATCATATTAATAAAACAATTAGCTACTGGCTTGAGCTTTTCACATGTTTACATGTTCATATATACTTAAGTATAAAATCAAACCAAAAAAGTTTGTCTTGAGTAGAACAAAAATCAGAAAAATGGGAATGAAGAAAAATAAACCGATGGCAACGCTGGGAAAGTGCACTTTAATATCAACTTGAGAGTGAGTTAATTCTCGTATTCAATTTTCACGAAAAAGTTGTATATATAAGAATTAAAATCACATTCAACAGAGCCACCTCACAAGTGGTGATAAGCAAATACACGTGAGCACTGACGATGGAAGTGTAGCGGCTTCCGAAAGTGGCGCTACTCTGTTCTGCTGTGTACGTTGAAAAATTAAGTTGATGTTAATTTTTCCCTTGTTCCTTGGAATATTAATCATGCCCAATTCTTTCTGAATATAACGTTACGAACCTTAGCCTAATAATCAATTTGGATTCACAAAGCAAATACGTTCGAAATAATCATATTAATAAAACAATTAGCTACTGGCTTGAGCTTTTCACATGTTTACATGTTCATATATACTTAAGTATAAAATCAAACCAAAAAAGTTTGTCTTGAGTAGAACAAAAATCAGAAAAATGGGAATGAAGAAAAATAAACCGATGGCAACGCTGGGAAAGTGCACTTTAATATCAACTTGAGAGTGAGTTAATTCTCGTATTCAATTTTCACGAAAAAGTTGTATATATAAGAATTAAAATCACATTCAACAGAGCCACCTCACAAGTGGTGATAAGCAAATACACGTGAGCACTGACGATGGAAGTGTAGCGGCTTCCGAAAGTGGCGCTACTCTGTTCTGCTGTGTACGTTGAAAAATTAAGTTGATGTTAATTTTTCCCTTGTTCCTTGGAATATTAATCATGCCCAATTCTTTCTGAATATAACGTTACGAACCTTAGCCTAATAATCAATTTGGATTCACAAAGCAAATACGTTCGAAATAATCATATTAATAAAACAATTAGCTACTGGCTTGAGCTTTTCACATGTTTACATGTTCATATATACTTAAGTATAAAATCAAACCAAAAAAGTTTGTCTTGAGTAGAACAAAAATCAGAAAAATGGGAATGAAGAAAAATAAACCGATGGCAACGCTGGGAAAGTGCACTTTAATATCAACTTGAGAGTGAGTTAATTCTCGTATTCAATTTTCACGAAAAAGTTGTATATATAAGAATTAAAATCACATTCAACAGAGCCACCTCACAAGTGGTGATAAGCAAATACACGTGAGCACTGACGATGGAAGTGTAGCGGCTTCCGAAAGTGGCGCTACTCTGTTCTGCTGTGTACGTTGAAAAATTAAGTTGATGTTAATTTTTCCCTTGTTCCTTGGAATATTAATCATGCCCAATTCTTTCTGAATATAACGTTACGAACCTTAGCCTAATAATCAATTTGGATTCACAAAGCAAATACGTTCGAAATAATCATATTAATAAAACAATTAGCTACTGGCTTGAGCTTTTCACATGTTTACATGTTCATATATACTTAAGTATAAAATCAAACCAAAAAAGTTTGTCTTGAGTAGAACAAAAATCAGAAAAATGGGAATGAAGAAAAATAAACCGATGGCAACGCTGGGAAAGTGCACTTTAATATCAACTTGAGAGTGAGTTAATTCTCGTATTCAATTTTCACGAAAAAGTTGTATATATAAGAATTAAAATCACATTCAACAGAGCCACCTCACAAGTGGTGATAAGCAAATACACGTGAGCACTGACGATGGAAGTGTAGCGGCTTCCGAAAGTGGCGCTACTCTGTTCTGCTGTGTACGTTGAAAAATTAAGTTGATGTTAATTTTTCCCTTGTTCCTTGGAATATTAATCATGCCCAATTCTTTCTGAATATAACGTTACGAACCTTAGCCTAATAATCAATTTGGATTCACAAAGCAAATACGTTCGAAATAATCATATTAATAAAACAATTAGCTACTGGCTTGAGCTTTTCACATGTTTACATGTTCATATATACTTAAGTATAAAATCAAACCAAAAAAGTTTGTCTTGAGTAGAACAAAAATCAGAAAAATGGGAATGAAGAAAAATAAACCGATGGCAACGCTGGGAAAGTGCACTTTAATATCAACTTGAGAGTGAGTTAATTCTCGTATTCAATTTTCACGAAAAAGTTGTATATATAAGAATTAAAATCACATTCAACAGAGCCACCTCACAAGTGGTGATAAGCAAATACACGTGAGCACTGACGATGGAAGTGTAGCGGCTTCCGAAAGTGGCGCTACTCTGTTCTGCTGTGTACGTTGAAAAATTAAGTTGATGTTAATTTTTCCCTTGTTCCTTGGAATATTAATCATGCCCAATTCTTTCTGAATATAACGTTACGAACCTTAGCCTAATAATCAATTTGGATTCACAAAGCAAATACGTTCGAAATAATCATATTAATAAAACAATTAGCTACTGGCTTGAGCTTTTCACATGTTTACATGTTCATATATACTTAAGTATAAAATCAAACCAAAAAAGTTTGTCTTGAGTAGAACAAAAATCAGAAAAATGGGAATGAAGAAAAATAAACCGATGGCAACGCTGGGAAAGTGCACTTTAATATCAACTTGAGAGTGAGTTAATTCTCGTATTCAATTTTCACGAAAAAGTTGTATATATAAGAATTAAAATCACATTCAACAGAGCCACCTCACAAGTGGTGATAAGCAAATACACGTGAGCACTGACGATGGAAGTGTAGCGGCTTCCGAAAGTGGCGCTACTCTGTTCTGCTGTGTACGTTGAAAAATTAAGTTGATGTTAATTTTTCCCTTGTTCCTTGGAATATTAATCATGCCCAATTCTTTCTGAATATAACGTTACGAACCTTAGCCTAATAATCAATTTGGATTCACAAAGCAAATACGTTCGAAATAATCATATTAATAAAACAATTAGCTACTGGCTTGAGCTTTTCACATGTTTACATGTTCATATATACTTAAGTATAAAATCAAACCAAAAAAGTTTGTCTTGAGTAGAACAAAAATCAGAAAAATGGGAATGAAGAAAAATAAACCGATGGCAACGCTGGGAAAGTGCACTTTAATATCAACTTGAGAGTGAGTTAATTCTCGTATTCAATTTTCACGAAAAAGTTGTATATATAAGAATTAAAATCACATTCAACAGAGCCACCTCACAAGTGGTGATAAGCAAATACACGTGAGCACTGACGATGGAAGTGTAGCGGCTTCCGAAAGTGGCGCTACTCTGTTCTGCTGTGTACGTTGAAAAATTAAGTTGATGTTAATTTTTCCCTTGTTCCTTGGAATATTAATCATGCCCAATTCTTTCTGAATATAACGTTACGAACCTTAGCCTAATAATCAATTTGGATTCACAAAGCAAATACGTTCGAAATAATCATATTAATAAAACAATTAGCTACTGGCTTGAGCTTTTCACATGTTTACATGTTCATATATACTTAAGTATAAAATCAAACCAAAAAAGTTTGTCTTGAGTAGAACAAAAATCAGAAAAATGGGAATGAAGAAAAATAAACCGATGGCAACGCTGGGAAAGTGCACTTTAATATCAACTTGAGAGTGAGTTAATTCTCGTATTCAATTTTCACGAAAAAGTTGTATATATAAGAATTAAAATCACATTCAACAGAGCCACCTCACAAGTGGTGATAAGCAAATACACGTGAGCACTGACGATGGAAGTGTAGCGGCTTCCGAAAGTGGCGCTACTCTGTTCTGCTGTGTACGTTGAAAAATTAAGTTGATGTTAATTTTTCCCTTGTTCCTTGGAATATTAATCATGCCCAATTCTTTCTGAATATAACGTTACGAACCTTAGCCTAATAATCAATTTGGATTCACAAAGCAAATACGTTCGAAATAATCATATTAATAAAACAATTAGCTACTGGCTTGAGCTTTTCACATGTTTACATGTTCATATATACTTAAGTATAAAATCAAACCAAAAAAGTTTGTCTTGAGTAGAACAAAAATCAGAAAAATGGGAATGAAGAAAAATAAACCGATGGCAACGCTGGGAAAGTGCACTTTAATATCAACTTGAGAGTGAGTTAATTCTCGTATTCAATTTTCACGAAAAAGTTGTATATATAAGAATTAAAATCACATTCAACAGAGCCACCTCACAAGTGGTGATAAGCAAATACACGTGAGCACTGACGATGGAAGTGTAGCGGCTTCCGAAAGTGGCGCTACTCTGTTCTGCTGTGTACGTTGAAAAATTAAGTTGATGTTAATTTTTCCCTTGTTCCTTGGAATATTAATCATGCCCAATTCTTTCTGAATATAACGTTACGAACCTTAGCCTAATAATCAATTTGGATTCACAAAGCAAATACGTTCGAAATAATCATATTAATAAAACAATTAGCTACTGGCTTGAGCTTTTCACATGTTTACATGTTCATATATACTTAAGTATAAAATCAAACCAAAAAAGTTTGTCTTGAGTAGAACAAAAATCAGAAAAATGGGAATGAAGAAAAATAAACCGATGGCAACGCTGGGAAAGTGCACTTTAATATCAACTTGAGAGTGAGTTAATTCTCGTATTCAATTTTCACGAAAAAGTTGTATATATAAGAATTAAAATCACATTCAACAGAGCCACCTCACAAGTGGTGATAAGCAAATACACGTGAGCACTGACGATGGAAGTGTAGCGGCTTCCGAAAGTGGCGCTACTCTGTTCTGCTGTGTACGTTGAAAAATTAAGTTGATGTTAATTTTTCCCTTGTTCCTTGGAATATTAATCATGCCCAATTCTTTCTGAATATAACGTTACGAACCTTAGCCTAATAATCAATTTGGATTCACAAAGCAAATACGTTCGAAATAATCATATTAATAAAACAATTAGCTACTGGCTTGAGCTTTTCACATGTTTACATGTTCATATATACTTAAGTATAAAATCAAACCAAAAAAGTTTGTCTTGAGTAGAACAAAAATCAGAAAAATGGGAATGAAGAAAAATAAACCGATGGCAACGCTGGGAAAGTGCACTTTAATATCAACTTGAGAGTGAGTTAATTCTCGTATTCAATTTTCACGAAAAAGTTGTATATATAAGAATTAAAATCACATTCAACAGAGCCACCTCACAAGTGGTGATAAGCAAATACACGTGAGCACTGACGATGGAAGTGTAGCGGCTTCCGAAAGTGGCGCTACTCTGTTCTGCTGTGTACGTTGAAAAATTAAGTTGATGTTAATTTTTCCCTTGTTCCTTGGAATATTAATCATGCCCAATTCTTTCTGAATATAACGTTACGAACCTTAGCCTAATAATCAATTTGGATACATCAAATTTATTTATGTCCGATGACGCGTTCTAAAGTTATTCAATCTTCAATATGACGAGCTTTTATCAAAAATGGCCGAGATACCCAAGTTTAGAGGCCTATAATATAGAAACCATTACAAGTATCGAAGTTATGTGTCGATTTTCATTAAAATCGGCGAGATGAATAATCCAAAGCCGTGTTTCCATGTCGAAAATTTTCGTTTTTACAGTAAACTAAATAGTACGCAACAAAAATTCAGTTACCAAATCACCAAAAAATAATTGGAAACAATTTTAAAAACTCATTTTATTTCCACTAGAAAAAGTATTTATTTTTGTTCTTGATGTCCCAAAACGAAGCCATTACATTTTGGATGTTTACATCAAAAAATAAGTACTTTTATTTTTACTTTAAAATTTCTTAAAATATTTATATTTTTTAGTGTTTATCTGAAAAAATAGCTGACTTCTCCTGGATCCGCGCATTGCACTAGGAATTGAATTAATTTAAAAAAATGTATCAGAGAACATATCGCACATGGGTTGCCTAATGAAATCAGGTCCAGACTATGTTTAACCCATTACCGCTCACTGTCCCCATAAAAGGACACTTGTTCAATTGATGGTAACTCTAAGAGGAACCTTTATGTCTCTCAATGTAAAAACAAATATCTCTTCTAAAACGTTTAAAAAAATTTTAGCAAATCTTACAAGGTGCTGTATATAGTGCAAGTGTTGTTTTCAGTCATTTTAATTGCTCATTTCAATTTTGTTTATTATGTTAATTTCACTTTTGTTAATTTTTTGTGTTAAGTACCCTAAAATAAAAAAACTACAAATTTGTTATTCTCCTAAGAGTGTGTGAAATCGTTCAGTAAAAGAAAAAGTGTAACATTTTATTATAAGGTGTGATTTTGTTAAGTTGTCCCCAGTTGGAGACAATGGGCGTTGCAACAAAAATTTTTTTTTTAGATTTTTTCAATATATGCAATATGGCCATCGCAATACCTTTAGAGGACAGAAAGATTTTTTACAGCTCCAAGAGGCTGTTGATCAAATAATGAAAAACGATGAAAGTGATCCTGAATATGATATTCTTGTCGTGCCACCTAATGCCGCTGTCATAAGTGATGAAGACGAAGGAAATGAAGAAGATTTGTTGTATATAAATATGCCGGGAAAGATTGAGCTTGTAAACGTGCCGGGAAAGATTGAGCTTGTAAACGAAAATGATTCTAATTTAGATTGGAATGACAGTGATGATGAGCCACTTTCTAGTTGGTTCAAAGAAAAGCTAGGAGGCAATATAGATCAGGGTAATTTCGCACATCCTAAGTGGAGAAATGTTTTACCATCTTATAGTGCAATGTCTAATGCAAGTGATGCAGTTCCAAATAGGGTCATAAGCTTCACAAACCTTTTTAAGAATAATACTCCCCGAATTTTGTTTGAAAAAATTTTCGATGGCGATAATTGATTTAATAGTCGAGAACAGTGTTTTATACGCTAACCAAAACAACCGGCACACCTTTACCCTAGATCGCAATGACCTAAAACGTTTTTTAGGGATTTTATTGTCAAGCGGATATGTTGCACTACCTACAGAGGGCGATTATTGGAGTTTGGATGAAGATTTACCAGTTCCTTTGGTTTCAAAATCAATGAGCAGCAAAAGGTTCTTGGAAATTAAGAAAAACTTGCACTTCACCGATAACAGTCTCAGCAATAGTTCAAATGACAAAATGTTCAAATTAAGGCCTCTATGTAATCTCATCGAAAAACTCTTAACAATCTCAAAGAACTTCTTCTTTTCGCTATTTACTCGAAATTTGAGGAGCGGCGAGTCAAACGGGTCACATTCAGCGCGTCGAAATCGATTGATGTGTTTTAAATCATATGTACATATATGGAAAATTAATTTCAGATATGATATTTTATGCTCTAAAAATATGAAACTGCAAAAAAGTAAAAAAAAAAATTGCTATTAGTGAATTTAATTTGCCCAAATCGAGCGTTTTTAAATCGACAGAACACTCAGGTATATGAACAAATTTGGTTGATTTTCAGTAATAACTTTTGTATGCAGACTTATGCGGCTTAGTGTATATACAATAGAATCTGGAAGAAAATATTTTTAAATTATTTGTTAGGACGAAGAAAATAACCAATTTACAGACAAACTCTAGGTAAGGACATGGCACGTAACTGACATTTCAGTGAGATATTTCAAGTTTTCTTTCGACTTTAATTTGCAATTTCAAAAAATTTACGGAACATGTTCATGAGAACCGAATTTATATAAATCATTTATTAATATATTTATAATTATGACCAGTAAGACAAAATAGTACAGGACATGAAAAATTACAGTTGAAATAGAATCACCCGTATACATATTTGCTCAATTTACAACCTGTTGTATGTGTTGTAGATCGTATAAATATTGTTGGTAAATTTCACACAAACATGTTTCTAAACAAATGTTTATTTGGAAATTACCAACAACATTTGTACGAACTAAAAGACATAAAACAGGTAGTGAATTGGCCAATTATGTTACGAGATATAACAATACACAATGAAAAATACGGGTAATAACATTTCTTTAACATGTAAAACGTTTATAAAAAATAGTTTTAAAATTTCTTAATATTCATGACTTAGTCTATATAAGACCAACCAGTGATTGGGCTCGACGCCCTCCGAATAGAACTAAACTTGGGATGGTAGTTAAGTCTTGTACAACTAATATTTCACCAACAAAATAAGAGGAGTATCCGCAGTAGTTCCTAAATTATAATGCGTTTAATTTAGGAAATATTACAAAAATTGTTTCAAACTGCTTTTATATAATTGTTTATAACTTTCTTAATATTTAAGCTAGACGAGTAAACTTTGTATGGGAGCCCTCTTAAGGAATAGATATAGACGGCAGGTGTGTTCAGAAAAAATCTTAAAAATGAAAAATTAAGGCTGGTTCGTCCTACATTGTACCCCTTTGGCAATTAGGATTTTTTTTAAATTTTTTCCTTTCAATTAAAACGTCGCAACCCTAAGATGTGACCGGAAAATGATAGACAACCCAACGTTCACTTGTTCCTTATGCTCTGTACTATCGACCAGCAGTAGTTTAATGCGGTTGGCAGATGGTTCAAAATTTAAAAAAAATGTACAACTTTAACCTTTAATTAACCCATTCGATCCCTTTCAAAACTCTTATGAGAAAAGTTTTGTCAATTTGGATACATGGACCAAAATCTCTCAATTGACGAGTCAATAGTGAAATATTTTGGAAGCCATTCCGCCAAACAATTTATTAGGGGAAAACCTGTTAGGTTTGGTTTTAAAAATTGGATGCTTACCAGCAGCTGCGGTTACTTATATCAGTTTGATACGTATTGCGGAGCTAAAGCAGTTGAGAGTCAATGCCAACAGCTACCATTAGGATCAAGAGTAGTTATTGATCTCACAAAAAATATTTCTCAGCCTAGACCCCATTTCGTTTTTTGATAACTTTTTCACTTCGTTTGATCTTTTTTCTGTGGCTTTTAAAACAAAAGGGATTCAGGGCAACAGGAACTGTTCGAGACCAAAGGACAAAAAATTGTACTCTACTGTCGAAAAAAGTGCTACAAAAAGATAAGCGTGGAAAATTTTATTACAGGGAAGCAAGTAATTATGAATGATATTCCTTATAAAGTATATGAACGATTTGTCATGATAACAGTTATGCTGATTCCGGAATTTTTTTCGTAAAATGGAACGATAACAGTGTAGTCCGTACAAACTATGATGAAATTTACCCCACGCATTTAGTAAAACGGTGGTCAAAGGCTAATAAGAGTAAAGTTAACGTACAACAGCCAAAGCTAATTGCAAAATACAATGCTGAAATGAGTGGAGTAGACCTTCACGATCAGGCGATAAATGCGTACGATATAAATGTCAGAGAAAAGAAATGGTGGTGGTCTCTTTTTACAGCAATGATTAATTCGTGTATCGTAAATGCCTGGAAACTTTATAAGAGTAGCAACAATAGAGAAATTTGCAAAAAAAATATATATTAATGTTTAACCACTGCACTATGTAGTCACCAATACCAATATGGTACTCTTATTGGGTCCTGAGTTTTTAATAAAACTTTTAAATAGAGTAAAAAAAATAATAAATTTGTTTAATTACAGCGGCATACAAAAAAGAAAAAGTGAGCTGTAAATTTTACCAGATCTACCCACATACATGTATTATCAAGATCTCGAGTAAGTTGTGAAAAATAGTACAAATCTCGAAACATCTAATTTTTCACAATTTACGTGTACGAGCCAAACGGACCTCAAATTCGGATTCAGGGCGTCAAAATACATGTAGGAAGGTGGGTCTGCCCAAATGAACTGCTGATTTTTTTATGCCGGTATACCGACGCACCGCACCGACACACAAAAAATAGGCTGCAAATTTGACCACATCCGTCTGTGGGTACACCCTCGCAATTCCTCCAAATTTTGAGAAACATGCGAAAAACTGGTAAAGTTTTCGAAAAAACTCGTAGAGTTCTCGAAATGACGCGCTGAATGCAAAAAAAGTTTTGTGCATCTTTGCTTCTTTGTTGTCTGTTTGCAACTAAATGTACTCAAATAACTACGAAAACCATTTTAAGCATGTATAAAAGCAAACAAGCAGCTTTGAAGATTGGTACTTATACAAATGCCCATCAAAGCAAAAACAAACAAAAAATAAGAGCTTTTGTGAGTGTTCGATTAAATCAGATAGAGGTGACTTCGGCAGCACATGTGCCTAAATTTGGCACATACACACGTGTAAGTGCCATATAATTTCTATCTTAAGACACACGCACATGTGCAACTGCTAATTTGATTGGCACAAGTACATGTGCCAAAAGTAAGCACAAAAAAATAGCACTTACTCATGAGCGTATGCCATATTTTTTCGTCTGCTTATTTTGGCACGTGTGCATGTGGCAATCAAACTTGCACGTGTGAATGTATACAAATTTAGGCACATGTGCGGCACAGTCATGACAAAAAAACCACAAAAAACAATGATAGCAAAGTTACCGTTCTGGCTACTTTTAGCCAGCAAAATACGTCGGGGCTGCAAAATACATCTTTCGTAGTGACATAATTTTAAGACATTTGGATTTGTAGCATTATATCGTTCTTCTGAAATATGCACCGCACTACTGACCCGATTTCCGTTCCGGCCCCTAAAACGGAAGTGCAAATGCACTACCGACCCAACTTCCGGTCCAGCCCATAAACCAGAAGTAGGAACTGTACTAACGACCCAACTTCCGGTCCAGATCGGAATCGAATATATGAATCGCACTACCGACCCAACTTCCAGTCCAGGCCCTAAGCCGGAAGTAAGAACTGCACTATCAGACCGGAGTCGGACATGTGAACTTCACTACCGACCCATTTCAAGCGGAAGTTCGGAACCAGTACATACTGTCAACTCATTCTTGCTATATCCGTTTTGAGATTTGTTAATGCCAAAAATAGGCAAAGCGGCAACGCTGCTAGCATTGTTTTTGTTTCTTTAAAATAAGTGAGTGTAGCTCATGTGCCTAAATTTGGAACATGCACACGTGCAAGTGCCACATAATTTCTATGTTTAGGCACAGGCACATGTACGTCTGCCAGTTTGATTGACACACGTACATGTGCCAAAACCACGTACGCATGTGATTATTTCAGCACGTGTGGATGTGCCGCACATGTGTGTGCAAATCCGTACTCTGATACCAAATTTGGTTCGATTCTTTAGGGGTTGATCCAAACTCCTGAATTTTTGGTTGATTTTATATGTTTTTACTCATAAAAATATCAACAAGAACTTTGTAATTTTTGCATGGCTTTAGTACATACATACATAAAATCGATACAACAGTTAGTACACCTTCTGACCCTTGTTATAATAATTACTAAAATGATAGGCTTTTATACTCACAATAAGGAATGTTGCACCTAAAAGCACAGCCTTCATTCGCACATCCAAGTCCAAGGGAAAAGTAATGCCAAAGAAATCGGCATCAGTAAATATTTCACGTGCAAAGCCCGACCATTGTTTCGAAATTTTTCCAATATTTTCACCAGTCAAAGAAACGATCTAATAGTACAAAAAAAAGTTCCACATATCAAAATTTAAATAACAATAAATTTATGGTAACTAACATTAAATTCGACTTCACCACATAGTGAAAATGTACAGAATGGTCCCTCGATACGTAAAACTGTGTCACCAATATGATTTTTAATTTTAAAAGATGGTGAACATATACTCCATTCTTGTTCGATTCTGCCGATAACATTTCCAGGTGGTGCTGAGACTTCCATCGATTGCAAACAGCATGGAAACAAACAACTGGAACAGGCTAAAGGCCGATATAAATGTATTACTTCGTTGCGAAAATTATCAAATATTTTCATGTCGAACGGACGTGCTGGACCACACATATTACGTGTACAACAGTCGTTATCTTCTACAGCATAATAGACTTTTTGACCTAGAGCATTTTTAACGGAGAATTTGTTGTTGGTCTCAAAACCTGTAAAAGCTTCCAACAATTCGACCTTTTGTTTAACTAAAAGCTGATCTATACTAGTAAGGTACTCCAAACCGCGTGGACAGTTCGGTATGCCGGGCGGTATACTCATCCAATCGCCTGCAAAAAAAATATTTATAAAGTTTTAATAAGCTCATTTCAAAACATATAATGTTGTGTATTTGAGACCTTTTTTATTAAGGCCCCGATTACCGCTCACAACACTAATTATTTTAATGTTGTATTTTGTAAACTGCGATTACGATTTACAACACTTATAGGCAGTGTTGTACTTTTAGTTGTCTATGGTAATTTAGTGTGATTACCATTTACAACATGTATTTGTAAGTATGTATATAGATTTTTCTTTGCAAACCGTTATTAAAATACACAACAAATAGATGTTGTAACTGATAATCGAAAAACAACTTATGTTGTGTTGTAGCCGAGACAACACAACATTTGTGCGTTGTAAGCGGTAATAGGGGCCTAAATAATATGTAGTTACTTCTTGTTTGGCTTAAAGTCCTTCTTATATTAAATAAACTAAAAACCTAAATGGTAAAGTAGGAACATAAAAACAATTATTTATTATGGAGCTCATCTTTCAGCTTTGATATTATTGAACTTCTTATTAATATGATTTGAAGTTTAACATAATATCTCTAGTTTTTCTATGATATTTTTTGGGTAAAGATTCCCTGAGGATTTCCATTAGGGCAAATGAAATGCGCATAGGAATTTGCTTATACCCCTGCATAATCAGTTTCAATGTATTTAAATAAAACTTTAATATTGTACTGAATAGTAAAATACGAATTGGGGAAAAAGCACGTTACAAAATTAAAATTAATTGTAATTTAATAATTCCCAAAAAATACTTCTCAATTTCAAACTAAAAACATTTTATTTGCTTAATTCACAATACCTATTGTATTGTATTGAATACAATAGTGTAAACTTGTTGTTAATATATTTCATATAAAAACTAGTGTAGTCAATACACTTTTATTTCATGTTTTGAAAAAGTCGTATTTATTACGATAGTCAGAGAGCATTTGTACGTACTCTCTGAGAGTATTTGTATGAATCTTGTTATTCCTTTGTTTATCAATACAATCAAGGTGAATTCATACCAGGTGGCAGCACTAGGGCAACAATTACAACAATACAACAACAACGTGAATTTTTGTTTGTGTAAATCACCAAGAAATGTCAAAAAACACAAAGAAGAAAAGCAAAAACATAAAGAAGAAAAGCAAGAAAAAACACACACAAAGTAAGAAAAAACACTTACACAATGTAAGAAGAACACACCGACGATGTTTTTTGACATTTCTTGGTTAAAATACGAGTAGAGCAAAAAATAGTCATCTGTCGTTATGCTGCCACCTGGTAATGGATTCACCTTGAATACAACATTACAAGCCGATCAGCGATGCCATTTGTGAAGATTTTTTACGATATGACAAAAAAACGATATGACATACTGTGTTGTCACATCGTAAAAAACTTACGATATCACAGCACAATATATAATATCGTTTTTTGTAATTTCGTACAAAATCTTCATAAATGGCATCGCTGCTAGGTGCTCACAAATAAATAAGCAAAAAGTGTGTTTGATACAAGAACGACGATACAAATTGTTGTGAATAAATCAATTGTTTAAGCTTACGAAAATTAACAATAAACGACAGTGATATATATTAATTCACTATTAGAGCATTTACATCGGCATGAAATCTAGTTCAAACGAGATTTTGGGCAAATAAAATCTAGTTCCTTACTGGATTTTGTCAAAATCTTGTTGTGTATGGGAACTACAACTCTGATTTTTTCATATTGTACTAAAAAATAAACCGCATAAGGTTTGTGTATTTCCTATTAGGTTTATCCTCTGGCTATTTTGGTTTTGAAGCGTAATTTTTCTATGTATTTTGACAGTGAAATTTAAAAAAGTTAAAAAAAGCTTGGTGTAAACGGTGTAGATTTGAAAATAGATTTCAATTGAATTCTACTAGATTTCGCTCTGGTGTAAATGTGGTATAATAGGGCATTTACATCGGCATGAAATCTAGTTTGAACGAGATTTCGGGCAAAATCTAGTTTATTTTATTAGATTTCCCATACAAAATAAAATCTAGTTTCCTACTGGATTTTGTCAAAATCTTGTGGTGTATGGGATCTACAACTCAGATTTTTTTCATATTGTACTAAAAAATAAACCGCATAAGGTTTGTGTATTTGCTATTAGGTTTATCCTCTAGCTATTTTGGTTTTGAAACTTAAGGCCAGATTTTGTAAATACAAACGCTTTTTGCGTTTTGAAATTTGTATGGAAAAAATATTTTTTTGAACCGTATTTTCATACAAATTTGAAACGTTTAGAAACGAAATATTTTACAAAATCTGCCTGTTTCTATGTAATTTGACAGTAAAATTTAAAAAAATTCCAAAAAAGCTTGGTGTAAACGGTATAGATTTTAAAATTTCAATTGAAATCTACTAGATTTCGCTCTGGTGTAAATGTAGTATAAGATAATTTGAAAAGAAAATAATTACATAGAAACATAAAAAAATAGTTTTTTAATTTATTTTATATAACAGAGACCTTAGCCAAACAACCAAATAAATACATACATACATACTATGTATGTATATTACGCATACAACTTTTTGGCAACTTTTAAAAATATCAAAAAGTAGTTAGCAGATAGTAAAGTATATGCACAAATGTTAAAATAAGGCCAAGTTCCTATCCAAAAATTTCGGAAGTAAAAAGTACTGAGATCAAGCTTGGTCCTTAGCTCTTGATGGGTACAATACCATCTCATTTCTAGGCAACCTGTTAGCTTGGCAATATTTCTTTTGCCTTTCTAATATGGGAACGAATTATGGAAAAAATGTCAAGCTTACAGGTTGCCTAGAAATGAGATGGTATTGTAGGCTCCATTAAAAATCGCCCGAAAATAGAAATGAAAAATCGCCCAAAATTTCAAAATGAAAAATCGCCCCAAAAAAATTAAAAATCGCCCAAAATTTAAAAATGAAAAATCACCCAAAAAAATATAAAAAATCGGCCAAAAAAATATGAAATATCGCCCAAAATTAAAAAACACAAAAAAAATTAATATTATAGTAATTTAATTTTTATATTGAAAAAAAAGAAAACTTACAGAAAAGCATAAATAGTCTTCGTTTCTTACCGAATTGTAATAAAAGTATGAATAAAAGGCATTATTTTCCATCGGCCAAAAATTATAGTATGGCTCTCCAAGGGTAATTTAGATAATTATCATAGATACAACAAAAATTTATAAACATATAATACAGTAATGATCATTTATCGAAGGCCGGAAATTTAAGACGTCAAGGAAACCGCATCTCAAAATATTACATATCACATAGAGTCTAAAGTCCTTCCGTCCGCCAAAAGCGCGTTTCAAATTAAATATTCCAGAGGCAAGTAATCTAAAAAATTTTCGTAAGCGAAGCCGAGATTTGATATACTATGGAGTTTAAAATTCTTCCGCCCGGCCGAAGGCCGGCTACACGGAAAGTCGTCGAAAGCACGTACCAAATTAAGCATTCCGAATGCTCCTAATATTGAAAATTGTCGTAAGCGAAGCCGAGATTTGACATACCATAGAGTTTAAAATCCTTCCGTCCGGCCGAAGGCCGGCTACACGGAAAGTCGTCGAAAGCGTATCTCAAGTTAAACATTCCAAGATTCACTAATATAGAAAATTATCGTAAACGAAGGCGAGGTTTGACATACCATAGAGTTTAAAATCTTTCGTGCAGGTGGAATCAAAAATTGGCTTCGCTTACGACAATTTTTAATATTAGTAGCCTTCGGAATGATTGATTTGGGATGTGCTTTCGACGACTTTGGGTTTTGCCGGCCTTCGGCCGGACGGAAGGATTTTACACTCTATGGTATGTCAAATCTCGGCTTCGCTTACGACAATTTTCAATATTAGTAGACTTTCCGTGTAATTATCGTAAGCGAAACCCAGACTTGATATACCATAGTTTAAAATTCTTCCACCCGGCCGAAGGCCGTCTACACGAAAAGTCGTCGAATCACGTACCAAATTAAGTATTCCGAAGGATACTGATATTGAAAATTGTTGTAAGCGAAGCCGAGATTTGACATTCCATAGAGTTTGAAATCCTTCCGCCCGGCCAAAGACCGGCTACACGAAAAATCGTCGAAAGCACGTATCAAATTAAGCATTCCGAAGCCAACTTATATTGAAAATTGTCGTAAGCGAAGCAGACTTGATTCCACTTGCACGAAAGATTTTAAACTCTATGGTATGTCAAATATCCGCTTCGTTTTTGACAATTTTCTTATATTAGTGAACCTTGGAATGTTTAACTTGAGAAACGCTTTCGACAATTTTCGGTATAGCCGGCCTTCGGCCGGGCGAAAGTATTTTCAAATCTATGGTATGTTCAATCTCGGCTTCGCTTACAATTTTCAATATTAACAGCCTTCGGAATGCTTAATTTGGTACGTGCTTTCAACGAGTTTCCGTGCAGCTGGTCTTTAGCCGGGTGGAAGAATTTTAAACTCTATGGTATGTCAAATATCTGCTTCGCTTACGACAATTTTCCAAACCACTTTTATTCTTTATACATAAATGAAGAAGTTAATCAAAACATAATTTTCCGAATCTGTTTCTTCTGCGTCCCATATCTTTGCAACCCAAAGATAATCAATTTCAATTATATGTATATGGGACATTTTTTTTGAAGCGGACAACCCACAAAATATGTTTGCCGAAATTCCTTGATATTTGGAATAACTATACATTGTTCTAGTAGGTATAAACATAAGCGTATTTTGTTTGATGTTTATTTGTCGAGTTATGGGGTGCGAAAGTGTTGCCGTTTTTGAAAAAAAAAATTATTTATTGTTTGGAAATAGAAAAAAGTAAAACAAAAAATTAAAATAAGTGATTCTTGTAGGAAATTGTCTTATCTTTTCAAAAAGAAATATAATTTAAAAAAATTGCATGATCAAAAGCGGAAATGACCACTTGAAATTAAAATTTTTCTAACTTCAACCCTTTTTATTTATTTTTAACCGACTTACAAAAAGGAGGAGGTTATCAATTCGTGTGTATGTTCTTTCTTTTACTTTTTTTATGTTTGTACACGCATAGCTATGTCCTTTTTGAACCGATTTTAGAAATTATTTTTTTGTTGAAAAGGGTTTGCCTGCAGTTTGGTCCCATAATTTTTTTCGAAAATCGCAGGGGGAAATTTGCTCCCCCTATGCATAGCTCTGTCATTTGTGAACCGATTTTCCAAATCCTTGTTTTGTTTGAAAGGCTTTGACAAAAATTGGTCCCAAAAATTTTTTTGTCGAAAATCGGAGGGGGAAATTTTATTAACGGACCTTTTCACAATGTGATTAAAAGTTAACGTGGTCTTTAACGGCAAATTAGGCATAAAAACTTTCCGTTAAAGTAAACGTTAACTTTTAACTGTACACTGTGAAAAAGGGCGTAAGAGTATTTTTATATACATACAGTGTCAATCAAAATAATAGTGGAAATGTGATATATCTCATTCCATTGAGCAAATGTAAAACTTGAACATTAATGAGCATATGACTAATAAAAACTTGGTATGAAATTAGCTTAAATGATGAATAGAACTGGAATATTATCACTCTATTGATGACGTTACAAGAGCACCAATCAAAAAGTTGAGTCGGAATAACTAAAAATATATAAATTGGAATATTTACTTATTTTTGACACTAAATTTATACGAATTCATTTATTTCTACTAAAGTGAAGTTTTTTTGTTTGCGCCCGCGTTTCATCGATGATATACATACGACGGTATTGGATTTATCGTGAAGATTGAAAATGAGATTTTTTCATATTTTGAAATTATTTAAAAAGAAATCTATTTTAAAAAACAAATAATCAACTTCAGTGCAAAATTGCAGAAGTAACTTCGATTGCGAAAAATCGATTTATTATAACAAAAAATAGATTTTCGATTGGAATCGAAATCGATTTACCATTCCCTCAATGCTACTTATTTTGGCAACAAACAGTAGAATACTTTATGTTACTATGTAAATCTGTTGGTTGCGCTTTACAAAACTAAGTAAAATTTTCATTGAAGTTGGAAAGATATGCGACGGGAAAAACAGATTCATGGCGGTGACATATTTCAAATGTTGAAAATACTAGTTTTTTCAATTAACTTCCTTATTTATAGAGAAGAAAAAGTTTCGGTTTCGTTATTCGGCCAAAAAGTTGGCCTAAACCGAATATCAGCCGAAACCACAATTTTGGCCGAAACCGAAACCGAAACCGAATATTCGGTCGGACTCCAAAAATTATCTAAACTCGCGGTTGCGACGAAAATTTAAGCTTAACCAATTTTCATTTTTGTATTACAATTGATCAAAATATTCTGAAAATTTTATTATTTCGTCTTTTTAGTCCAATATTTGAATTAGTGTAAATTCAAATTATTTTATTAAGAGTGGAGAACGCTGATGAGACGGTGTAGCGGCCTGTCGAAATCAGTAGTACTGATCCGTTTTGCTAATGTGATTTGAATATTCCAACACTCCACTCTTAATAAAATACAGTGCTATCTCGGTTTAACGAACGATATGTCAGGCCGACTCGTTAAATCGAAAAGTTCGTTAAATCCGGTACTATTATATTCTTCACTTTTATCAATAAAAAATACACTCTTTTGATTTACATACTTTAAACAACTGTAATTTGAATTTACATTAATTCAAATATTGAACTAAAAAGCCGATACCTATGCAGTTCAAAATAAATTACGTAATGATAAAAATGTTTTTCGTTCGATTGCCAGATATATGCAGTTTTTCTTATCTTGGGATCCCGTACTATTCACGATATCAGAAGAAGGTGAATAATACGTGAATAATAATAATAATAATAATAATAATAATAATAATAACGATAATAATAATAATAATAATAATAATAATAATAATAATAATGCGAAGGTGAATAATACGTATGCATGTATGGTTGAAGTGCTTTAAACTTTTCTTTAAGTGAAGCACTTAATTAAATTAAAAATATGCTTGAGTGATTTTAGTTCATTAGAATTGAGGGTGGAAAGTTTAGTGGAAGTTTGGTTCGTCGGAACTAAAATTTAAAAAAAATTATGAAGCCAAATCAAGAAATTTGGAAAAACTACAGTAAAGTGCATGTATGTACACAGAAAATAGTATCACCAAAATTTTTTTACAAATTAATTTAATTTTCAGTAAATGTTCTTTACATAATCAATGAATTGTTTGTTTGACTCTTATTTAGGACGCAAACACCAAAAACAACAAGAAAAACTGTGTAGTAAAAAACAACCCCGATGACGACATGCACACAAAAAACAACAACAACAATGCTAGTAAAAGGAATGCGATTGTTGTCAAAACCGGTCTTCGAATTATTCGAAAGCCCGGTTTGTGTCTATTTTCCCGGTTTTTCTAAGCCGGTTCATAAAATGTGACGGTTTTTGGGTTATTCGAAAAACCGGATTTTCTGTGTCGAAGTATTCGCCATTTTCGAATATTTTTCATTTTAAGATATATCACATTTAAACGTTTTTTCACTACCAATATTTAATATTTATTTGTAATATCTAAAAAAGTTTATGAAAAGGCCAAAGCTCATGGCTCAAAATATACTAAAAGACGATCGTGTAAATTAATACAGCCGAACTTCCCTATAACGAACTTCGCTATGACGTTTTCTCTGTAAAGAACATTTTATTATGATACTCAGGTATGTGATGGAAATAGGTTTTGAAAACAAAGCAATTTTAAAAGCGCTTCATCCAATTTGTATAATTTTTTTGATAAAATTCCTCTTAATAAAAAAATATTTTTATAATCATGATGATAAAAATCTTTTTAATAAAGAAATATTATTAAAACACACCTTTTAAAATAGCTTAGTTTTCTAAATCGATTTCCATCATATACCTCACTATTTTCTTTTCATATGTTACATAATCTCCATATAACGGATTCCTCAATAGCAAATATTTACATGGAATATAATATACTATAAGTATGTACATACTTATATATTTAAAGATGATAACTTCTCTATGACGTATTTTCTCTATAACACAGAAGTTCGTCCGTTAATTACTTCTCTATTACTGAGTAGCTAACTACTACGTTAGCTACTCAGTAATAGAGAAGTTCGACTGTATCAACTTCCTCACTCTTAATTCATTTAAGAAATGTGCTGAGCATAGTCCTTCCATGTTTTTTCGGTAAAGTCAACAATACAAAATGGGAAACAGTTACCCCTAAAATTATCACGTGTCTACACTTTGTCGACAACAATTGACTACTAACAACAATCAAACAAACACAATTAAAATATCTAAGTCTTAAGATTTAAAAACTAATAAAAATATTAATTTTTAAATAAATGGTTTTTATTATTTAATTTAAAATTAACTTATATGTTTTTTATGTAATTAAATTAAAACCGCATCCAAAGAATGATATGATATATCATTAATGACATGAGTCAAATCAATCTACAAATGAACTACTTGAAGTGCTAGCACTTTCCTTTATAAACTCTAGCACCTTTTTAACTACTACTTTTTGTGCTAGTAATTGTACCCGTAGCTTTTTGACAATTAACGCTAAATCCCCTGCAGGGTTGATCTTCAATACATATTTTTCAAATGTATGTCTTCACATATGTATGTATCTATGTATTACATAATATACCAATGCACCATTTAATAATGTTTTATATTTTGAATTCAATCTAGTTTACTGAGACTGAAATGTGTGCCAATTAGGGTTTGATTTTTGGGTAAAATAGTAATCAGAAGCAAAAAAGTAAAAAATTTATGTATATTTTTGTTAATCATGAAAAACCGAAAAAAACCCGTTATTCGAACCGGTTTGAGAATAAAAAGAGCGAAAACCGGTTTTTGAAAAAGTGCGTTTTTTCAACTATTCGAAAACCGGGTTTTGGAAGATTTTTAAGTGAATCAATTCGTAAATGTCGTTGCGTTAATTCTCATTAACTTTTTTTAAGTCTTTAAATAAACATTTAGACTTGAATACATTTAACAATGTGAAATTATATAAATGCTTAATGGAAGATGATGATAATGACCCAGAGAAAAATGTTGTTTGATATATTTAAAAAAAAATCCAGAAAATATTTTTGTTGGATTAAGTGAACAATTTTGTTTAATATTTGTTAGTATTTTTAGACTTATTGTTTTATAAATTCAGATAAAAATATTGTTTGATATTTTTCAGATAGTCCAGTAAATATTTTTGTTTGATTTAGTAAATCGTTTTGTTTACAATTTGTAAATATTTTTAGACAAATTGTTTTATAGATTCAAACAATTTGTTCACTGAAAACCCCGTTTTCTTCAATGAAATTGTTGAAATATTTTTGTCTATATTTACAAATTTGTTTGTAGGTCCGTTCCTAGACGAAATATTTAATATTACATTGAGTTCCTTTACAGAAAACGATTCTAAAAACAAAATGATGATCTGTTTGTAAACCACTTGCAGAAAGTATTTACTCCAAATACGTCTGATACTATACTTGCCACCAGTCATCGCTATACCAGATGTTACTTTGAGGTTCAATATTCTTGAGATTGAACACTGTGTTGCGGCTTAAAAAAGCTCCAGGCGCTGATAAAATAAGCAATAAAATGCTCTTAGAGCTACCCTATACTGCAAAAAGGATAATTCTATATATATGCAACAGTATTTTGCGCCTCAAATGCTATCTCGCAGAATGGAAGGTTTCGCTCATTATCAAGATACCTAAGCCAGGCAAATATCATACGAAGTTGGAATCCTATAGGCATATAAGCCTATTGTCTAGCATGTCAACACGATTGAACAAACGCATAGACTCGTGAATGTGGTTAGAAAACCCTACGAGGAAAAGAAATATTGTTCTGCTCTCTTCATCGATGTTTCTCAGGCATTTGACAAAGTATGGCACGAAGGTTTAATACATAAACTAAAGCAAAACCTACCCACAAACACCCCGTTAAGCTTTTAGAAAGCTACTTAACAGAGCGAAAATATGTTGTTAAGGAAGGTTATTTTCTAAGCCTTCCGCAACCAATTGAAGGTGGAGTTCCTCAAGGCAGCATCCTCGGTCCTGTATTATAACTGATATATGCCTCTGACTTGCCGGTAAGCAGTAACATACACATATAAACATTCGCTGATGATACAGCTATTCTAAGTGTTCACAAAAGCCATCAAAAAGCTTCCCGCAAACTGCAAGATTATATACCACAGTTGGAACGATGGCCAAAACAATGGCGGATAAAAATTAACTAACAAAAATGTCTACATATTATTTTTGCATTATGCAGAGAAACATGCGCACTTATACAAATAAACAACCAAACTATACCTCAACACACTGAAGTAAAATATCTCGGTGTTCATCTTGATCGTCGTCTAACATGGAAGTCTCACATAAATACAAAGGTGACCCAAATGAAATTAAAAGCATTTAAAATGAATTGGCTCATTGGAAGGAACTCTACTCTAAGCCTAGATTGTAAACTTCTTCTATACAACTCCATTCTAAAACCAATATGGTCCTACGGTATCCAGTTATGGGGCACTGCCTCGGCATCAAATGTAGAAAAAACTAAAAGGCGACAAAATAAAAGAGTCCGTACGATCACAGCAGCCCCATGGTATGTCAGAAACAAGCGAATTCATAAAGATTCAGATGTGCGGCTGGTTAAGACAGTGTTTTCTAAACACGTGACAAGATACATAAAATAAATTGAGTTGCACCCAAATCCCCTAGCCCGAAACATCATAAACTTTTTTTTAAAGAGAAGTAACACAATCAGGCAATTAATGCCTACCAGTTAATTAAATAATGTGCTACCTTCTTTGGGAAAGGGATAAGGTAGAGAGAACAGGTGGTGAAGTGGGAGAGATATAGAAAGCTTAATTCATTTACAACGCTGCTATTGCGCGTTTTTTTTTTTGTAGAGCAGTGTTGCAAGCCCCTTTGGTGTCAAGTAGAGGCATTGAGTTATTTAAGCTTTGTAGCCATTTTATTAGTTCTTTTACTTCGCCGACGGTTCAACAATACCGACGAAGGAGGGTGCTGTGAAGTGCATTGGGATATCTTAGCATTAATCGCTGCCGGCACTGTCAAAGTGATCAGTACTATGCCTTCATTACTTTAGCAGTCCAACAACAAGAAAAATGCACGATGTTGTTGGCTTGCCTGAAACTAGTCTTGAACTCAAGACCTCTGGGTTTGTAGTCAAACGCGCTAACTACTCAGCGAACAGCACCCTCACTCAAGCCACACTCGGCTCCGAAGGAGGGACACTCTTGCTCTCGGCCGAACACGAGAGACGTAGACAACCAAAGAACCAACTGCTGAAACAAATATTTTTGTCTGGCATTGGCTGGGCTTAAAAATTAAAATTTTAGAGTTAAGATTTGATTACTTACTGTTAGTTAAATTTTATTGAAGATAAAATAAATAAATATAACCGATAAAAAAAAGGTTGATATTAACTTTTTGCTGTTATTATTTTAAATGGTACCTTAGCTGGGTGGTCACCGCGTTGACTTTAAAACGTATGATACATACTTCGAACCTTAGCAACATCTTTTTGCAAATGTACTAACTACCAGGAGCCCGTTTCTCAAAAAGTACAAGCTCAAATCTACAACTAAGATACACACAAAACAACAACAAAATTTTTAAAAGAGTTGTTGTTTGTGTGTATTTTACTTCTAGATTTGTAACTTGTAGTTTTAAGAAACGGGCCCCAGGTGACTTAAATAAAGTCAACTTTAAGTTAGTTGAAAAGTAGTGCAGAGTGGAAAAATTTACTACCGCCTAGTACATCGCAATGTTAAAATAGTTAGCTGTTTCTATTGGAAAGTAATCCACGTTGAGTATTTTTCAATCGTTTATGATTTGTTTCGAAAAGTTTGGAATATTTTGGTAATAATGTTAAATGAATAGGTACTTGTTAAATGGTTTTATTTAGCTTACCGTGTTTGTGGAGTTTGTGCGTATGTGGAGTTTGGTTCAAATCTAATAATTGAAAATTTACCCCTTCTTGTTGACCGACTGATCTGAAATTTTGTAAGCGCCTTTAGTTTTAGTGACAATTTAATATTGTGATTAGAAAAGTGGGCTGCGCCACGCCTATAAAAAGTAATAATTACTTTTAGCCCATTACTGTTAACCAATTGTTAACTTTTTTTTAATTTTATAACAGACACAGCCCGCGAAGCGATTAGCTTGTCTACGGAAAATACCCAGGGTCAATGGCGGGAATCGAACCCACGCCCTCTGGACTGGCAGGCTAGCATCGCTACCATTCAGCCACAGGGGCACCCAATCCAAAATGGTGGCCAGTGGAAAAACGAACTTAAGCCAAACTAATTCAATAATTTTGGATAAGTAAAAAAAAATTAATATAAATGTTTTTATTGTAATGAAACATAATAATGATGCAGATAATGCACTAAAATCTAAAAAATAATTGCGTAGTACAAGGTAGAGGGCTGCACGAATATACTCGAAAGTAAATTGTGTGTGTATGCATGTGTGTTTTTTTGTATAAATGTGTGTATATATGTATGTATATAAATATATTTGGTCGTGGATATGTATGTGCACAATTATACATGCATGTATACATAAGTATATATATAAGAACATACATCTATGCACACCCGGAATTCATACGAGTACATTCTACGAATACATTTGAGTACACTTTGCAGCCCTCTAGTACAAGGTACGAGCTACCACACCACTCTCTTCACCAACATAGGGCATTCATCAGACTGAAATAAAACCGTGGGGTGCGTCGGATTACCGTTATCTATAGTCAACAATCCCCCACGATTTTATTTTAGTCTGATCAATGTTGAGGAGAGGGGAGTGGTAGCTAGTACCTGATATGTACTACGTAATTATTTTTTAGATTTTAGTGCATTATCTGCATCATTATTACATTTCATTAGAATAAAACTATTTAACTTAAAATTTTTTTTACTTATTTTATATAGAATAACGAATACTGATTGAAGTTTTATATACAAAATTAGTGCGAAAAAATGGCGTCTTCATTAGCGGAAGCACTAATATGTTTTTGTTTTTTTTTCGTGAGAACGCTAACAAATACTTTTTCGCGTTTATGTCCATTAAAATACTGCTTTTTAAAGCGACACAATATCGACGCAAATCGCTATTATTGTGAAAGCAAAGTAAAATGAGCAATGCCAAAGAATTGATTACTACTAGCACTTGCGCAAAGAAATTTATTTTATAATTTATTTTATAAAATGTGCATACAAATAAATTCATGCATATTGGATCGACTCACTAGAAAAAAATTTTTTATCGGCTTAAATTATAGATCCATTTTACTTATGAGGACTACCAAAATCATTTCGCGGTCTAGCAATTCGTCAGCTGTATCATTTCTTAGACACCGCGAGCGGTGATTACCATACCCAAGATATTGGGGAAATATGAAGAAACTTACCAAGCTTTGATTTGAGAGTAAAATTAATGCAAATTATTCACTTTACGTGAAATGGTAAAACATTTTGACTTGAAAAGAAAATAACGTAGCGCTTTACAAAATAGAAAAAAAAATTTTGTGTTCCAACTATAAACGCAAATTTGTTTGATTTTACAAAATCAGGCCATTAAACTTGAACTCAATTTCAATATGCGTATCGGTATCGGAATCGGTATCGCCGATATTTCTTTTTGAGTATCGTTATCGGTATCGTGTCGGCAAAAACGCGTATCGTTACATTCCTAAAGTAAATGTAGTGCGTCATGTCATGTAAATGCATTGAGCAGCTTTCCATCTTCAGCATCACCAACAGAAGCCACTCTGTTCACAACCTTAGGCTTTCAGACTATTGTCGAAGATGTGCAGTTCAAGACCAGGTTATGTTACAATGGTCTATATTTAACACTTATATATTTTTTGGTAATACGTATGTGTATATTTTTTGGTAATACTGACTGGCGTATTGGCTAAAAAAATAAAATTATCGAAAATAAATCTGTCTACCATAATAATAAGCAATCAATATATGAACTTATGTATGTACAATGTACATACATACATATGTACATATATATTTCAAGCAAATCGAAGAAAAATTGAACAATTATTCTATTTTATTTACTTTTATATGTATGCTGCATTTTGTATTTGTTTAGATTTTACGATTTATTATTTATAAGAAGTTCTTAAGAGCAAGGTGCTATCAGTACAAATAAGAATTAATCTTATCTCAGTGCGATACAAAATAAATTTCTTACGCCTTGTTAAAAATATATGTTTATGTATGTATGTCGTCTGTATAGCAATTCTAAAATTAAGATTAAAAAATCAATACATTTTTAGCACGAAAATTTATTTAAGAATTTATTTCATATGCGCTTTTTGAGTTGAAGCCATAGGGAAAATGGTGTGACATAAGGAAATTGCAAAAACATAAAACTTTTCAGAAAAGGGAAATTTAAACATTTAAGGCGCAAAATACTGTTAAAAATAAATAGAATTATCCATTTTGCAGTATACGGAAGCTCTATGAGCATTTTATTGCTTATTTTATCAGCGCCTGGAGCTTTTTTCAAATTTAAGCCCGCAATACAGTGTCCAAACTCACGAATATTGAAACTCAAGGTAACATCTGGTATAGCGAGGACTGGTGACAACTATAGTATCAGACGTCAGTTCTTGCCCACTCTCCATGGAGGCTCGCAATGGAGGCTTATATATCACTAGTCTTTTGAGGCCTCGGGCTGCTCTCCATAGCGAATAGTTTGTTTAAGGTGTTGCGTCGAGCCCATTCAGAAATTTACGAAGAGATCCGGGTTTTTGATATTCTGGTAGAGTTTTAAGTAGGGATGTAACGATACGCCGTTTTGCCGATCCGATACCGATGCCGATATTTAAAAATAAATATCGCCGATACCGATTCCGATACCGATACGAATATTGCAAATGAGTTCAAGTTTAGATTAACAAAACTCAAGTGCAATTTTTTTCTTATACAAAATTACAGTGTAAGAGATTATTAATATTTAAAATTGATATTAACGCAGTATAAAAAATTGGAAGTAATTTTTAAGGAGCTACATTTTCTTTGCTTCCAAAAAATCTGTATTAAAAATATGCAGATAATTAGTAAAAAAGCAAGAACAAATTTTTAATTCCTTTATAATTTTAAAAAATAATCTCCATGCTTTTTAAAAAATCGATTTTTAAAGGACATTTATCAACTAATAGTCTTCTAAATAACTTAATAGCTTAATTATTAAAAGTGTTCTGAAAGTTTATATTTATTCACTTAAATTTACATGAAAATACAGTTTTCAATTTGAATTCGCATTAAAAAAAAATTGTGAAAATGGGTAATTTTTTATCCTTTTTCCTTGAAGAAAAATCATTATAGAACACGGAAAAAGAAATTTGTCCTAGCATGGCTTCCAATTGGGTGATTGGTAATCGAAAAACAGAACTTCTTGCAATGGCAAGGATATGTAAAACTAATTAGAAATTGTCCAAATTCGCAAAACTTTCGGATCGCGAATTCTACATTTTCATGACTTCTTTGGAGTGTCTTTTTTTTGCTGGAAAAAGATTTAAAAAACAACGAATTGAATTTGAATTCATGGTAAAATTAACGAAAAATAAATAATTTCCGGATTGCGAATTCTACATTTTCATGACTTCTTTGGAGTGTCTTTTTTTGCTGGAATAAGATTTAAAAAACAACGAATTGAATTTGAATTCATGGTAAAATTAACAAAAATAAATATTTTTTTTTACAAAATAACAGCATAAAATATTATTAATTTTTAAAATTGATATTAATAAGATTTAAAAAATAACGAAATGAATTTAGTTCATGGTAAAATTAACAAAAGATAAATAATTTGTCAGAAAAAAACTCTGAAATTGTTTTAAAAGTATCGTCGTATCGACAGTAAAATATCGCCGATACCGATGTATCGGAAAATCTGAAGTATCGCCGATATATCGGTATCGGTATCTGTATTCGTTACATCCCTAGTTTTAAGCTGTTTAGTACATTCCTTCCGCCTAGATTTTAGCTGAGGGGATCTGTAGCGTTGCCATTCTCTAAGAACTCTTCTTTTTTCGGATAAAAGCCGTTCTACATCTGATGAATAAGTTTTATTATATCTCAGCTGAAGATTTGTAGTAGTAGCATTTAGAGCAGATTGCCTAAGATTTGCCTCAAACAATCTAATAGAGTCATATATGTCAGCAGGCATTTTTAATGGATTATTTTCTGGGCAATGAGCACTCAAATATTTTTTGTATTAGAACCAATTATACTTGTGGTTGTCATCGTTAAATCACAAGTGGGTGAAAAAGTTGTATGTGAATATATAGTAACAATAGTTGGTGAGTGATCTGAAGACAAATCTAAAGATGCTTCAACTTGGATCATTTCGCTGGGCACACCTTTTACCACTCCAAAATCAATAACATCAGGTATTTTTCGGCGATCTGTTGGCTGCCCACTTGATATAACATTCAAACGCATTTTAGAAATTGTGTCAAACAAAACGCGACCCTTTGCTGTGATGAGGCGAGATCCCCATAACGTGTGCTTAAAGAATATACTATATTGATTTTCTGTAATAGAGTACCTGGGAGGAGAATAAATTGATGAAATCATCAGGTTTTGCTGAAAAGCTTCAATGCAGATGTTAGTTGCTCTAAGATAGTCTTCAAAATTATCACTCATTAAGTAGTGTTTTAATCGTGATTTTATTAGTATAGCCACCACAAGCTCTACATTGGGGGTCCTTTGTGTCGTAGAGAGTATATCGGTTGATTTTAAAAAAACTTCTAGCCGTCACATGCGTCTCAGATATCAGTTCGTGGTTTGTTTAATGCAGCCTACAATAGTGTAGACTGCTGTGGGCTGGTTAAGGCTCCATTACTCATACGTAACGTTGATGTAGTTGCATGTTGCTGATCGTTTCTGTCTCATAGTTTTTCAATGTGACAGAATCTATCAGCAACATGCAACTACGTCAACGTTACGTATGAGTAATGGAGATTTTAGACTTCAAAGCATTAGCGTATGCGAACTGACTGATTGACATGTTTTGCGCTATGGCCTGGTTAGCCTTAAAAATGGTGGCGTATGAAGGCCGGTTGGTAGATAGTTGGCGCAATTGGGGATAATTGGTATTGTCGAAAGTAATAGGTTGAGCATAGGTGTGATTACGTCTGTTAGACAAAGACTGCTTAACATGTGCATAGACAGGTTGCAGTGTGATTTTCATGGCAATTGCTACACTTTTTAATTTTGGAATCATCTTTTGGCTTATCACAATTGGCAGTGCTCTGTAGTTCACCACACACGACACAAACGGTGCGCAACTTGCAATATGTTTTGGTGTGGCCATATTCTTGGCAATTCCGGTATTGAATGGGCCCGCTTGTGTGGTTTCTCTACGGTAACTCGTCGGTGCAGCAAATATCTTAAGCTATAAATGGTTTCATTCTTTTTTAATTTCGTGTCCCCTGGTTCCAGTTCCACACGAAATAGTGGTTGGGGGACTCGCTCTCTAATTTTAATGTTAGTAACATTTTTCACTTTAAAATTATTATTTAGTAGACCCGCTTTTCCCTCTTCTGGATCCACGTATGAATCGATGCATTTCATCACTACCTGGAGGCCTTTTGCACTTTTCAGTTGGTAGGTGTACAAATTTTTATTTTGTGTTTCAAACTCCGAAACTACTGAGCGGTAATGATTTTCTTCATTTACTTGAATTTTTGTCTCATTAACACTGATGCCAACTTTGGCACTTTTTTACGATATAACAAAAAACGATATGACATACTGTATTGTCATATCGTAAGTTTTTTACGATATGACAACGCTGCGATATGACAACACCGTGTATGGCTATCTTAGTATTGTCATATCGTAAAAAACTTACGATATGACAATACAGTATGTCATATCGTTTTTGTCATGTCGTAAAAAAGAGCCAAAGTTGGCATCAATGCTCATTCATCGCGCCGCGTTTTATCGGGATTACGTAAAACGCCTCTTCACTGATTAATTGTACTAGACTTTTAATTAGCTCATTTGACTTTTTCTCCCTTATGTATATTGTGGGCGGCTTGTTCGACCTGACAATGGTGATTTTGTCTTCGTCGTTTTGTAGAAGTGAAAAGCGATTTTCAGAAAGCGCCGCATCAGATTTACCATCTTTGACCATCTTCGCCCATGGAGTGAGGTTTTCGATCTTGGACTTCTTTATCTTTTTGTATTATTTACAACTTCAAAATAACGATCAATACCCATTTGGATTTTTGGATCTTCTGAATCAGTTTCTAGGGGGACACTTTCTGTCGGTTTTTCTTTTTCGGCTCGATGTTGGCTCATATTGTTGGCACTTCTGCTTTGCTGTGAAACTGATATCAAAAAATTTACTTTTATATTACGGTCTGTCATAGACATTGAATTTGAGCGTGTACGCAAGTGTAAATTTTTGCTCACTGGGTTATCACATTCTGCAGCAACAACAGTAACGTAGGCATTTCTGCTGTTTGTTGCTGTTGTTATTTTAGTACTCATATGAGTACGTATATGAGTACCACAATATATTTGTTGTTTGTGTTCCTGCTTGCTTATGGGTTTATGATTTACTTTACTTAATATATTAAACAAAACGGTGTTTGTTAATACTTTGTTGTTGCGAATATTTGTCGGTTTTTTTAATATTATATATTTGTATATTGTTTATTTTGTTCACAGACCGGCGGCAAATTATGCTTGTTTCTACTTCGAGAGTAAGTTGCGAACTTGAGGGAAACGAAATAATATCAATTTAATAGGAAAGAACGCAACGAAGACCCAAAGTGTACATTAGTTTCGATTTAAGGCCATGGCAATTTATCAAACTGTTTGATCAAATTCATGTATGTATTGGTAATATTTTGTTTTGCTTAGCACAGCAACTTATCAAACTCCTATCATCAAACTTCATTTGAAAGTTGTTGTGAAAAAGAAAGAACATGTGATGTTCATTATTTATTAAAAAAACTTTTTGTTTGTTGAAAGTTAGTTTTTTTACTCCCTTTTAATTCCTTTTATTTTAATTCCTCTTAACTTCTTTCCATATGAAGTTCGAAGAGAGTTAAAATTTTGTGCGACATCCTTTTTTTAGCATTTGGGTTTTTTTCTGTATATGTTTCAAGCAATATGTCGTAGTAAGCATTTTTTTAATTCTTTTGCTCTATTGCTTCGATTTAACTCGCCATAAAGCAGGCAAACCACGATAAACTTCAATAAATTCAATTTAGTTCATCCGTTTTTTTAAATAGTGCGTCTCCATAGAAATGATGTCGCTGCGAAAACTAAACAAAAATGACATTTGAAGCAATTAAACAGCCACTCATCAAACAAGCTTCAAATTTCGTCATCGGCGGTAGTGAAAATCAAAAGTGTTTTGTTTTTCATCAAACTATACGTGTGAGGTTTTTTGTACTAAATCAGTCAAAAAAATCTCTGTTTGATCAAACAGTTTGATAAGTTGCCATGCTGCTTTAAGCGAATGCCACATAGGTCAATATTCAGCTTCAATATATGTGTTTGTGTGCGTTTGTTTACAAAAAATATGTACACATATACGGAGGGGAAATATTGAAGAATATCAAAATGCTTTTGATTTTCATAAAAAACGCACATAAGCACATATATTGAAGCTAAAATATTGAGCCACTTTAGCTGTCTTTTTTTAACCGCACTTTTGACTTAACTGAAGAAAATTACTAATTTGTGTCACTATTCTTTAAGACCCCATACAACTTCAGTTTTTAAGTACACTTTCTATACCTGCCTTTTAGGATAAATGCCTTTAACTTTTGCAATTTAAAACTATTTTCATACAAAAATTCAGTCTTAGCTGCATTTTGACTTAACTCCACAAAATATTTGTTTTCTGTGGTTATTCTTCAAAATCCATTTTTGAGTGAACTTTGTACACCTGTACATTTATAGCCCAATTCACTACGTCGGTTTTACACGTTTTCCGACTAATTTCTGACTGATTTCTTTGTTTTGTATTCGCTAAATAGTTAAGAACATATTTAGGTCGTTGTCTTTGAAAATGAAAAATTATTGCGTCCAATAAAATAATTGTTTGAATTGCCACATTATAATAATTATAAGTTGAACAAAAAATACAGGCCAAATAAATTTTTTAACTATTATTATGGTTTTTGACTTGGCAGTACCTTATTTCCAATTTCTTGTAGGCAAGACAAGAACCTCGAACCTCAAACGAAAAAATAATAACGATTCACTGAAATGCATTAGTGAGTGCTTTCCGTCTGTAGACGTAATATTTTATCGAGATACTGAATTGGGCTATTAACATATTTTTGGCAGTTTTAAATTATTTTCATACAAAAAATCAAAGTTAGCTTCAGGCACTAAATAATTGTGTGCACTTGCACGTTAGGGCAGATACGTACATTTAAACGAATAGCATTCTTATCTGCACAAAAATCGTTGATTTCGTAGCTAAGTCAAAATAACTGTATATTAAATTATTTTGGATTGAAGAACGAAGAAAAAATGTTGTTAAGTATTTAAGCTAACCAAATTTTTTTAGTAAAAGCAACTGCAATGTTTTCAATATGCACGTTAATTAGATATTCAGAAAATCTTGATGCACTTTTTCTATGCATTTAATGGCGAAGAAAATGGGGAATAGATATTACTTCAGATGACGGTGATGACAGAGAAGACTTTCGAGGAAACTTTAAACAAAGCAGCTAAGGAAAAATATTGATAATTTATACAACGTCCTCCTAGCTATTCGGGCAACTTCTGTAGAAGTCGAAAGGCTTTTCTTAACAACTGAAAATTTTGTTACTTGAATAAGAAACTGATTGTGAGATGAAACAATTAATACATTAGCGGAGTTCAGTGTTTGATGCAAATGGTCTTCCGAAAGTGCAAATGCAAAATATCGTAGCTTTTCTATGAAATCGAACAACAAAATACACTAAATTTCATAAAAAAGCTAAGATATTTTGCGTTTGCACTTTCCCAAGACCATTTGCATTAAACACTGAAATCCGCTATTGACTGTTTTAAAAAGCCATTTTCAACAAACAATATAAAAGTACAAATTTTCTAAGGGCAGAGAAGTATATGCATTTAATATTATAATGCCTTAATTCATAAAAAATATTTCTGACTTATAACAGATTAATAAAACAGATTTTCATACAACAATTTGTTTTATAAGCCTGTTATAAATCAAAAAAATTTTTATGAATTAGGTTGTAAGACTGCAACATCAGCGTTGTCAACTATTAAATTTTAAAAAGCACTGAAACCAGGAAAAAAGCGCGTAATTTTTGCAAAAAAGCACTAAATATAAAATTTTTCATTCATTTCACTATATCATTAAAACTAGAGCTAATTGGAAATTTTTATGGTAATTTCTGAGTTCAACAGATGAAAATATACATATAAGGAGAAAATATACACATTTTGATCTCGAAGCATTTTCATTGTTATATATAAATAAATTGTTATATATAAATAGAGGTACATCATTTCTCGCTTCAGCACGATTTTTATGTGAAGCACGCAAAGACATTCTGTTACGTATTTTAGACTTAAATAGTTTGCTCGATTAATCGAATAATTGAAGTCAAATAATGTTCAATGAAACAAAAAATTTTAATTTCGTGTAAAAATTTATTCGAGTAATTAAGGTCTATTAATCGAATAACTCGACCAAACAATTTTATGTAAATTTTCCTTTTCTTTTGATTAAGTTTTTGTATATTTCTTAATAAATTTTTTTAATTATTTGAAATTAATTCAAACGTTATTTCATACTAATAGACCGCATGATCAAAGAATTAAGTAAATTATGCAATAGCAATAAATATCTTGCAAAAGAATTCGGAAATATCAAGCAGAAATTATTTGAAATAAAGAAGAGATCTCAAAGCAACTAGTCAACTAGATTTTTCGTATTAAGGTATCGAAAGTAATTTAACGGCGGAATTCAGTAAAAAATTAAAAGCATTCACAAAATCAAAGACGAAAAAATTACTCTTGTCATATAAAATATTACTTTATGCATCTAGAAAAAACAAAGAATTGATCGGATGAATTGGAAATGTGTTTTAACTCAATTTTCTCAAAGTCTCTAGCGTCTGCGATTAGTGGAAAGATCGTTCTTAGTAATGTAAGAAATGTTTTATCGAAAATAATATTTATGATATAAGGAAAAAGATGATATTTATAGAACTAAATATATTGATTTTGTTTGATTATTTAATGAATTATCCTGTTCTGTTCTTCATGCAATATAAAAATTTTTGGAATTGTAAAAGCTTTGCTGTTACAATTTAATGACAAGCATACTTATGATTATTTTCAATTTACATTGAACAGGTCTGAATATTATTAATTATTTCCTGATGCAAACTTTTCTCAAAACGAAACATTTGAATAGTGAAAAAATGGTCTGAAATGGTTTGTTTGAAATGGTCAGTTTATGATCTCATTTATGTAGAAATATTGTTTATAATGCTTTCATTATTAAAATATATGAAAGGTGAAAAAATTTTGTTTGTTTTATTTTTGTTCACAAAAATGTGCTAAAAACAAGTAAATTCAAAAATGTTCCGATTAACTTTAATTTTTAGCGGTAGAGCTTACTCGAATAACTCGAACTAAATAAAAGTGTTACTCGATTGTTCGATTAATTAAAAAATCTCACAGTGGAACAATAGAGAAGTCGAGTAAAATGAATACCCTATTAAATAGATTCATCAAGCTAATAATGCGTGCATCTTCTGCTTTTGAATATGTATATTTACTTGGACAAAACCAAATACATAAAAATATAAATAAAATTGTTTATACTTCCACAAGGCTGCAAAAAGTATGTGTAACAAAGGATTGCATCAAACAATTTTACTCCTGAAAGCATTTTTTTAGATAAATAGAACTATTTTTGAATTTTATGTTCAGTGCCGCCGTCACAAATAAAAAGTACCAAAGATTAAACAAAAAAGCACCGAGCACTGACTTGAAAATTTTTCGCGTGGAAAAGTTGAAAAAGCACTAAAAACGGTTCGAAAAGCACAGCTTTTTAATCGCTCTTTTGATCACTTCCGCCCTCTGACAACCACGTGTTAAAATCATTGATGAATTTGTTTTTTTACTTTTAAATTTATTTATTGAATCTTTAATTGTAAAATTGAACTAACAATAAGTATTCAAATCTTAAAACTAAAATTATTGATAATTAGTCCAGCCACTACGAGACAAAATATTTGGATTTAACGGTTGCTTCTTTAGTTGTCTTACGTCCCTCTTGTTCGGTTGAGAGCACGAGTGTCCCTCCTTCTCAGCCGAGAGTACCTTCAAAAAATAATGATGTTGCGGCCCAGGGGATTTGGATGCGATTCAAGTTTTTTATATATGTTGTCACATGTTTTGAAAACACAGTCTTTACTAATGGAACATCTAGATCTTTATGAATATGCTGGTTTCTGACATATCAAGGTGCTACTGTAATAAAACGAAGAGTTTGATTTTGTCGTCTTTAAATTTTCTCTACATTTAATGCAGAGGCGGTGCCCCATAACTGAATATCATAGCAGAAAATTGGTTTTATTATCGTGTTGTATAGAAGTTCACAGTCTAGACTAAGTGTAGAATTCCTTCCTATTAGCCAATTAAGTTGAACTGATTTCAATTTCATTTGGGTCAGCTTTGATTCTATGTGGGTCTTCCATGTTAGACGACGATCAAGGCGAATTCCTAGGTATTTAACCTCATAGTTCTGCGGTATATATGATTATTGATAGAAACGTTTCCCTGCGCAATGTAAACGTAACATGTACACATTTTTCTTCGTTTATTTTTATTATCCACTGCTTAAACCATTTTTCCAAATGCAATACATATTCCTGCAATTCTGTGGATTCTTCTTGAGGGCATGCGTTTATGCTTAGAAAAGCTGTATCATCAGAAAATGTTGATGTGTGAATGTCAAAGCCTGGTATAATACAGGACCCAAAATGCTACCTTGAGAAGCCCCGGCTTTAATCACCTGGGTGTGCTTAGAAAACTGCCTTCCCTGATGACGAATTTTCGTCCAGTTAAATAGCTTTCTAATAGCTTGTGAGTGTTAGAGGGTAAATTTTGTTTTAATTTCAGGATTAATCCTTCGTGCCAGACTTTATCAAAACCCTGAGAAACATCAATGAAGAAAGCAGAATAATATTTATCTTCTTCGAATGTTTTTCTAGCCACATTCACACGCCTGTGCGTTAGTTCGATAGTGCTATGTTGTCTCCTGAAACCAAACAGATGATCTGGGATGCATCCACTCTCATTTAGTATGGGGGTCAGCTTATTCATAAGTAGTTTCTCAAATAGTTTGGCATATTTGACAATAGGGTTATAGGCCTATAAGATTCCACTTTAGTACGGTCTTTTCCGGGCTTAGGTATCATAGTGATCAATGACATCTTCCATTCCGTATGATAGTATTCTATTCGTAAAACAGCGTTAAACAGGAATAGAATTATCCTTTTCGCTATATGGGGTAGCTCTACAAGCATTTTGTTGCTGATTTTATCAGCACCTAGGGCTTTCTTCGAATTTAAGTCAGCTATAGCATTTTCAATTTACCGAATGTTAAATCTCAAAACCAACGACAGCTTCAGCGACAACTGGTGGCAGCTCAACTATATTAGAATGTGTGTTTGGAGTAAATGCCTTTTTTAAGTGGTTAACGAACAGCGTACCTTTTTCAGTATCAGTTCTTGCCCAGTCTCTACTCGAACTTTGTAATGGAGGCTTACACATCACCGGTCTTTTAAATCCTCTAGCTGCTCGCCATAACAAATAATCCGTTTGTGGTGTTGCGTCGAGTTCGTGCAGGAATTTTTGCAAAGATGCAGTTTTTTTAATGTCTAATAATTTTTTAAGCTGCTTGATGCATTCCTTCAGCATAATTTTTAGCTGCGGGGATTTGTAGCGTTGCCGTTCTCTTCGAACTCTTATTTTTTCAAACAATAGCCGTTCCACATTCTCAGAGTAAATTTTGTTAAATCTCACCTGTCGAAAAGTAGAAGTATCATTTTCATTAGCTTGCTTAATGTTAGCCTCTAACTGTGTAATAGAGACGTCTATGTCTTCAGGCGTTCTCAGTGGCAAATTTTCCGTGCAATGGGCTCTTAAATATTTTCTGTATTTCAGCCAATTAATTGGTGCGTGCAGTAAATTTCAAGTGGTTGTTAAGAGTGACTATGTTGTAATAATAGTGGGTGAGTGGTCTGAAGATAAATCTAAGGAAGCTTCAACCTTAATTATTTCGCTGGAAACGCCTTTTACTCCGAAGTCAATAACATCAGGAATTTTTTGCCGATCTGTTGGCCAATAAGTTGGCTGACCACTTGATCATTGATGAATGATCAGAAAAAACTGCTTCGATTTCAGTTCATCAGTGATTTCACTAATGATTTGCATGCTCTTTGTTCAGTCTAAAAATAGATTTCAAATACGAAGTTTCCTTAACATTTTTATAAAAATGTTCTTTTTGCTTTTGTGTCTCATTTCTTTAGAAACTGTTCTGTTTGTGAAATACTTTTAAAATAAACCTCAGTTTGAAATAAAGAAAGGTTTAATTCCGGAAATTAAAATTTTCCTGGGGGGCCTAAGCCCATACTAGACCCTACATTTTGTTTATATTATCAAAATTACTCTAATAGTTTGAGTTTCTAGGGGGGCTAGAGCGTTTCTGGGGTGGCTTAGCCCAGCCGCCAGAAGGACCACGCTACGGCAATGGGCTCCGACTTTCATGCAACTAAAACTGGATTTTAAACGCTTAACAAATGAGCCTAAAATGAAAAATATGCGAACAAAGTACCAAAACGAAAATAATATGAAAATATTTTTTTTATTATTATTAGAGAAAAAAATAAAACAAACATAATTGGGTATATTATTTAATGGAACCGAACTTTAGTTGCGTTGCCAGTCGGCAACTGAAAATTAACGGTTACCTTAACCTAACTGAAGTTTTATTACAATAAAACCATTTAAAGATAATTTTATCATGCATATATTTGTTGCTGCTTTGTTGGATGAAATCCGACATACTGTTCTGCAGTTAAGGTGAAAAATACTGGTGTAACTAGTGGAAATATTAAATCCACCCATAAAAATCTATAAGTGATAGGTATTTTTTGCTGCATCAAACTCATTAGAAAAATTTTAGCTTACTCAAATCGGAAAGAAAAAGTTCCGATTTGTCAAGAAAATCTAAAATTCATACATAAACAAATATTTAAAATGTATGGTTCAGCAATTTTATATTAACCGGTTACATGACTGTCAAACTATTTAATTTCATGCATATAGATTTAGTTTTCGATAACATATAACACACCTTTGATCTTCATCGCTAATGAAGTATTTGTAGCCTTTCTTTTTGGCCGATTTATTTAGCCGCAACGAATGTCGAAACTTTTTAGTCAATGGTTTGTTGCTTTCTCGATAAACGTAATTTTTAAGTACTTTAGTTTGTTTGCAACAATTTTCATATTTTTCATACAATGTATGCCAAACAATACGAAAGACTTTTGATCTTTTATTATTTTCACTATAATTGGATTGATTTGGTTTTTGATTATCATCATTCGAGTGAGAAGTAGAGTCACTATTGTGGGCGTTTATTGCCAATTCTAGAGTTGATTTAAAATTTACTATTGGATCACTAACAGTCATAATTAATTTAAATCCGTTTTAATTGTTCCTAAATTGTAATATTTTTTTCAACTTCTATCACAGTCGTATTTAAGTAACGTCCACTTAATGACTGTTAGCATTTAATTTTTTAATTCTCTTTATAACTCAGAGCAGTGGAAAAAATATCTATCGTTGATACATAGTATGTATAGTATTTGATTGCTTAATTTAAAGAACAAGTGATAAGACGACTTTATGCAATAAACACATACACCACAGCAGGCTACACGAATACATGACTTCAAATGTCGCTAGATACAATTGTCGCCCTGTAGCCAGCTATTTAATTATTTTGAAAATGGCAGCGACATCTTACCAGCTGACATTTTGTTGTAGAAGTACATATTTCAGTGGTGCCACTTTCAAATGTTTCACTAGTATAAAAATAAATCACTTATGTATTCAAAATATATTTAGATGTCGCAAAATGTAAAAACAAATAAATTTATTTGTTTAATATCTTTTGATTGCTATTGCACTTTAAATACTTAAATTTTTTGATGTTCTCTTTGTTAAATAAAATAGAATATTGACTAAGTCAAGAATACTAGCATCGTTGAAAAGTTTAAAAAATCATGAGGTATCATCATGAGTACATTTTATTTTTGAAATCTTATTTTTATAGTGCAATAACTTACGAATTTAATCAATTACAGCTTTCAAGTAAACACCAAAATAAATCTTTGGAGGTTCTACATTAAACTAAATACATGCTTAAGTACCGTTTTATCGGCCCGTTTTTAAGATAACGGTGCTTTTACGTGAAAATTCATATAAAAAATGTTTTAAATTCCATTTCGATTTGAAAATTTTATATACCAGTGCAAAGGTATTTCAGAGATCTTTGAAATGATCGTTTATATCTGTTCGATATTGTGGGAGTTATGAACAATTAAAATTAAAGCTTTGAGCCCCGTACCTACGGAACACAAATATTGTAACATTTAAATTTTGTAGTTTTCGTTTTTATTTTACAATAAAAAATTTTTCTGAGCACTAGACATATTTTGTTATATTGTCAACACTGTTTTTGTTTTGTAGCCAACAAAAATAGAAATAAGTTTAATTTGACTACGCGACAAAAGTAGCATGGACAACAACCTGTTGTCGTGTAGCCGTGTAGTCGTGAAAATAATCATTTTCGTATACACACATGTATTCATTTTTGATATTTTGTAGTTGGTAGTCTGCTGTGGGGAATGTGTTTAATGCATTATACTGCCATCGAATGTGGGAAATATGAATGAATATTTAGACAACATCTTTCTATCAGCGTATGCACAGCACAAAGTTTGTGTATTTATCTTAAAAAATAAATATGGATGTGTATATGTTGCGTTTTATCGTTATATATGAGATCTTATTTATAAGAATCGTAATAAATCCAGGTACATATTAGTGATGTTACGAATATTAATTTTTAGTATTCGCGAATACGAATATCTCAGCCAATATTCGCCGAATTTGAATACGAATATTCAATCTAAATATTTAGTGCCACTTGATATTTCAAATTTAATTGAAAACAATCTACCCTTTCCGTCAACAACAATAAATTGAGAAAAACTGTCACAATACTATATGTATTTGACATTATTATGACATTCCAGGCAATATTTAGTACCACTACTAGCGAGTGTTCCGAGGGAGCGAATGTTTAGTGGTGCCGGCAGCGATGCCAGAACGAAGATTTTACCTTAATTTTGAAGATTTTTTAGTCGAAATAAGATTTGAAGATCTTTTTCCCAAAGTGAAGATTTTTTGAGTTTAGTTGCTTAACAATTATTATTGTCACACGGATTCTTTAAATTTATTACATAAATTTACCTATGTCAGCTAAACGTTAGCTCAATAAAAGAATAAAGTACTGTAGAAAATTGCCATTTGCTAATATATAAAGTATACTTATTATGTATGTATATAATAATGTATCATGGCGTTTTTAGTACAAAAAAAAAAATACCTAAAAAGTCTAATAAAACATTTTCCAAATTTAATTGATGACACTGAGGTTTAAAATTTAGATGGCGAATTCAGGTAGCTCCACTACATATTTATAAACATATTCGAAATTTAGAAAACGTTACTGCGGAAGGCTTTTGACACACAATGTCAAAATACTAGAGCAGATAGTGAGTTAGTGTTTCCAAAGCTGTAGAAATTTGTATTAAATTTAATATGTCCCCTTAATTAATCTGCAAACGTTGAACGGATATTTTCAAAAGTAAATTTAAATAAATCGAAATACAGAAAGCGATTAACAAATGCAATCCCAATAAGTAAATTAAATAAAAAATACGCATTTTTATGAATATGAGTAATGGGGTATTTGTTAAAGAGCTAATTCAAACTAAATGTTGTATTTTTTATTTCGTAAAGTCATAAAAATTTTCTAAGGAATTTCTTGTTTTAAAATGTTAAAACTTAAAGTTTTGATATTGAAATGTATAGCGAATTTTTATGATTTTACAAAATAAACACTATAATTAACATTCAGTTGAATCTGCTCATAGCGTTGTAAAATGGTATAGAAAGAAGTCAGAAATTTTATACTTTTGGTACTAGAAATTTTTTCCTGCGCTGCAGTTTCACGAAGATTTTGAAGAAGCTTCTTTGAAGTCAATAAAAAAACCAAACAAACGACAACAAAATTTTAAAGTTGCGTTTAATGAGTCACAAATTGCTGCCAAGATGCATTCACTGCGTCTACAATGTAAAGATTTGAGTTGTTGCAATAATCGAGGTTGCAGTAACCGAGGGCGCACTGTACATATATTTGATCTTAGATCTTATAAATGTACAATGTAACTTGCACACATAACTAATATATTATAAGAAATTTATTATTTGACATTGTCATAATTATATTTTATATGAAATTTATTTGCTGGTGCTTAAGCATTGTTTTTATTGGTACTTTACCAAATCGTCAGTAGCCTTCAAACATACTTTTGAACAATTACAGACTTTCAAAAACATTTGAGAATTTTGTATAAGTTTCAAACCCTACTGTACTTATTTACATATCTGTAAATTCTCAAATGGTTTTTGAAAGTCTGTACATAAGATAAGGGGTTTGTAACTGTTCAAAAGTGTGTTTGAATTCTACTGATATTTTGGTAAAGCCCCAATGAAATTCATATTCATATTAAACACCAGCAAATAAATTTCATCTAATATATTATCATTTTAATATCAGTAACTTGTTTGAGTTGAATTTTGGGTTTCGATGTTTACATATTAATTTTTATATTTTTATATACATATGACCATGAATTATATTTATATTACAAATTTTTTGACGATTATTTTTGTAAAATGAAGATTTTTTTCGAAGAATTAAGATTTTTCTCCGAAAATTTCTGGCACCACTGCAGGGCAATAGGCACATCGCGTCGCAATAGGCTTGAAGGAGAAAATACTTCAAAACTTTTATTTTTGAGGTTCAACATTTCTCTACTGAGCTTTGATTATTACCTTAACATGATTAATTAACTAATTTAACAGGATTTTACTTTTTAAATACCATGTCATTGTGAAATATATTTTCCGTTGGGGACAAAATGTTTTTTAAGTAAAAATTATTAAAAATTAATATTTTTGTTTAAATTTCAGTATTTTTTTATGCATTATTTTTTGGAACGTATTCGCAAAATATTCGTGAAATATTCCCTTGAATTTGGCAAATACGAATATCATGAAAGAGGCGAATATACGGCGATTCGAATACGTAACATCACTAGTACATATGTATATAGACATGTTGACATACATACTAAAGATTTGAAAAGACAAATCATGGTTGTAAAAACTTATCTTTAAAAGCTCAATGTGTCAAGTAAAAATTGTGATATGAAAGCAAACAGTATTTAAACATAGAGACGAGAACTGAATTATATTGAGAGCCTATATTCAATAAATAGCAACTCTAAAAAACTAACTTCTCAGTACAGCCAAAAACTAGTTATTTCGTTTATTGTAAAAATAAACAGTGTGCCTTCCATATGATGGTTTAAATTAAGGACGTAACGATACGCCGTTTTGCCGATCCGATACCGATACTCAAAAATAAATATCGCCGATACCGATTCCGATACTGATACGCATATTAAAATTGAGTTTAAGTCTAGATTAACAAAACTCAAGCAGGTCAATTTTTTTATTATACAAAATTACAGTGTAAGAGATTATTAATATTTAAAATTGAATTAAGCCAGTATAAAAAATTGGAAGTAATTTTTAAGGAACTACACTGTAATTGCTTCAAAAGAATCTATATTACAAATATGTATGCAGATAATTGGTACAAAAGCAAGTAAAAGTTTATTTCAGTTATATAAAAATTTGTAATTCCTTTAAAATTCAAAAAAATACTCGAAATGCTTTTTAAAAAATCGATTTTTAAAGCACATTTATCAACTAATGTTCTTCTAAATACCTCAATAGCTTAATTGTTAAAATTCTTCTAAAAGTTTATATTTATTCACTTAAATTTACATGAAAACACAGTTTTGCGTTTAAATTCGCATAAACAGAAACAAGTTCGAAAATGGGTAATTTTTCATCTTTTTTCCTTTAGGAAAGAAAAGTCATTATAGAACACCGAAAAAGAAATGTTTCCTAACATCGCTTCCAATTCGGTGATTGGTAATCGAAAAAGAGAACTTCTTGCAATGACAAGAATATGTAAAATTAATTAGAAATGATCGAAATTTGCAATACTTCCGCATCGCCAGTTCTACATTTTGACGACTTCTTTGGAGTGTTTTTTTTCTGGGAATAAGATTTAAAAAACAACAAATTGAGTTCGAATTCATGGTAAAATTAACAAGAAATATATTATGTTATTTACAAAATAACACCGTAATATATTACTAATATTTAAAATTGATATTAATAAGATTTAAAAAACAACGAATTGAATTTTATTAATATGATTATTTCGAACGTATTTGCTTTGTGAATCCAAATTGATTATTAGGCTAAGGTTCGTAACGTTATATTCAGAAAGAATTGGGCATGATTAATATTCCAAGGAACAAGGGGAAAATTAACATCAATTGAATTGAATTTTATTCATGGTAAAATTAACAAAAATAAATTATTTGTTAAAAAATAAACTCGACAGTAAAATATCGCCCATACCGAAGTATCGGAAAATCTGAAATATCGCCGATATATCGGTATCGGTTACATCCCTAGTTTAAATATTCTTACTAATTTATAAATATGCAAGAAATTTCATATTTTGCACTTGATTGCGTATTTTTGCATTAGCATATTTGAGTATAACAAAAAACAAATATTTTTTCAGAGTTAGCATGTTTTGTTCAAGTAAAAAATCTATTATTTGAAAAAAAATTTGTCATTTCGCGTCGTCCATCAGGTATATGACTACACTCATAGAAAAATGTATCATCGCATTGATGACGCCCTATCATAAGAATTCCGACAGTAATGCTATGACAAATGTCATCAATACAACGAAAACTGACATCAATCTAATGACAAACGTCATCATAGAATTTTGCCATAGTTTAAGTGTTATCAATGATATGACAGGAATGACATCAATGCGATGCCACTTATTATATATTATTAAACTGTAAAATATGTTTAAAAGAAATAAGTAAACAATGTTATAATGTTTGTAACTTTTTTTATGTTCAAACACATTTTGAAAAAGTTAAAAAACATGACATGGCATTGATGTACACTTATCAGCATTACTATGACAGAGCTGATAGTAAAATATCCAAGTCTTCTTAAATACTAAGACAGTACAGCATACATGAACAGACAAAACATTGAAGCAAACGATAGTATACACCTTTTCATTATATTAATTGCACTAAGTCATCATATTGATGACACTTGGTCATCATATTGATGGCACTTACTCATCATATTGATGACACTTAGTCAGCATATTGATGACACTTAGTCATCATATGTGCGTCCCAACAATAATGTTTGTGTTGACTTTGTGCTGCCAAAGTTTAGGATGGTGATATAGCTGAAATGCTAGAGGCATTTGTTTATGGCACATTCTCATTTTAAATGCTTTTTCCGTGCCCGTTGAAAGTATAGTAAAATATTTCATAAAATAAACGCGTAAATAATAATAGATTGTAAATAAATGTACATACGTTTTTTTTGTGTAAAGCCTGGTACTGTGTTCAAATTTGTGAAAAATGTTGGGCAACATTGATTATTTCATGAGAAAAATTTTACATGTACGTTTGTTATAATCTTCATGTGTTTGTTGTAAATTCCATGCGAAAAAGTGCCGCTCATATTATTTCGCATGAAAACTTAAAAAGTTGCCAATACATTTCATATGTTTTCCTTAAGAAAAACAGAGTACTACTTAAGCAATATTTTTTTATGAATAATGCATGGCAATTTATTTCTTTATATGTGTTTTGACAGCATTTCACGTTAAATGTTGAACACAGTACCATGCTTAAGATTGTCCATTATGTGTTAAAAACCAAATGGCGTGTCCGTAACGCGTGGTGTTGATTTTCCACATTAAGAAGCAATGAATCGAAAAACGATATTAAATTTATAACGGTTTTAGAATATTTGCATTTGCTAATTATATACATATATTTTTAAATATTTTTAAATTGTTTTCCGCAGTCTTGTCTATTGAGCGTTACGCTTTTTTAGTACGCTTCATTACTTAGTTTAATTATTAAAATTGCATCAACAATATACACTAATATAACAGCATAGGTTTGTACTTCTAAATAATTAAAACTTTTATTAACTTTGTTAAATAGTATTATATTGCAAAACATTTCATCAATCAATCATCAATTACATCTGAATTGTATTGAGTTCAAAATAAAGTATGTGTTCTGAAAAAAATTATTGAATTCGTATAAAACTATATTGAGCGTTAACTAAAATTTTTTTAGATATAATTTGTCTATAAATTTTAGTGCGTTAAAAATATTAACAGCAGCTGAAGGGTAGAAACGACGTAACGAACATTTCTTGTTTACAAATTTCTGTTTTTTTTTTTAAATTTTGCTTCTTTCTCACTGTGGGTTGTTATATTTTTGAAGGATGTATTATGCACACACAGAAAATTTTCAATGCAAAATCGTCGAAAACCAGGTTAATTTAACATTTTTTGATTTTGCTTCATAGGCGTTTTATGTTAATTCAACATGATGTACAATAATCTTGAGTTAACTATAATTCATGTTGAATCACTATTGCAGTACAGTTAAAGCAAAATGAAGTCGATACTGAAATAATACGAAAAAGCATGTTGAATCAACGTTTTTTCGAGTTGAAACAACGCGAATTCGATATTTGAACAACACGAAGAATCATGTTGAATCAAAGTTATTTCAAGTTGAAACAACGTGAACGTGATACTGAAACAACAATAAGAATCATGCTGAAATAATTGCATCAAGCTGAAACATCACGACTTTAATGTAGCTATTTTATTAATTATTTTAACTACGTGACGGTTATTAGCGTATACATCAGAAAACTTTGTATTGTAGTTGGCTGCCCCAACCAAGATTTGAACTCGTGCCACTTGTATGTTAGTCCGCTTTAGCTATACACTAAATAAATACCCATCATATGTGAAATAAATTTTATTTTAATACAACATGATTTACATGATTATTTAACATAAAACTTATTTTAAATTAAAGTTATTGTCATGTTGATTTAAAACGAAATGTAACGTTTATAACAAAGTTGTTTTAACAGTAAAAACTTTTAAATCAAAGAGATATAAGGTTAGTTTAATAATTTTTCATTTAAAATGAATATGAAACAATGGTAATTTTAAACCAGCAGGAGTGAATTTTCGCTGGTAATTCGTTTTTTGCCGTCTACGTATTCGGCACATGTAAGAATAAACAACAACAAGTCACACAATGAAGCACAAAAGTGAACTGTAGCAATGAACAAAGCATATAAACAGAAACATACTTAAACGACAAATTATGTCTTGTAAATTTAATATGATTTCAAATCACAATTGCGTCATGTTGATTTTATATTCCTTTTTTTCTGTGTGTAGGTCGTATTTTGCGACAGAAAAGTTATTTCAAATTGATATAACTTTTGATATTGTATAAATCTTTGTATAGAATTATTTTGAAATATTAAAATTATTATTTTTATTTTTGTTCAGCCTTCTAGTAACTTACGTTAAATGAGTAGAATGATTCGAGCTTGAGGCCACTTTATTTTTCCATGTGAACCCAAGCTAAAATTGAAAAAGTGGTCATAACTTTCAATTATGTCCTGCGATTATTATAATTTTTTGTTTTTAGAGAGTAGATGTATTGCTGGAACAACCGCGAAAGCAAATGCAACTTCAATACACAAAAATGTTTTAAAAAAAACGAAAAATTATCTATGTGTGAATTGTTCGGCTATAGGTCATATTTTTAATAAAATTATTAATAAAAATTAAACGATTTGTTGTTTCATTTTAAATTTGTTAAACTTTTATATTTATTTTATCCCAATATTTCGTATAGCTTCGCTATTCATCTTCACGGGAAAAACAGCACTGTTAAAAATATATATAAAAAACAATTATTAACAACTATAGATATGTAATACATTACATTTAAATTTAACACAAATAATAATTTGTATTTAATATGTGAACATTCTAAATATTCAACCGTCATTAACAGCAAAAAACATATTTACTGACATTAGCTTCTCTGATTATTAACTATAGTCCTATAGATTTGAGCGCAGTTTTCGGCATTGATAAACATAGATAGCAAGCTCTCGCACTGTCAATAAAATAATGACAACTCTCTTTACACATATAGATATTGTGAATTCAAGAAAAATGAGAGGACACCATTTTTGCATTTCAACACACTTGAGAGACTATTATTTTTCCACTTGAAAATGCACTAAATCGTAACTTTTTTCCACGCACAAACACTTCTTAGTTTTATTTAATTTTTTTATTTGTTTTAATATAAATTTTATATTTCTTCTTGCTGTAATTTTAAAATATTTTTTTAATTTTGTTGACATTTGTGTGTTGAAATTTATCAAAGTTTTCAACCCTATTTTTCATTGAACAGTATTGTATTTTTGTTCCTATTTTTGGTACCAAATAGCAAAATTGCAAAAAAATGTTTAGCAAATCAATAATTGCATAAATTTCTAATTGCATAAACTTCTAAAAATTCACGTATAAAAAATATAAATAGTTTAGAATACTTTTTGTTACAACCAAGTGCGGTTTTAGTGCTGTGGGGAAATTTTTATTTTCAGCCAATACTAATACAAAATGTTCTACTAATACATCCTTAGACTTAGGTTTTTGACAGCACACTTAGGGTTTTGAAGTTTCTGTTTGGCCTCTGTGTAGCCTATGGTTTTCGGTATCTTGTTTATAATTTAGTCTTATTTCTGACGGAACGTCAATTATGTGCAACATTTCTAAAGTAAATCTCCTGGAATAATTTTTCTCTTCTTGTAATATTTTTACATCATGGAAGTTGGGTATGTGATTTGTCTTTGCACAATGGACCGCGAGTGCAGTTTTTTGCTCTAAAGGTTTGTTAGCTCTCAAATCCGACTTATTCTAGTCTAGTTTTTAGCTATGTTTTAGTTGTTCCAACGTATCTTTTGTTGCCAGTGCCCGAATCGTTGCCGCTGCATTTGATGCTATATATGACATTACATTTTTCTTCTTTCTTAAGTTTCGATTTTGTGTTACTGTATAAGCTTTGCAAGGTGTTGTTTGTTTTAAAGGCTAATTGAAACTTATCGTTGTCATAAAGGTCAGAGTTTTTTAACCTTTCAGAAAATCCGGATTTACACGTTAACCCTTTATAATATTGTGACCTTTTTTCCCTTTGTTCTCCTCTATCGCTCATTTTCAATAAATGTTTTATTGTCGTTTTGGAAAAATCATTCAGTATTAAAATTTCTTCTATTTTACGTTTATTTTGTTCCCGAAAAATATTCATCTGATGAAATTGTTGGCTGTGTTTATTATAATTCTTCAGGGTGTTTAGAAAAAAAGTTTATCAAGCGACCAGATGCAGTAGGTTTTTGATACCAGTTAACTTTCATCTGGTTATGATGTCTAATGACCATTGCATCCAAATATGGTAACCTGTTATTCTTCTCTGTTTCTACTGTGAACTGTATTTGTGAGTTAAATGAATTTGTATTTGTCGAAATTGCTCGACTTATGAAAAATCTTTATTAATCGGTTAACCGATTAATACCGAAATTAACCGATTAAGCCAAAACCACGATTAATTAATCAAGCGATTAGCCGATTAAAGCAAAAGTCCGATTATATGAATACCCTAATAAACATGGTCTCCAATGCGATAGTAAGCAGCACACAAATTGTCCATTTTCATTTTATTTCAAAAATTTCACAACAAAGCAAAAAAACACTGCAATAGAATAAGAAGGCTGCGCCAATAATTTTCTTAGTTTGACCCTAAGCCATACCGTGTTAAAAAAATGGTTCAACATTATAGTGAATTAAATAATATATAAATAAGTAAGCAACAAAATAAACATATATTTATTAATTATATTCCTTTATTTGTTTACTTTACCACATTTGTAATGCAAAATTGAATAAATTAGTTTGCAGCGGACACATTATTTATTAAGCCTATACAGTTCTGCCTGAAATTCAGGTTCGAAATTTTGCATTTATTTCTACACGGAAATATAGTTGTGTAGAGAAATTTGTTTTCATTCACTTAAATTTATCAATTATAACGTGCAAAACATAAAAAATTATTCACAACACCACACAAAAACAAAATGTCAAAAATTTCGTAAGCAAACAATCGTCTGTACATTAATTTTTGTTTCAGTTGACGGAAAAAATCTCCACTACTTGATATCACATCCCTGTAATAGACAAAATTTGAATTAATTTTTCTTTTCAGCTGCGTACTACCTAACGGTAAGTTGCCTGAAAATTTTTAGAAACTGAGTTTCAGTTTATTTTTCACTTACTTCTTATGGCAGCCTGAAATTCAGGCAGAACTTCATACTACACTTTAGGCGTTTATTAGAAAATAAACTGCATTACTGTCTTTGATCACCTGTGGAGGCTAAGCACAACATGTTGACTATAGGTAGCGAAAAAATTTTATGATGAAAAAATGACAGCAAATCCTCAACTGTTGTGTGTAGCGGAACTACTCAACTGTACGTTTGATTTGTAAGGTCTCACCCGTCGCAGCTTCCTGACGACCATTCTGAGCAGAAATCGTGTTATATCAGTGTCTACCCGTTATTCAACGACTTTAAGCTTAATGTCCTTGCGAGCCGCAACGTTTTTTTAAGTAAAAATTTTTATATTCTTGATTTATAACAAAAAAATGGGTGTAAAGTGGTCACACGCGGCTAAATGGAATTACTCTACTACGGTTTTATTAACTTGCTTTGGTGTATGTCTGTTCGGGTGGAATTTTGTAATTAATTTTAAAGTAACTTCCTGATGATCTAGGACTTCAAATTTTGCAGAAGCATTCCCGTGACAATACAATTTTCCTTGTTTACCAGTGTTTTCGTTTTTTCATTATGCTATGATGTAATAGCCCTATGATGTAATAGGGCTAATTTAATAGCCCTTCAAACACAAATGTACCGTTATCTCAATTAATTACCTTGAAGAAATCAATAAAAACTTTAAACAATCCGAAAATAAAAATTTATAATGCACTGTTGTGTTTACTAAAAGCACAATTCAACCGTCGTTTAATGTATGATTTGAATAAAAATTATTTTAAACTAAATTTCAACCATAATTGCTTATTGGGATGCGATTTTTATTTTGTATTTCTGGTCTTAAAATTTTAGGTCATCGATTTTTTATCATTAAAAGCAATATAATTATCAATTTTACAAAGTGAAAAATATAAAATTATTTGTATGTAAATATGTCAATACAATTGCTGAATAAACTGCAATGAAGGTTTATTGTCTCAGAATCTCATCTATAAAAACAACGATTAATATGAAAGCAAAATAAAGAACATGAAAAAATTATCAGTTGATTGTCGTTAAACGATCTTATTCCTAATTAAACATAACATACTTTCTGCAGTTTTTTTTTCAAATTGTCACCATTTTGCCTGAAATTGACTTTTAAGGGTGGGTTTTTAATGCGAACATTAGAGATTTAGTCATATATAGTCTTGGTTTTGTGTTTTTAAGTGGATAATTAAGCGGCCAACGTTGGTGGTTTAAACTGTAAAAAATAAGTATGCCACATGACAATTAGTTCTTAAGTTTTTCTATTGTTTCTTTTTATTTTATCTTCTTCTTTTTCTTTTATTTTCTGCAATTTGCAAAGCCAGCTGATCAGAGATGCCATATTTTATTATTTAGTATTGCGATTTTGAAAGCTTCCACTTAAAACTGCTAACAGAACTAGCACTCAATTAAATTTATTCTCTGATTAATTGATTATAGTTTCAAACTAAGATTAAATGTTCACATCAAAAGCTCACCCTAAGAGTTTAAACTAATTTTGAAGTTTTAAGTTTTTTTAGTTGACTCACGATCACGCATGCTCACGAAGAGTATTTATATCACAAACGCGCACGCACAAAAAATTTTCAAGTTCTCACGATCACGCACGCTCACGAAAAGATTATTTTAATCACGCACAACAAATATTCAAATATTAGCTGTGTGGTCAGCACGTTGACTACAAAGCGTGTGATACATATGTAGTTCGAACCCCAGCATCATCGTTTTGCACACTAACTACCATTTGACTTAAATAAAGTTAACTTTAAGTTAGTTGGAAAGTAATGCAGAGTCGGACAATTGATTACCGCCTAGGACATCGCAATGTTAAAATAGTCAGTTGACTCCATTAAAACTAATTCAGTCATCAACCACCGTTAGTTGAGAAATATTTAGCTTAAAATGAGTTAAAAGTTAACTGAGTTGCTTATAGGGTAAGTTTCAGTCGTATATGTATCAGAGAAATGTATGAGTTGATTCACTTTCGCTTTCCACTCACATTTACAATGCTTTGGTTGTGTTTTTTAACATCAATATGTGCTAATAATATTGCTTGCAGTGTAAACTCTCTTACTGACTGTCATTAACTCACTCTTGTTTTTTAAGTGAGTGCTGTTAGCAAAAGTAAGTAAAATATTGTTACTGTTGTTTGACTGGTTTGTATAGTAATCAAATAACTCACAAAAGCATGTTAACGTACGTATGTAAGTATGTAGGTATATGTTTTTACACATTTTTAAAGTTATTGTAAAAAGCTATTTAAAAGTGTTTTTACAAAATTTAACGTAATGAACTCAGACATAATAAGAAATGTAGAAAATGGAGTTTATAGTGTAATAAAAATTAAATACAGCAGAAGCAAAATATGGGATGTTTTTTGCCAAATTGAAAAAGACAATGGTAGTGTTAACTTTTTTAAGAAGCATTCAAAACAATCATACTGATTCATTGCTTTTGTGAATCACATGAATAAACAGACATTGCAAGCAGTGACAGGCATTTATTAACAACAGTCTCGTTGTTATGAATCATGCATTCATCATTAATTTTTTTAATATTAAGTGCTAGCTCAATATTCATTTTAGAAAATGCAAAACTATGCCGTTTGATTCATAATAACCCCGATCACTGATATGTATACTGTAATGATACATTTTAATAGAAATCGGACATTAACTTGGCAAACTTATATTCTCCGCTGTGACAACTAATCTTTTTCTCCCAATGAGTTTTTTTTTATATTTATGTTATTTTATATTTTCTTATATTATTAATAGTTTTGCAAAATTACTCTGCAAAATTACTCACAACCCCCTAATATTAATTATATTAACATGTAAGAACTACTATACATTAATAACATAAACTCTTATTTTACGTCGAGCTTTTCACTGTTAACAGTGTTTTAAAGCTTACATGTTATGTTAGGCTAATGTAACAGTGGTCAAGTGTTATAGTAGTAGATGATGGCATGAATTATACATGGTTTAGGTCTCGGAAAAGTACCAAAGGATGTAATTAATATTTCATGATATTCTTTACTGAGGATTAAAAACCCAATAAGAAGAGCTTAGTTTTACTGTCTCTTATTTATTTCCTAATAAGTCGCTACTTTATATGATATTTTTGTAATTAGAAGACATATAATATAAAGGTGTGTTTAATTGTTACAATTATTTTTGTGTGGCCGTGTTCACCTCACGCCAGTGATGTCCATAAATCTTTATCAATATCTACAAGCCATTTGCTTGAAAATTAATAATGCTTGTGATTGCAAGTGAATAAGAATGATCCTTTCAAAAACACGAGGAAAAACACGAGGGAAAAACACGAGGGCCATTTTCTGCTGCCATTATTCTTTTTGTTCGAGCAGTGAATCAGGTTACACGCCTTATAATTCGGCGGAAAAGTTAGATTTTATTTTATCGCCAGTTGTTAAAAAAAACAACAACTACATATTAAGTTATTTGCAAAGTATTATATTTGCAATCCAATTTGCTTAAATTTAATTAAAGTAAATAGGAAATATCGGATAAAAAGGTAAATTTTAATCCAAAGAAATATATTATGTTTGCTCAGAAAGGATTAGAGAAATTTTTTTTTAAGTTTTATCTTATTTTCACGTGAAGATAAACTGCCGCAGTTACAAGTAATTCAAGATTTTCAAAAATTTTCTAAAGTATCCCTTAAAGCCGCAGGGGCTTTAAGCCAAACTGATAGATCAGCACTTAGTAGAGTTTCTACGACAGGTATATTTTGGAAAAGTTCATGTTTGCCTTAACTTATTCTAACACAAGCTTTTTATTTAACCAGGAATTGTATGCCCGTCGGGACATATCAAATACCTTACCTTACCGGAGCCACCACTGTCTTTTTTTCGGCACGCTATATGCTAAAAACAGCATTCAATCATAAAACATTGGCACACTTACAGAAAACAGACGAACAATAATAGAAGAAGAGAAAAAACGAGGCAAAAAATCAACATATTTATCGATGTAGAGACAAACTGATCAGCACCCACAGCATTTGTCATTTATTTTTGTAAAAATATTAAAAAATACGTGAAATAATTCAATTATACCTGGAAAAAATGGAAAAATCAAGTGCTCAAATGAGCACAAATTGAAGTGAAGATACCAGATAATATCGGACCTCAGAAACCACTATAATTCTTCCAATCATCACCCTGTTGGGTTACATCAATTGTATAGAAAAATTAAAACAATTGCCATCCCCGTAACTATATTATATTAAATTTAATAAAAAAAAGAGCAAAAACAAAAATCCTAAAGTTAAGTTCATAATGCCCATAATCAATAGAGCAAAAACAACAATTTGTAAGTACTACACAAATTATGTTAGTTAAGTTAAAGAATACTCAAGAAAATATTCATATCTAGTGCTTGATTCCATTAAATTTCGGTGAAATTGTTTAAATAAATTTTCCTTAAAATCCCTGTATATTATGCAATAATATCATAGATAGTTTATTGAAAGGCATTGTGGAATTTACTTTTGGACTCTAAATATTATATTATTTATAATATTCATCTTTACTAATTTTAATTTAGCAAGTAGAAAATAAGATAACATAGTGCATGGAAATACCCATATATATGTATCCCACATATTCGATTTTAATAGCAACAACAACACCGTTAAATAAATAAAACAGCGATTGAAGAGGCCTCATCAAACAGCTGCTGAAAACATCTTTTAAAGAGCGGTGAGTGAAACAAATAAAACTTTTATAATAAGTTTGTAGTTCGATAAGTAATAACTATTATTGGGCGTTATTGGCTCTTTAGTAACTTTTGATACATGTTTTTTCAATCAATGCATATTATTTCGCTTGTTTAACAACATGTTGCTGTGAGAATTACTAAGATACTTGTGAATCTCTCTTAATATTCTCATTAATTATTTCAATTGTGTTCGTTTACACTGTTTCCCAGTGAATAACATTTTCATGCATTTGTATATAATAAGATTGATCTACATATATATACTAGATAAGTTAATTAGTAAGCTAATCTTTAATGTTACTTTCTTTTTGCGATATAATTTTTGTGAAACATGAGTTAAGTTCGTGTCAACATATTTAAAAAAATTTTGTCATACAAACTTCAATTTCGATATTTCGCTTCTATTAAAAAAAAAAAAAACTTAATTATTTTTTTTAAACCACTTTCAGTTATTTGTTAAACGAAATGAATTACCATAAATTTCCTTGAATAAAGAGATCATTATCCATATAATGGAAAGCTAAACGTTTCAAACTTTTCTTACTATGTGATGTGATGATAGAACGGTACACCGCTTCATGGGACTTTAGTGTAATATTTTAGCGCCACTAGTCAATGGTAGGGAGGGTACAGAGGCGCGAGTCTATCCAATTCCACCCGGGATAGACCCATACAGCTTTAAATGGTTGATTATGTTAAATTTTCAAGTTTAAGTTGATCTAAACAGGGGTTTTAGTAATATCTTATAACAGCAGAACAGATCAACTTCCGGTCCATATTTTATTGTAAACTTAGGGAGTCTATAATAATATTTATGTAGTCGAACTATATTGGCAAGAGAGAATCCGAAGAACAAGAATCCCCCCAACCGACTGACCGCTAGTGGATATCAATGGCTCCCGTTCGTTCTCGTTTTTTCTAAATAGAGCAACAATCGCCAATAAATAAGTAGCTATGTTGTCACCATGTTTCGTTTTATAACATACTAGCTATACCCCTCCGTCTTGTTCCTTATTTAATTGTGTACGGCTATCGACACACAATCATTTTGAACATGACCAAAAGAAAATATGAAAGTAATTTCGATTGTACATTACAATACAAATTCCTTACGAAATACAAATATGAGAATGTTTGTTATTTCTAAAGAGAATTGTTTGATAAATAAAACGAAAAATCGAAAAAGAGAATACTCCTTCCATTGATAAACAACTCCTTCCTCTGCCCTTCTAATAGAATTTTCTGCTTTAGGGAGAGTCAATGCCTTCTAGAAAAAGGAGTAAGAAGACCTTTAACAAGCCTTGAAGTGAGAAGGCCATTTTAGTTTTTGCGCTGGGTAAGAATAGTATGTATCCCTCATAAAAAAATCATGTTATAAGTTTGTAGCATGTGCTTGTGTGTCTGTCTGCGCCATCGTAGAGCTAAAACGGTTGGACCGATTTTGATTTAGTTTTTTTTTTATTGAAAGGTGACTTGATCGAAAGTGTTGTTAGCTATGTTTGAAGAAAATCGGTCTAGCCGTTTAGAAGATGTCACATCTTTTCTAGCTGTGTCCTCTTGAATCTGCGTGTCTGTGACACCATAGCTCCCAAACGGCAAGAGATTTTAATTTATAAATTTTGTTTCAAAGGTGACTTAATCTTTTATCCTATGTTTAAAGAAATTCGGTCCAGCCGTTTTAAAGTTATCATCTATTTTCTTCGGGGGTTTTTAAACTTTTTTATTTAATTATATTAGATTTTATATGACGAAATGTATTACAGGAAAAAATAATTATTAAAATTAAATTAAATGTTAACATATAAAAAATTTATTATATTTATTATTTGAGATATTCTCCCAATTTTATTTAAAATAAAGATATATTTGTTTAGAGTTAAGCAATGTCTATATGCATTTCATTGGTGCTTTACCAAATCATCAGTAGACTTCAGCCATACTTTTGAAAAGTTTAAAACCCCTTATTTTATGCACAGACTTTCAAAAACCATTTGAGAATTTACAAGTAATAATTTTTTTGAAAATCAAAAAGGAATAAAATTGTAGTAGGCTTAGAAACTTATACAAATTCCAACAAACAATTTATATTCGATGTGAACATACATATAAATATAAATACTTTCACTCACCGGCTTGTCCAATGGGTTGTCCTGGTGGCATAGGGCCACCTGGTTGAGTTACAATTGGAGCTTGTGGTGGGCCATATCCTGGTTGAAAGCCTCCATTATACTGTTGTGGTGGAGCTCCTCCGTATGGAGCTTGCTGTGGAGGTGCCCCTCCGTATGCTGGTGGTCCTGCATATGGCGGCTGAGCTCCACTACCAAAGGGAACTTCTCCATAAGGCATTTGAGGTACTGGAGCGTAACCTTGTGGTTGCTGTCCAGGAACAAACCCCTTTTTATAAAATAAAAATTTTAAGACTTTAGTAAGCGACAAATTATAATGGCATGGTTTATGAAGAAGTATTAAATTCAAAAATCTATGGTCGTCACCTAAAATGCAAACGGACCTATCTAACATTTTGAAAATTGTTCAGAAGCAAAAAACATGTTAAAATTAAAAATACTGAGATTTTCAATGCGAATTTCTCCAATATAATAAAAAAAACCCATGAAGAATTCATTTCTGCATGAATTTTGTATATATTTGTAATATTTTAAGTTATGTTAGTTATGACTATTTGCTTCATATTTTTCTGCAACCAAACGCCCTATTTTCACTGAAAGTGTATGAAATCTAATATTTTAATAGTAAAAATAGACTTTTTCACACCGCTATATCTTGCGAACCTTAACAGGTAAAAGACACTTGATATTTTTACACGATTTGCATTACTATGGCCGAGTTAACAGAACATGCTAAAAATAAAAGAGTTTGAATATAAAGGGTGTCGTAAAGATTGTAGTGCAATTTTGACATTGGGCTCTATCTTGCAAACCATAAAGGCAGGCACTTGAAATTTTCACATGATATGTTTTACTCGGACTTTCATACAATTAAAAATATGCATTTACCTACGAACAAAGTACCAAACTAAACTAATATGAAAATATTTAGTTTTTTTATTTATTATTATTATTAGAGATAAAAAACATAAAACAACCCGGGTTGTCAGATTGATTTTGAATTTTTTCGCCAAATTCAATGTCAAAAATCGTCAAAGTCGCCAAATTGGGGTTTCGTTAGTTTTTGCCAATAATATATAATTTTTTTTTTAATTTCAAAAATATTTTTTATAAATAATAACAAATAAAAATATTCCGAATCGTTAAAATTCGTCAAAAATTTTAAAAAAGTCGCCAAATGTATATATTAATTAATGTTTATTTAAAACAATGCTAAAATGATTACTGAACAAAAACATTTACAATATTTACTATAAACTGGCTTATAGTTTACTTAAATCAATAAAAATTGAGCGTGTCAGCTCCGACGCACGACTGTAATACTAAAGAATGTACAGATAGGTGTTCACCCCTCCTAGAGGGTTTGGGGGAGGTTAATTTCGATATCAGATAACCAGATATTTAGGAGAAATTTGCGAAAATTGCACCACATTATAGGAAGGAGTATTAGAGCGGCCCTGGTTCTTAATTTGTATGTACTTAGTGGCAATTGTTATCCTGCACACTAAAGTTCACTTATCTAAGATTTTATGAAGTACGCTTTTCATATAAAGTTTGTACAGATATTCATCCTTTTTCCCTGTGTAATATGCAATTTGTAGCCTATAAGCCAAATTTCAATCTGTTAGGAGGAAAGTTTCTCCTTTCTTAATTTTTCCCTGGTTTATACGCAATCCCTAGCCTATAAACAAATTTTGATTACATTTTTAATTTTAGGATCCATGATTTTACTCCCAATGCAAAATCGATTCTTATGGAGTAAACTCCAGAAAATTTGGATATAACGTGTAGCAGTTTTGTTACATATGAAGAACAACATACACTTCTTCCTCAAGATTAGGGTAATTAACTTGGTTCAGCATTTCCCGAGAAGGTACAGAAGAAGTGCAACAAAGTGTTCTTAACATTCATTTATTTTACAACTCGTAATAACGCTTCCTGCAGTTCATGTTGCGTTGAATTTCGCAGAAGTTTTGGTTGAGTTAATTACATACGTATGTATGTGTTGAAAGTATTCTTTCAACAAATTTTTTTCGCATACATTAATATAAATGTATAAAATTTCATACATACTGACTTTCTCAACAAAAAAAATGGCTCATCAAAAATAGCCAACTACTTTATAAATCGCCAAAATATCGCCATGTCACCAAATCAAAAATTAAGACGCCAAACAAGTTTTAAAATCGCCACGTTTGGCGAGAAATCGCCACATCTGACAACCCTGAAAACAACCATAATTGGGTCTATTACAAGGCGAATTCATACCAGGTGGCAGCCTAACGGCAGCTGATTATTTTTTGATCTACTCATATTTAGCCAAGAAATGTCAAAAACATTGTCGGTTTGTTCTTCTTACTTTGTGTGAGTGGTTTTTCTTACTTTGTGTGTTTTTTTTGATTTTATTCTTTATGTTTTTGCTTTTCTTCTTTGTGTTTTTTGACATTTCTTGGCGATTTGCAAAAATGCACGTTGTTGTTGTATTGTTGTAATTGTTGCCCTAGTGCTGCCATCTGGTATGAATTCGCCTTGGTCTACTATTTAATGCAACCGAACTTTAGTTTAAGCGTAGTATGCAGTTCTCACGAAAATTCAGGTTTGGAGTTTTGCATTTAATTCTACACGGAAAAATAATCGTGTAGAATTCTATACAGGATTTTGTTTGCATACACACAAATTTATATATTTCTTAATTTACAACACACAAAACCACTAAAAATTAATTACAATGTACGAAAAAATAGAAATGTCAAAAATTACGTGACCAACCAATTGTCTGAACATTAATTTTTGTTTCAGTTGACGGAAAAAATTCTCCACTTATTGTTATAGCATGCCTGTAATAGACAATAAATGTCAAAATTCCGTGTACTTTTCTTTTGGAACTGCGTACTAGAAACGGAAATTTCTTTAAGAAATTTACCAACCTGAATTTCAGTTAGTTTTTTTACACATACTTCTTATGGCAGCCTGAATAGCATTCAGAGCTGCATACTACGCTTTAGTTGCCAGTCGGCAACTGAAAATTAATGGTTGCAGAAAGGCACTAAATAGCAACTGAAATTGACAGCTCTCAGTTGGCAGTTGCCATCAGTATAATTTTCAGCAACTGACAACCAGTGTTGCCAAAACGGCGATTTTTCCGCTAGATCTGGTAATTTTTCGTCATCAAAAGTGGAAAGTGTTAAAAAAACCGCTAAGTGGGTTTTTAGCTGTAACTTTTTCAGTTGGCATGGCTTGATACTCTGAACATTCATGTGTCCAATATTAAAACAATGTTCCTGGTTAGAAAAATTAGATAAGATATAATCATTATTAAATGTAGTATGACCTAAATTATCCGAAATTTCATAATACAAAATGAGATCAAATTAAATTGATAAAAATAAACAATTAATAATAAAGGAATTAAAGATTATCCCCCATATTCATGGAATTTAAAATGAGTTTGATATGTATTTTATGTAAAATTTTTCATACAAAATTTTCTTAAAATTGATTTCAAATACATTTTATTTATTTATGAATATAGGGGTATAACTACAGGAATAATCCAAAGAAAAAATTAATGAATGTATAAAGAAAAAGATATGTGTATATTTGTAAAAATGTGTATGTATGAGATATGTATGTATATGTGCATGAATGCAGTTTGTTTTCTATTGGTCTAAGTTAATTTTGGCTTTTGTTTGAATCTTGCACAAGAACTATTTTAGATTTTACAGCAAAAATACTTTTTGGGTGTTTTTGAGCATTTTTGGGGAATGTAAAAGTTTGTTGGTGATTATCACCAGATAGTTTTATTTTTTATCCAAAAAACTGTACGCAGTTTCCTTTTTATTGGTCTAAGCTTAATTTTGGCTTTTGTTTTAATCTTGCACAAGGATTATTTTAGATTTTACAGCAAAAATACTTTTTGGGTGTTTTTGAGCGTTTTTTGCGGAATGGAAAAGTTTGTTGGTGATTATCACCCCATAGTTTTATTTTTTACCCAAACAGCTGTACGCAGTTTGTTTTTTATTGGTCTAAGGTTAATTTTGGCTTTTGTTTCAATCTTGCACAAGAATTATTTTAGATTTTACAGCAAAAATACTTTTTGGGTGTTTTTGAGCATTTTTTGCGGAATGGAAAAGTTTGTTGGTGATTATCACCCCATAGTTTTATTTTTTTATCCAAAAAACTGTACGCAGTTTGTTTTCTATTCGTCTAAGCTTAATTTTATCTTGCGTTTGAATCTTGCACAAGAATTATTTTAGATTTTACAGCAAAAATACTTTTTGGGTGTTTTTGAACATTTTTTGCGGAATGTAAAAGTTTGTTGGTGATTATCACCCCATAGTTTTATTTTTTACCCAAAAAGCTGTACGCAGTTTGTTTTCTATTGGTCTAAGCTTAATTTAGGCTTTTTTTGAATGTTGCACAAGAATTATTTTTGATTTCACAGCAAAAATACTTTTTGGGTGTAACGCAGTTCGTTTTGGAAGGAGTTTAGCTGTATACTAGTATTTATTTGTTTTGTGCACAGTCATTATTTTATTTACTTTGATTATAACGAAATCAATCAATAACGAGTAAATTTTAATATATCGCCATGTTTGTTATAGCGGAGCTTTACTGTACAAATGTACTGTACGTTTCTTATGTCTTTGCATGATTTTGTTTTGTTCTTAAAACTCACCACAGCAAATAAAAGAAAACAATGGAAAAATGTAAAGAGAAACAGCTGTTATGGTTAGTTGGAGTTTGATTTGTTCACATACGTTGTTCAATCTACCTTGAACGGAATCAAGGTGTATTAATTTTACAAGGTGGCAGCACCGCGGCAGCTGATTATTTTTTGCTCTACTTTGTCTTCAGGCGCTAGCAGAGATTGAAGCCGACCGCCTCACAGCCGCGGCTCAGCCGCAGCCGGTCATTTTTATTGCTGTTCAGCCGCCGCCGACTTGAGCGGCTAGTTTGGGCTAAAATTGTTAGCCGACTATGTCGGCTAAAATTGTTAGCCGACTATGTCTGCTAAAGAGTTGTTAAGCCGTCTATCTCGATATAATTTCTCTATAAAAAATTATTTTTATAGTGCAAAACTAAAAAAATATTAACAAAAATTTTTATGAACTGTGCTTAAAATGCTGTCTTGGTCTGGCAGTCTCTACAAATGTGTTAGCTTCGGCATTTACTGCGGCGATTTATATACTCACAAAGTAACGGATATATGACGGTTTTACATGTACATTACATAACCCATTTTTGAAGTTTTTTCATGTTTTGTCGACAAAAATAGGCCTATTATTCTTATTTAATAATAGTCGGCTCCAGCCTGCTATCAGCCGCCGCCGACTGATTTTTGGCTCAGCCGCCGACTGTTATGTATCGGCCTCGCTTTATGGGCGCTAGTTGTCAAATTTGAATTGTTTTGTTTATGCAAACAAAAGATGGCGTAAAGGGCAATATACACAGTCAACATGCTTGACAAGCGTGGTAATAGTATGTGTGAAATTTCGTTAGTATTAGCGACACTGACGACGCTTGATGGAAAAGCTACTTGGTTTTGACTTTTCGTCAAGCACACGTACACGAATCTGACATCAAGCTGATTGATTGTGTATTATGCCCTTAAGGCTCAGAGAAACAAGCCAGTCGATTTCGAGCCGACGGCGCGCCTCCGTCTAACAATTTTAGGCGAAATTAGCCGCTCAAGTCGGCGGCGGCTGAACAGCAATAAAAATGACCGGCTGCGGCTGAGCCGCGGCTGTGAGCCGATCGGCTTCGCTCTCTGCTAGCGCCTGCGTACGTTGAAAAATTAAGTTGATGTTAATTTTTCCCTTGTTCCTTGGAATATTAATCATGCCCAATTCTTTCTGAATATAACGTTACGAACCTTAGCCTAATAATCAATTTGAATTCACAAAATGCCTGTTGTTTTTTGTATGTTGCATTTTTGTAGCCATCTGCCACCTTGTAAAATGAATACACCTTGAGCAGAATTTGTTTTTTCTTGCTTTCCTATAACGCGTTATAGGGAAAGAGATGCTTGAACATATGCGGTTTACATGCGGCCATGTTCTATATTTCATGTGGAATTAAAATGTGCGGAATTATCAAAACATTGTTGTTGTAAATTTATATTTATAACAACAATGCTTTGATAATTCCGCTCATTTTAATTCCACATGAAATACAGAACATACCCGATAATAAGATCTTTTTCATTTTTAGGCATATCGTAATACATACATGTATTACCATATAGACACCTTTAACAACAGTTTAGTACCAGTTGAGCTCAACACCTACGTCTTATGAACGCGACCATTATAAAAAAACGTGGAATTCCGGTTTATTATTCGTTATAATTTAAGTTTTTGAATTTCTATCTAACATGCACCGTTATGTTAACATCATATCGTTATGTTAACATCATTATTATAACAAAAATGTTAACGACATTTTCTTTTGAAAGCAGATTGTTTATGCACATTTATACAACTATGCAAACTACACAGTATGGCAATACTTCATATTGTTTTCAACTTTTTTCACTACATTGCAAAATTATGGTTTAAGCTAAATAATAATAATCAAATACTGCAAATGATTAAGAAAACTGATTCAAAGATTATAAAGAACTGATATCTGCAAAAATTCTGTTTGCAAATAAAATGGAAATGGAGACTTTAGCCGATGTAGTGTTTCTGGTAGAAGGTTCGGCAGCTAATGGTGCATATATAAATGAATTGAAAACGAATTATGTTGTGCCCACTTTGGAACATTTTAGTCAGGGACCAATAGAAGATCGTGAGTATCTTGTATCGGAAAGATATTCCACCCAATATTGTGTGGTGCTATATCGCACTGCTGCAAGTTTACTAGAACCAATGTGCACAACATTTGGTCCATATGCATCGCCTCAAAAGGTTATGGATCTATTTGAACGTCTACCGTTAGTTGGTGGGGGAATGGAATCGTGTGCGAATTTGGCCGAAGGTTTAGCCACTGCTCACATATGTTTTGATGACATGAAAGAGCATCGGGCGCGTTATAATAAGGATGGAAATATGTCAACTCAAAAGCATTGCATACTGATGTGTAATAGTTCATCGTATTCAATGCCAGTTATGGAATGTTGGAAATATACTGGAAAAACAGGTAATTTTTATGAAATAGCATTTTTGTGCTCTTAAATATATATTTTTTAAATAATTGAGCAATTATACTAAAATCGCAATATTGTTAATAATTTTTAAGTCGAGCAGTTAGCTGGACTCTTTCATGAGCGCAAAATTAATCTTTCAATTATTGCGCCACGTAAAATACCGATGCTGTTTAAAATTTTTATGAAAGCTGATGGAGATCAGCCACTTACGGCCAAAAAGTATGCTAAAAATATAAGACATTTGGTGCTGCTTAAAGGCTATCATCTTAAAGAGAGGCCACAAAGCCCAAACAGTGTAGCATCTGCTATGGGAAACCAAAGCAATCAAGTACTTGTTGGTGCAAATCAACAACAACAGCAGAAAAATCCTCAACAACAACAGCAAAATGCAGGCCTATCAATGGATAATACACATGCTTCGCCTCAACAGCAGCTTCAACAGCAACAGGTTGCGCAAATGGGTGGTTTACATCCAAATCAGCAAGCAGGAAATACGATTAACCAGCAACTCTTACAACAGCAACAACAATTTGGAGCTCAAAATCCAATGCAAAATCCGAATTTCCAAGGCCAAGGCAACCGCTGGGTTTTTAACACAAACCAGCAACAACCCCAAACTCGACCACAATTTTTGCCAAATGCTCCTGGTGGACCAATGGTGTCGATGGGCGGCCCCATAAACCAAGGTGGTATTCCTGTACAAAATTCAGCCTTAATATCGCAGCTAAGCGCTCCACCTAATCAAAATGTTAATCCAATGATGCAACAGCAACAAATTCGAATGCAAATGATGAACCAGCAACAGCAAATGCAGCAACTTCAACAGCAACAACAGCAGCAGCAACAAAATGTAATGAATCCTAATATGTCTGGCCCTGGAGGCCCTAATCCTCAGCAGCAGCAACAAGTTCCAGTTGTCGGAAACAATCAGCCAAATACATCGATGGCAAATCAACAAAATCCTGGCCCGTCTTCTGACCAAGCAGTCATGCGCGAAAAAATTTGGTCGGGTACATTGGAGTGGGTTGAGAAAAGTAAGCCTGACCAACAAAAAATACCTCGTACCCTACAATGTACTGTAACTGCCAATATAAAAGATGGAGAACCAGAAATAAAGGCTATCAACTGGCCACCCAAATTGTTAATGCAGCTTATGCCGAAACATTTGGTTGGCAATATAGGAGGACAATTTCTTAAAGACTCAAAAATGGTTGTTTTTAAACCACAACCATGCGAGGCCTTAGATGCTCTGGCCAAAAACATGACAACAATATTTGCCGGTTGTGTGCACTTTACAACGCCTCCTAATATGCCAGCATGTGATATTAAAGTTTTAATACTTCTCTATACTGCCGAAAAGAATGCATTCCTGGGTTTTATACCAAACAACCAGTCTATGTTTGTTGAACGCTTGCGTAAAGTTATACAACAGAAGCAGTCAATGGGTATGCAGCAAACAGCCGGTGGTGGTCCTAACAATATGCAACAACAACAGCAACAACAAGGTCAACAACAATTACAAAATCCGATGGCAAGTCAAATATCCAACAATATGAATCCTCAACAGCAGCAGCAACAGCAGGATCCTAGCCAACAACAACCGCAACAGCATTTTAATCAATATAATCCACAGCAGCAAATGAACATTCAAATGTCCGGAGGGCCAATGAATCAACAAATGATGGGCGGACCACCAATGTCTGGAGGACCAGATCAGATGGTCGGAAATAACACTATGCAACAACAGCAAATGACTATGATGCAACATCAACGTATGCCCATGATGAGTGGAGGTAATCCAAATAACCCTCAACAACAGCAAATGCCACCTCAGCAAATGCAACAACGCATGGTTCGACCAATGATGAATAATAACCCAGGTCTTAGACATTTACTTCAGCAACAGTCAACACCTGGTCAACAATTTCGTCCTCAAATGTCCGGAGTTGGTGCTGGTCCGGGTGGCGTACCAATGGGTGGTGGCGGTATGCCAAATCCTAATCAAATGTCTGGAGGTCCAGGAGTACCAGGTGGCGGCCCAAATCGTCCATTTGATGATAACTTTGAATACATGTAAGCCGTCTAAAAAAACTCATTCAATATATATAATAAAGTATTTACACGCAATAAAAAGGTATTTAGCCCTGGCTACTTCTCAGCTTTTTGTATTTTTGCAATTTATTTTAAATATGCAGAAATGTGTAGAAACAAATTTAGAAAAGTAACCGATTGCGAGAAAAATTGTGTATACACATGTACATAATTCGTACTTTTTTAACCGACTTCAAAAAAGAAGGAGGTTATCAATTCATGTTTTTTTTTACTTTTTTATGTTTGTACACGCATAACTCTGTCATTTCTTAACCGATTTTCAAAACTCTTTTTTGTTTGAAAGGGCTTGCTCGTAGATTGGTCCCATAAATTTTTTTGGAAAATCGGGGGGAAATTTTTCCCCCAAATTATTGATTATCGCATAACTCCTCTATTTATGCACCGATTTTCAAAAAAAAATGTTTTTGTTAGAAAGGCTTTGCTTTGCATAATTTTTTTCGAAAATCGATTTTCAAAATTCTTTTTATATTTGAAAGCTTTGCTTCCAGTTTAATCCCATATTTTTTTCGAAAATCGGATGGGTCATTCTTTTGGTTCAAAGGGTTTGCTTGCAGTTTGGTCCCATAATTTGTTTTTGAAAATCGGTGGGGCGATTCACGCGTGAATCACGCCTGACACGAAAAATTCACGACATTTGCACATCTCTAGTATTTAGCAGTTGGGTATTTACCCTTTCCCATCTGTATTTATGGCCACTCGTTATATGATATGACAACAGTGTGCACCGTAATCGTCGACGAAAAATTCCATACGTTAGCAACGAAAAAGGCTCTACAGAAACGAGCTTTATTTAGCTGGCTTATAACTTTCTAATTTTAGTCAGATCATAACGACTTTATGTTTCGTAAAATTGTCTTTAGCTTGTAGGCTTGAAACAATTTATAAAGTTTTTATTCCATTTTAATGGAGAAAATAAAGTGATAATTTAAAAAGAATCTAAAAATTGACATTTTTAAATTTAATGCTTGTTACTTAATGAATTTTTTAAGTACATATGGAACTGTGTATGTGCGTAAATATATTTGTAAGATATCATATATACCTCCCGGTTCTGTAAATCGAGTCGACTTAAAAACGCTCAATTTGGAAAAATTAAAGCCATCAATAGCTAATTTTTTTCAAACTTTTCTAAAGTTTTCTATTCTTAGAGCTTAAAATATCATGTCTAAAATTAATTTAATATATATGATTTAAAATACATACATCAATGGGGGCATTATTTATTTTTGGAAAACGATAATCATAGAAATGGAGTGAGTGTATTTACAGCATCCCGCTTTCAACAAATTTAAGTCCCGCTTTTTTACATTTGCTTCAAAATCCCGCTTTTCAATCGCTCTTGTCCCGCTTTTTGCGAAAATCTTCTGGTGACGTTATACATATGTACATACTACATATGTATGGATGTACTTAGTACACATATTTAAAATCTTTGAATACTGCTAACATTTTGTCGATAACTTCCAAATAATTTTTAAGGGGCGTTCGAATTTTTGTAGATATAATTTTCTTAATTGTTTAACATAATAATGTGCTTAATAATACTCACGTAATTGCCCGGAGGTGGTCCAACGCCGTTGAAATTTCCTAGAGCTGGCGGAGCATTTGGTGCATAACCAGGAGGAATGTACCCTCCCTGATTTATATTACTCATGGGCATCGACATTTTGCCAAAATACTATAAGGTAGACTAATTGACACTTGTGTGTCTATATGTCGTCAAATTATCTGCAACAAAAAGGAAAGAAGTTAAGTAATGGCTCACATACATGTGCTTTAAATCCAATCCCATATTGATAAAAAGAAACGCATTTCCATAATATTGGTTTCCGTCGAATTTGTTTAAACAATAAATAAATTACATACATACATATATATGTATGGATCTACATACATATGTACGTCATTGCTGGTATTTTAGTCCGGGTGTAGTATGTAAACATCTTTTAGGCAAAGTAATTAGAGATTGCATTTTTATACTGATGTCATCTACACTTACAGATTTTAGCTTTAATTCTATTCACACGACTAAATATTTTGCTAACTTTTGTTTTCTAAAAAAGTTATTAATGAAATACTTTGTTTGCGAAAAACTACTGTATAAGACAAATTTTTCTTTACTTAACAGTAATAAAATAATTATACAAAAGACGCCCTGTTTTCTAACAGAATATCCTCCCAGTGATGCATTTTTGTTACAATTTTTTGTTTTGGGCCAAATTGATTAAAGAGCCAAAATACCTTTGATAGGGCAAAAAAATATTTTTTGTAATATATTTGATTACAAGCTTTTTATTTAAAGCAAGTTAGATCTATAAGGTCGGGGAATTGATACAACAAAGCAACTTTTTTGAGAATTGTGGTGTCAAAAAATGTGTGAAATAAAACCCAACATACCAAATGGCTTGAGAAAAATATTATAATAAGCTTACTAACATAAGCCTTAAGCTTGAAAAAGTATTGAAATTGAAAAAAGCTATCGTAGCAATTGTAGAAAAGCCAAAATGGAACCCTCTTGAAAATATGATAAGTGCATGCTTGCTATAAGCTTATTCTGGCAATTGTAGAATAAGCTTAGGAAAATAATATTATATTAACTTTTGTATAGAAAACCTAATTTGTCTTAATATTTCTATAAGCTCTGAAGAGTAAAATTCACAAGTAATATATTTTTTAAAGTTGGAAAAGAAAATTCTTATTATATACTTCAAATTTATTCGATTTGATGTATTTATGACATACATACATTCATTTATTTATTACATTCATAACATACAAAATTACACGTGCACCCAATTTGCAGTTTGAAACTAGATGTAAATGCCACTGTAGAATGTGTTGAAAAAGATAAGTATTTTTCAATCGTTATATTGTTCTCTTGAACGTTTATAAGCATACTTTAGAAACAGCTGTGTATAATAATAGTTTCTCAAGCATTGTTAAAAACTGCTTGTAAAATCATATTTTATAAACATTATTATAAGCGAAGTTAAGAAAAATTTAAGGCCCACTTTATATATAAGCTAATTCTCAAGATGTATGGGACTTTGATTACTGTATGGTATGTTGGGAATCAAAGAATATATTAAAATGTGAGTGTATTGGTAAAATATACAAAATTTTGACATCTAGCTTACCGAAAATATGTGCTGATGCATAGACCTTATATAGCCTTTATTTAAGTAAAAAGAAAAGTAATAGTAATAAGGCAAAAATCCAGTTCAGTGACACAGCTCAAAACAATTACAAAGGGGTGCAGAAAATGCAAAAATAAGAAGAAGCCGATGGCCGGCTATGCAAAAAGGTTTTAGTTAGCGTTTCTGGTGCTTGTTACATCATAGAAGAGGAAATCCTTTCATTTGAAGAAACTGCATGCTTACCTAGTGCACATTCGTAACATATTCGAATACAATTTTGTATAAACTGTATTGAGAGCTATAGAGCTAAAGATTGTTTAATACATTTTGAATATTCTAAAAAATTCAAAAGCTTTAAAATTATACCAATATTGGACATATACGTTTAGAAATAAAGTGGAAAATTGCGTATATGCATATGAAAATTTTAGAGGCCCTTAACTCGAAAAACTATTGGTTTTCCCCATTTTTTTTTGTTTTACAATTTCATCCCATTGTTCCATTTTCTACACATGCTGAGGAGTATTGAATAGAAAGAATTCCTTGAACGATTCTGTATAAATTCGTATATAAACGTTCGAACGGTTAATGTGTGGTTTCCACAATGCAAGCAAGCACTGCTTGTCTAAAATTTATATGAAAAGCACTCTGTTCTTTCAGTGATTTCCATACAAATTTTTTACTTAAGTCGTTTGTTTGCTTTGTGGAAACAGCACATAAATTGTAATACCGGTAGTACCTACTTGAGCTAAAAGGGCCAAATTGATTACAAAGTACCACAGGCAATTAATCATTCAAAAGTGCCGCAAATGGCTCAATTGTGCGACATTTTGCATCACTGTAGCTTCCTGCTTAAAACAGCTGGCTTCAAAAAACTAGTGCTACCATATATAATAAAGTTTATAATCTAATTGATTACATGTAGGGTTTTTATTCCTGGACTTTTTTGTTTCCCGAGAGAGAGGAAAACTAAAAATTAATTCACGGGATCTCGGGAACTGAAGAGCTTTATAAAATATTCACCAGCAATTTCTGCAATCCATTGATTTTTATATGAGCAAAATGAATCATTGAATTATTCTTCATTTTAAAATGAGCTTTATTTAAAATTGTTTCACAAACAAAACAGTTTCTAAACAAAAGATATAAAAACGAAAAACTTAGCAAATCACAAAAACAAAAATATTCTAAGTTAATTCTGTAAAAAAACAATATAGTTATCGAAACGTCGTATTTAAAAACTATTTTTAAACCGAACAAAAAGAAAGCATACACATCATTAAGCAAAGCATACATTACTCCAGTATAATGGCACAAACAAGTGATGTTGAATCGTGCTCAAAACACATACCATACAGGCATACTGGTGCAATATTCATTTCTTAAAAAATTCTGTACAGATTAGTTATTGTACCTAATGCGCACCGCACCGCATTTAACTCGATATTATTTTTAAAATAAAAACTAAGGAAAAATCGTGTTTTTTTATTAAAAAATTATTAGGAATGAGTTGTTTTATTTCAGAAACACTTTACAATAAATAGTATGAATAAGAAAAAGTATTTGCTTTTTACTTAAAATATTTGTTAAAACCGAAAATTCTTAGTTTTGTATTCACATATTTCCAGGATTTTGAGGTTTGAAACAAATGTTTTATAGGACATTTACATAGACATGAAATCTAGCTCAAACGAGATTTTGGGCAAAATCTAGTTTATTTTATTAGATTTTCCATACAAGATAAAATTTAGTTCCGTACTGGATTTTGTCAAAATCTTGTTGTGTATGGGAACTACAACTCTGATTTTTTTATATTGTCCTAAAAAATAAACCGCATAAGGTTTTTGTATTTGCTATTTGGTTAATCCTCTAGCTATTCTAGTTTTGAAGCTTAATTTTGCTATGTACTTTGACAGTGAAATTTAAAAAAAAGCTTGGTGTAAACGGTATATATTTTAAAATAGATTTCAATTGAAATCTACTAGATTTCGCTATGGTGTAAATGTAGTATAAGTAAAAAAGTAAATGATTTTTTTATTCATACTACACACAAAAAATTCATAGCTAAAATTTCCTAAAATTATGGTATAAATTTAACTAAGTTTTTTCTATCTTCGAAAAATCAGCTGAAAATTTTGTTAAAACAACTTGAGTTTTTTATAAATTACCTATGACAACAAGGTAAATTCATATTTCAAATGTTTGGTAAATTATTAAAAATTTTAGTTTGCTATATATTTTGGTAAATTATTATTTTTCAAAAATACACTATTAATGTTGTAACAAACATTTTGTATTTTTTAAATTTTATTTGCATATTAACAGAATTGTATACATAATAATTTGTACTAAATAACAAATAATAACAACTAAAGTAGGTTTGAAAATGCGTGCTTCAATACAGCGAGATGTAACATCTGTAGTTCTTTTGATAGATTCATTGCTCCAATCATGAAACCAACTGTGCTATATGTACACACAAAAAAATTCATAGGTTAAATTTCCTAAAATTATGGTATAAATTTAACTAATTGAAAGGGTAGAATGGCATTTACTAACAGCTGTATGCAAAAATACTTAAAGTCGCTTTGCCAAGCAATGTTGAGTAAAGTTGTATTCTAAAAAAAAATTTATATAAAAATGTTAAAGCAGGCACACACGTTTGTTAAGACTACTTTAAGTTGATATTTCCAAAATGTGTATGTTTTACCTCAAATATTTATGTGAATATAAAACATATTGAATCATGTTACATCTGCAAATGAAGCTTGAAGTCTTAGCTCTTATATAAGCGATATATCGAGTAAAATTCAATTTTTTAATTTTTTATCTGACTTTTCACGCAGAAACTCCATTATCTTAAAAACTGGTCGATACAATGGTACATATGCATGTGTATAGTTTTATGGAGAACTTCCCACCAAACCAAATGTTTCGATTTCGTAAAGAACTCGTAACGACTGTTCGGTAAAATCTTCCGATTTCGGAACCGAAATCGTAACGATTTTTGTATGAAAAGGTCAGTGTGGCCATTTTAGCATTTTTGCAGCTAGACTTAGCATTTTTTATTTTGATTTTGCTGCAAATTTTCCATTAAGCAGTTAGCATTATTTTTAGCATTTTTTAATTGTTTATTTGGCATTTTCTAGCATTTTTTCACAATAAATATCAAATTATGTGAAATTCTCATAGAAAAAATAATCAATTTAAATGTCATAAGCAAAGTTTATATGATTGTATAAGCCAGGGGCCTATTTCGCTAAGCTGCAAGTTCACAATTGTGAATAATTGTGTTTCATAAAAATACAATTACATTTAGTGAAACAGGCCCTAGAACTCAACTATGTGCACAGGGTCCATTTCTCAAAACTACAAGTTACAAATCTACAAGTAAAATATCCACAAAACAACAATAAAGTTTGTATAACTGTTGCTGTTTTATAGGTATTTTACTTGTAGATTTGTAACTTGTAGCTTTGAGAAATGAGTCCCTGGTACCTATTTCTCGAAGTACAAGTTACAAACCTGCAAGTAAAATACCAAAGAAACAACAACACTTTTAAACAATTTATTGTTGTTTTTTGTGTGTATTCTACCAAGGCATATTCATTACAGCTACAACTAAAACAAATACAACACCAAAAAGCACATGTATTTTGTTGGTAGAAATACCCCAGAAAAATGTCAAATCCATTATCTGTGAGTCGCACACATTCTCAAATTTACTAAAACAGCTGTTTTGTAGTGGTACCTGTTCAATCTACCTTGGTATTTTACTTCAAAAACGGAGGAGGTTATTTTTATACTTTTGTTCACTTATAAATGCTCCATCTATAGATCGATGTGAAAAAATTGTATTTCATATGAACAAGTACACTTGCAGATTCTGTAGTGGGCCAAATGTGGTAGCAAAATACGATTACTTCAATTTCACAAAATTTTTGTATATATATATATATATATATATATATATATATATATATATATATATATATATATATATATATATATATATATATATATATATATATATATATTATATATATATATATATATATATATATATATATATATATATATATATATATATATATATATTTGCGAAGAGGAAACACAATCTCTGCAAATGAGGATGATGAATTTGAATTTTACAAAAATGGTCGATACAGAAATTTAGACGGTTACAAATTTAAAATATTCGTGCTCTTAAGAATAGATTATATACTCCGAATGTATTACATGCAGGCCGGTTCTGTATTCCACGCGTAATGAAAATGTTCGGAATCGTCGTACAATCGTTGTTGTAAATATAAAATAACATCAATGCTGTGATAGTTTCGAACAGTTTTCTTTTTATTGATTTTGAATTATTCTTGTTTTACTCGAATAAAATCAAGTATTTGCCAGAAAATCCAAAAAAAAAGAGCTTTTTAAAATTTTAACATTATTTTTTAGCATTTTAAATTTTTTATAGCATTTTTTAGCATTATTTTTGACCTGATTTAGTTGCAAATATATTTAGATATGGCCACACTGGAAAAGGTTGACAAGACTTCGTAACGATATGTACTTACGAAATCGTAACGGTATGTCGGTACGAACTCGCAACGACGTGTAGGTACGAAATCCATACGACATGTCGGTACGAAATCGTAACGATATTTAGGTACGATTTCTTAACGAATTCGTTTAGAGTTTTCTTCAACTTTTTTAATAATTGCTTATGTAAAAAGTATTTTCCATCATTTTATTTATTCACTTCAATATTATATCACTTAATGTAATATACCATAAAAACTATAGTCTAAATTGAAAGATTAGAGTCGTAAGCCTTTTTAATGACTTTTGGTGTCGGTTCTTCGTGGTGTCACAATTATTCTTTGTTTTCATCTACATAGCTTGTCTGGCTATAATTAATTGTTAATGCATGAATCTGCAAAAATTTAGAAAATTTAGTATTACATATGTTATTTACTTTTATTTGAGCTTACAAAGTACCTTTAAAAATCTTAATATATCTAAAATTATTCACAGCAATGTGTATAGTCTGTTTTCCTAGCGGGCCTTTGGCCGGACTTAACGTAGTGTCCACACCTGAAGAATTTTCATCATAACCAGTGATGTTAGCCGTACATTAATTACCCTTTTGTACGGCAATTACAGGCACAAAAAGGTAGCAAGGTAATTTCATTAAAAATACGGTAATTTCAGAAATGTTTAAGTTTGTAAATTTAATTGACAAAAATTAAGATTTCCATACAATACCAAGGTAGATTTATTAACAGGTAATCTTATTTCCACAGCTGTTTCCTTATTTTTTTGTTTGTATTTGTAGCTGTCAAGTTTGTTTACGTTTGTTTAAATTAAAATAATTTGTTTCCGTTTGTTTGCTTTTTCCGTTAAAATTTAAAAAAAATCTTAATAAGAAAAATAATTGAAAGACAAAGGATTTTTTTTAAATATGTAAATGTTATAAAAACGTACATACATATATACATAAGTGTCTGAATAATTTCATTGAAGTGATAAGTTATATATGTACATAGTACATAAGTATCCATAAAATGGCTAAATGCATCATTTGCAAAAAACGAAAGGTAAGTGGACAGGGCACCTTTTTTACGGTCCCAAAGGATATCGACAGAAGGAGCATGTGCAGCGAGATTTGCAGAGCAAAACTATCTCCATATTCATTAATATATATAGATCATTTTTTACCTGCCCACATTGTTAAAATGCAGCACAGAGCAGTTTTGATGCCTAATGCTCTTCCTTTTATTCAAGTTAATCAAACTTCTGTTAAAGTTAATTTTATCAAGCCATAGATATGTATGTAATTGCATTAAGCTAACATGTTTCTTATCATTACATTACTTAGTATACCATTGCTTGGCAAAACAAATATGCAACAATCGCACAGTATAAACCAAACACCTATTTATGAGAACACGTGTGTTACACTTCGACCCGAAAATATTTCAACTTCAAGGGTATTGTTTCAGCTACGTTACAAAGAACAAGAGACGCAAACGGAGTGAGATAAAAAAGTTTAATATTTTTGCAGGAAGTTTTTATATATAAAAAATATACATATATTGCGTAACATAAAAATTAAATTTCTTGAATAATAGAATAACCGTTTAATATCTTTATTCTTTTAAATCTAAGAGATTCCAATCAGCCACGTTACAAGAAACAAGATACTCAAACGGAGTACTACACATATGTATGTATATTTATCTAATACCTTGCATATTTATAGTCTAGTAATTATTGATTATACGGTAGAGGCAGATGCTTTAGAATATACAGTGACACAGCTTATTTGATGCAGCCAATAACTTTTTTGAAAAAATTAAATAGTTCGTTCTCTATCGCATATGGACGAAAAATTTTAAGCTGCATGTCAAAATATTTATGCTATGATGATATTGACGAAGAAAGAACAGCAAAAACTTACACCCTTGGTGGCATTTCCACAAAGCAATAAATGTACCCATTAAAATCATCTCACAGCTTAAATGATGCAGTGTATAAAGCCGTTATCGGATTGAGAAATTGCGCACCAAAGATACACGTTTTTGGTTTAGGTCAGTACCAAGGAGCATTTTTCAAGCATAATTGAATAAATAAATTATTAAATTCAAAATATTTTTAAACATAGAACAATGAATATCGACTGACAGCCGGAAAGATGCAATTCGGTGTGTCAAGGTTTGAAAAACCACCTAAATTTTTTTGAAATTGCTGCATTCAGTCCCTAAGCAGTAATTAAAGCTTTCTCCATAAAAAGGGAATCGAAAACGCTGATAAATTGCATATAATCAAATATTTAACGATACATATAACCGGTGGGGTTTAAGGCAGGTTAAGAAATAGCCTAATGGCCGCTGCTCCAAACCTGGAAATATCAGCTGAAAAGTGTTTGGGAAGACAAAGACTCTAGAAAATAATCCAAAAGTTTTATCAATTGTAAATTTTAACGGTCCGACTGTCCGAAATATATTATTAATTAATCCCACAAACATAAAACTCATAATAGAGTTTCCTTGAGAAGATATAAGCAGGGATATTCAGTTGAAAATCGGATGCTTTTGCCGTTGATATTTACGCTAACGATATTTATAGATTAAATTAGGCTTAGTCAACAAAACTCAGCGATTTCGAAGGTTATTTCATCTCAAGAGAACTCTATTTTCTGTTTGTGGGATGTATGAATGATGTATTTCGGACTGTCTGGCCGTGAAAATTTGCGTCTCACAAAAATATTGGACTATTTTCTGAAGTTTTAGTCTTCCCAAACACTTTCAGCTGATATTTTTCGTTTTGGAGCACTGATAGTGGTGTATTTCTTAACATTAGTTATACACCACCGTCTATCTGCATCATTAAATATCTGAATAGATGCAGATCTATCAGCGTTTTCGATTACATTTTTGTGGAGAAAGCTTTTAATTACTGCTGATAGGCTAAACGCAGCAATTTAATTTTTTTTACTGGCTTTTGCAATTCTGGACTTATATCTTTCCGCCTGTCAGTCGATATTTATTTTTCTATGCTTAAAAATACTGATAAATATTTTGAATTTAATAATTTATTTTCAAATATGCTTTAAAAATGATCCTTTGTACTGACCTACACCAAAAAAGTGTATTTTTGGTGCGCAATTTCTCAATCCGATAACGGCTTTATACACTGCATCATTTAAGCTGTGAGATGATTTTAATGGGTACATTTATTTCTTTGTGGAAATGCCACAAACGGTGTAAGTTTTTGCTGTTCTTTCTTCGTCAATATCATCATAGCATAAATATTTTGACATGCAGCTTAAAATTTTTCGTCCATATGCGATAGAGAACGAACTATTTAATTTTTTCAAAAAAATTATTGGCTGCATCAAATAAGCTGTGAGTCACTGTATCTCCGGATATATAATTAGAAAGCTGATGCTTGATGGATATGAATGCCATGAAAATTCGTTTACTTGGGTCGATCAAGTATCGAAAGGCTACCTAAAGAAACCGGCAAGCACTTTTTTGGATAATATAAAAATTCTTGAACGAATATTTTATACCGTCAATGGTTTCGACATTTCCCCTTGGAAACATCTTCATAAACGGCTGATTCGATTAAGCAAGGCCGTTGGTTTGCCAGAAAATGTGAAAGCATTTTATTTTAAATGCCGAATTCATTTTCGTGTACGTTATATGAACAGGAAACTAGAAACAGAAAAGGAAAGAAAACCATGGTAAATCTAATTATAAAAAAATGTAAGTTTGAAATTGCGTAAGTTAAATATTTTTATAGAAAGGGTGTACGTTACATAACCGAAAGCTTCTCTTTACATTTATTTTGCAATGAAAAGGCTTCCTGGAAAATTTGGTTAACTTACCATAAACCAACCCACATGCCACTAATTAATATTACATTTTCATTATTAAAACCAAAAATTATTTTTCATTTAATTTTCACTTCAAATAGGCAAAGAAATCAGGATCAAGCTCTAAAAACAAAAGGTTTACTTCACAATAAATAGAATGTTAATAGATTTTCTGCTGGTGATTCATACAAAATTTTACATCAATCAACTCCTCTATGGATATTCACATTTTATATAGATCAATCAACTTGATTCATCAATGAAATTTTTTCTTTTTTTAATCGCTACTTATTGATATAAAAAACATTTGAAGAAAATTTAAAAATGCTAATTAAGATTTGCAAGAATTATATAAAAACTACAAATTGATAGTAACCAACGAAGAGTTTTATTAGTTTTGTGGAGAAAGTTTTTCAGTCCATAATTATATACAGTATTTATCGCATATGCACATATTATATGCTATATAAAATACACGGAACTATTTTGTATATATATGTATGTACCAAGTCGCGCAAATTAAGAAATGCATTTAACCGAAATTAATTAATAAAACATCAACGTAAGCAAACCACCCTCATACAAACAAATTTATAATTAAAAATTTACAAAAATAAAGTTTATTTATTTAACAATTTGGCAGCTACAAGGAAAATTTCTAGCAACAAACTACATGTTGTTTTTCGATTGTTGTATTTGTTTTAGTACTGCGATTACCTGTTAAAATAAATATACCTTGATACAATACACACAAAAATTGAATTTCTGCTGCTGCATGAAAATTGTGGTTTTAATAAATTCATTTAACTGTGAATTAAATTAGATCGATTTTACTAAAACACGGCTTATTTTGTGGTGGTCGAGTGTGGTTTTCAGGTGGTCGAATTTGGACCACCGGACGGAATCCTAGTTCAAATACATTGTTTATGAATACTGCTGTTATTTTAATTAAAAAACCTTTGCGTACGGTAATTTCTTCTCAAAAACGGCAACTTTTCGAGGGCCGTACGGTAATTAAAAAATAAAAGCTAACATCACTAATCATAACACCTAACTGGGGGTCTACATTAGCCATGAAGTTGGTATGAACATCATGTCGGACATCGCATATAGCTAATGTAGACCGCTTATGTCCATGTTTCGTCCATGCTGAGCATCAATGTTCGCAATGACATTCGCTGTCAACAAACATTTTTAATAGAAAGAAAAGAAACAGAAAGAAATTGTTAAATATTCCATTTCTATTGCACTACCACCAAATACATTGATAAGGCAGAACATGGACATCGCATGTAGTCACCACAACAAAGAAGTTAATGATTTTTTTGCAGTTGCTCTGCTGGCGTCATGTTTATGTTATGTTCAAGTCGATGGCTCATGAAGACGTAGGATAATATAACGCCGGCCATGGTAGAATAATATACAAGGTAGCTCTGGAACGCCAGCTGATTATTTTTTTTCGTGGTACGAACTATCAAATGTTGTGTATATCTGAAATAACTACGTTGCACACACAATACAACACGTATATTTGGTGCTTCTGTTATACAAACACACACATACACTCTGCATTAATGTTTGACATTTCGGACCTCAAATGTGCATTTGTATTAGTTATGCTGCTACCTTGTATATTATTCTACCATGACGCCGGCAGAGAAATTGTTTCGATTGTTTTCCGATAAGATTTCATTTTATGCAAATGCTCATCGAGTTAACATGTACCACTTTTGCATAATTAGTTACTTTATTTTTAATTTTTCACACAAACTTAAATTTATAAATCAATTAAACACATTTATTCAACAACAAATGAAATGCCGTTTCATATCATAATATATTCATCTGAGCTTGATCTCTGATGATTATATCATAACGCTGATATAACATTAATAAATTGACTCTATATGTGATGAATTTTCATCCTGATATCAATTTGACATTTCATCATGATATAAATTCACCAGGTGTGTATGTAGAATAGTGGCTTCGCTGAGTAAAGATTTCCTACTTATAGTGTCTTTGGCCGAGCTTAAAGGTTATCTTCTCAATGTACATACATATGTCGAATAGTGGCTTCGCCGAGTAAAGATTTCCTGCAAAGACTTGTCCATAAAAATTTACTCTCAAAACTGTAATTGGCGAATGAATATAACTTTTAAATTTTCTTCTTTATTTAATATATTTCTTCAAAACATCTGAAAACTTTTCACCGGTTTTCACTTACTTATAAATCAAATTTGTATTGTTTTTTAAAAAGTTTTATTTGCAAATACTCACATGAAATAAATGTACATATACGAAAGAAATTTGTTCAGACAAACTACCAAAATGTCGTAACGAATTCGTTGAAACATTTCGGTAGTATGTCTGATTTTAGCAAACTACCGAAATGTCTTAACAAATTCGTTACGACAAGTCTGACTTCAGAAAAAGTCGGAACTTTTGGTTATATACAGTGATGTTAACTTTTATTTTTTTTTTACCGTACGCCCCTCGAAAAATTACCGTTTTTGTGAAGAAATTACCGTACGCCAAGGTTTTTTAATTAAAATAACAGCAGTATTCATAAACAATGTATTTGAACTAGGATCCCGCCCGGTGGTCCAAATTCGACCACCTGAAAACCACACTCGACCACCACAAAATAAGCCGTGTTTTAGTAAAATCGATCTAATTTAATTCACAGTTAAATGAATTGATAAAAACCACCATTTTCATGCAGCAGCAAAATCTCAATTTTTGTGTGTATTGTATGGAAATCTTAATTTTTGTCAATTAAATTTACAAACTTTAACATTTTTGAAATTACCGTATTTTTAATTAAATTACCTTGCTACCTTTTTGTGCCTGAAATTACCGTACAAAAGGGTAATTACTGTACGGTTAACGTCACTGTATGTTTTTTTTTTACATTTGTAGTAAAGGGCCGTGGCAATTTATCAAACTGTTTGATCAAATTCATGTATGTATTGGTAATATTTTGTTTTCCTTATGCTGACTTTAGACGACATGTTTTTTACATATGGCTTGTTAGGTGTGTGAGACATATGTAACTTCGCATGTTTGTCAAAATTGTCAATTTACAGACGGTTTATAATATTTGCTTTCACACGTACATGTGCAATTACATCTGACATAACCTCTGAGTGTTCACAACAGCTGAGTTTTTGCACAATTTTCGTAAATATATGAAGCGCTCTTTGCTTTTTAATGTTTTTTCAGCCAAACCACACTTTTGATCATTTAATACAGCTGATGTCAGATGCCTTGTCCGATGAAAATAGAACACGCTCTAATTGAAAATGTTTCATCTGACTTTGCTTCTGTAAATGTCATCTGACAATGTTTCATATGTTTCACACGGCATGTATCACTTTTGCAGTGGGAAATTTGACAAGTCAGATGTAAAATACATGTCGTCTAAAGTCAGCATTAGCACAGCAACTTATCAAATTCATATCACCAAACTTCATTTGAAAGTTGTTGCGAAAAAGAAAGAACATGTGATTTTTTGGGCGGAAATATTTGATTATTTATTAAATAACTTTTTGTTTGTCGAAAAATAGTTTTTTTACTCCCTTTTTTAATTCCTTTTATTTTAATTCCTTTTAACTCCTTTCCATATGCAGTTCGAAGAGAGTTAAAATTTTGTGCGACATCCTCTTTTTAGCAGTTCGGTTTTTTTCTGTATATGTTTCAAGCAATATGTCGTAGTAAGCATTTTTTTATATTTCTTTTGCTATATTGCTTCGATTTAACTCGCCATAAAGCAGGCAAACCACGATAAACTTCAATAAATTCAATTTTGTTCATCCGTTTTTTTTAAATAGTGCGTCTCCATAGAAATGATGTGGTCGCTGCGAAAACTAAACAAAAATGACATTTGAAGTAATTACACAGCCACTCATCAAACAAGCTTCAAATTTCGTCAGCATCGGTAGTGAAAATCAAAAGTGTTTTGTTTTTCGTCAAACTCACATCAAACTATACGTGTGAGGTTTTTGCACTAATACAGTCAAAAAAATGCCTGTTTGATCAAACAGTTTGATAAATTGCCATGCCGCTTTAGAGTTTCGTCTGAGCACAGGCTCCAGCCACGTAACCAACAGTTTTAAAAAGGAAGAAATGAAACAATCGGGTATGTTCTGTATTTCATGTGGAATTAAAATATGCGGAATTATCAAAACATTGTTATTGTAAATTAGTATTTATAACAACAATGCTTTGATAATTCCGCACATTTTAATTCCACATGAAATACGGAACATATCCGAATATCTGGTTAAAAATTACACTACGTCTTGACGAGCAAATTGTTTGTTATAACAATGAACAAAACGTCGGCAGAGCTGTTAACAAATATTTGTTAAAGACTTTGTCGTGGAGAGTACGTACAATGTTTTTGTTAGACCTAGTCATATTATTTTAAGGCAGTGCGGCAGAGATAGCAAATTTCTTTTGTTTACTGTCTCTTTTTTTCGTATTGAAAACAATGCTTGTTGTTAAGACATCGTTGTTATAAGAATTGCTTTAACAACGATGTCATAATGACAAAACAGTAACCCCGACCACATGAGCAATAAGTTTGGCAATTATTGCCGTGGTAACCGTCAAATTCGATGGCCGACACAAGATATTTGCGTGTGGACCGTATGAATATGTGTTCAAATACATATTCAGCAACAAATGCTAAAATACATTGCTGAGCAATAATCTTTTAACACAAGCTGTCAAATTGAATTGCCATTTAAGTTTGTTTTTGTGAAAAATGTACAAAATTAACAATAAAGCTAATTTTGAAAAGAACATCGCTGTAAAATGTAAAAAATTATTATTTATATAATTATAAATTACATACATAAAAGAATACAGTGTAAATAACGCACAACCTTCATCAGCAAAATTGTCAATTTAATGTTTTAAAATTTGTACGTGTTCGCTACCAAGAAATACAAGCAATAACATTGGCAATTGACGGCGTGGTTCTGTCGGCGTTATTGCTTGTATTAAGACATATACAATTGCTCGTGTGGTCGGTGTGTAACAACAGCGGTCCAGACGTGACAAATTCTTGTGCTAACAATTGTTATAACAAATAATTTGCTCGTCAAGACGCTATGTTATGTTGATATAGATTTTTATGTATAGATTAGTACTCTGTTCAAATTTGCGAAAAATTTTGATCAACATTGGTTCTTTCATACGAAAAATATGACAAGTAACAAAGGCGAATTGATACCAGGTGGCCCTATTAGTAAAAATGAGCATCAGCTGACTTTACCAAAGTGTCAAACTCTATGTAAAAAAAACTAAACAACAACTTTTTATGTATGCATTTAACATGACAGATTGGTAAAGTCCAGTTGTTGTTGCACTAATAAGGCCACTTGGTATTAATACGCTTTGCAACTAACCAATCATACCCAGCGCTTGAAAGTATGCTGCAATTGTGTACGTTTTAAAGAAAAACTTATGTGTTTGTTGTAAAATCCATACGAAAAAAGTGGTGCTCATATTATTTCGCATGAAGACTCAAAATGTTGTAGATACATTTCATATTTTTTCACAAAATAAACAGAGTACAACTTCTGCAACAATTTTTCGTGGGCAGTTCGTGTCAATTTTTTTTATATGGACTTTTGACAGCACTTTGCACGAAATGATGAACAGAGTACCATGCTTATAGACTGGGCAAGTATTTCAAAAATAAGCGAGCCGCACTGTTGCCAATTCAGCTATTTTCTCCCTAAATTTAGCTATTTTCGAAAGTTTTTTTCCGGGAAAAACATGATTTACTTGGGTGTCACACGATCAAGTTTTCATTCAAATTTTAAAATTTATCTGATTTTTTACCAATACACTCACTCACACTTTTAAAATTTGCTGAGAATTTGCTTTCAAATTTTCGTTCAATTGAGTGTTTCAAATTAGTCAAGAAAACAGCTGACTGCAATTTTTCCTCCAAATTTGCATTCTTATTCTGCCGCCAGTATTGTTTTGTTTCTTTGAAATTAATAAAATAAATAATAAAAGTGCCTGTAAAACAAAGAAATTAAATAAATAATAAAAGTACCTTTACAACAACGAAAATATGTTTGTGAACAAAATCAACAAATACAATAAATTTTATTTGTTTTCTTGATGATAGCTTGCTGAAAAACTTGCTTTGAAATTGCGTGCAGCCTACGTCACAATTTTCAATTTTTGTGAATTTTGACAAGCAGTATGTGTAAATTTCTTGAAAGAGAATTGAAAAAAAAACTTTTTTCAATAGATCTTTTATTTTTCAAAGCATTTTTTATGAAGAATATATACATAAATATTTCTGTCACGATTATTTAAGATTTTTTACTTTGCAATTTTTATTTATGTTAGTTGATTACCTTAAATTATTTGAAATCAGTTTTGAAAGCTTAAAATATAATAAATTAAGTTCTACAATTTCGAAATCTCGTAGCATGTAGATTAGGGAAAGGCAAATGCTGGCCGCGGCGCCTTCTCATTTACTCTCCTATTACGTACGTGTGTACATGCATTGTAGAGCATAGATGATCAAAAATAAAAATGAGATGTATTAGCGCTCGCTCTCGCAACCCTAACTCCCAACAAACATATTGGCAAACACCTAAAACAAATTTCATAATGATATGAATAAAAATGTCTTTTCAAAACGTTTTCATTTCCAGCCTTAAATATTTTGTAGCATAAAAGGCATTGAATGTTATGAAAAGCATCATTTATCATAAAATACCGTTCACATCTCATTTCGTAGACGTGTAGCTTTTATTTTTTTACTTTGTTTTTTGTGTGTTCAATTGTAATTGAATCGTGTGTGTTTCTGTGCTTTGTTCAACAAAAACCAACAACAATGCTTAATAAATTCCTGAAAAAAATGACGATACTCCGACGCATGTGTTTTCGTCGCTTGCTCAACGATGAATGAATGAGTTTTTAAAAGAGCGTAACAAATGTGTATGAATTTTTTTCAAACAATTGTTGTATGGGCTGAACATCAATGTTGTAGAGAAATAAACAACTTTAATCAGTCTAGCTTGAGCTTTGTGCTTGAGCATTCAACAGACAGGTTGTCTGTATCGCATACTTTAAGAATCAGCATTGTCACAGAAAAAAATTGTCCCAACTTGTTTTGTAGTTACATTAAAAATACACTAACAAAAGATGTGTGATGAACAACATGAATTGAAGTTTTTATTTTCTTTATATTATTTTGGCAAACCAGAATGTTTGGTTTGCCAACGTGCGTTATCACGCACTAAAAAACATGACATGCAAAGGCATTTTCTCGCATATCACAAGGACTACGAAAGTATTACTGGTGATGCAAAAGAAGCCCTCGTTATTAAGCTTAAGAAAACTTTTTTATGAAAAAATTATTTCTGATTCTAGTAAACCTAATTCTGAAGAAACTGCAGAGTTTTGTTTAAAAAGAAAGGCATCTTTTGTTGTTGCTACGTCTCTTGCTAAACGTTGCCGTCCTTTTGACGATGGCTAGTTTTTCAAAGAGCTTAGCAATGATGTTTTAAAATGCTTTGGTGAAAAGTCTGAAGAGATGCGGAAAATTATAAATGACATTCCCTTGTCCGCTCGAACAATTATTCGACGGACTGAGCATATCAGTGCATTTATCTTTTCAAACATTAAGAAAAGAATGCTAAATTGCCAATTTTTTTCCATATGCCTAGATGAATGCACTGATCTGAACGATATATCTCAGCTAATTATTTGTGTAAGAACTGTCAATGAAAGTTTTGACGTCCACGAAGAAATGTTTTCCCTATATGGCTTACACAACAATGTAAAAGGAAAACTTATTTTTGATATAGTAAATGAAAACGTTCTTTCTTTTACTAATAAGAGTAAGCTTTGCTCTGTATGCACTGATGGTGCCAATGTAATGGTGGGTAAAAAAGAGGGTTTTGTTGGAAATTTGCTGAAAAGTAATTTAAATATACATATATGTGTTTCATTGCATTATTCACCAACAGGCATTATTTGCAAAAAGTTTGAATGTAATGAGTACAATGAAAATTGTGATTCAAATTATTAACAAAATACGAGGTGACCATAACGCTTTAAATCATAGAAAAATCAAAGATTTTCTTGACCTCGTACATGCCGAATATGGTGATTTGGTTATGCATACAGAAGTAAGATGGTTAAGCAAAGGTCGTTGTCTTCAAAGACTTTTTAGCCTTCGCGCGGAAGTTATTTCGTTTTTGGACGAAAGTACAACAAATGAAACCGAAGCATTGGCGGAGCATTTGAAAGAAAAGACCTTCTTATTCGATTTTGCGTTTTTGACAGACATTACCGAATTTGTTAATCAACTTAACACCCAGTTGCAAGGAAAAACACAAACAATTTTTGACCTGTTCTCTGCAGTAAAGCAATTTATTAGAAAAATTTTAATTTTAATGCAAGACCTTAAAGATAATAATTTGTTAAGTTTAAAAAGAACATTTGAAATTCATTGCGAAGTTCCAAATAGCAATAGCAAGCTAAGTGAGTATGCAAATGTGCTTCAATATTTATTAATTAATTACAAAAATCGTTTTCATGACTTTGAAAAAATTTAAAATTTGATTGAAATGCATAACAACCCTTTATTATGTAATATAGAGCACCAAAGTCACGATGTTAAAGCAGAATTAATTAAAATGAGGGAAGATCTAGCTTTACCTTTAACTAGTAACAAAATAATATAAAGAAAATAAAAACTTCAATAGAGTTCTGGAGAAGTATTTCTGCAGATATATACCCAAAGGCAAAAAATGAAATTTTAAAATTATATTCAATGTTTGGATCCACCTATATTTGTGAGTCAACATTTTCTATATTAAAACATATTCAAACTAAAAGTCGAAATCGTTTAACAGATAAACATTTAGAAAATTTAATACGCATAAAATGTTGCCCATATGAAATAAATATTGAAGATGTAATGCAATACCAAGACTTATTTCCTATTTTTTTGCAATTGCTATTGTTATTTGAAACTTCGGTTCGAGTTTTGTATTAACATTAAAATTTTTCTAATAAATTCTTTAATTGCAGAATGTAGCTCAAAAATTAATTTGGGTTTTCTTTGCAACTAGATGTTAAATTGATCAACAAGTTTATAGCCAAATCACCATATACGGCATGTAAGAGATCAATAAAATCATAGAATTTTTTATGATATAAGGCGTTATGGCCACCTTGTATATTGCTAACAATTTGAAGCACAATTTTCATTGTACTCATTATATTAAAATTGTTTGTAAATAGCGTCTGTTGGTGAATAATGCAATGAAAAACATATACATGTGTATCTATATTACTCTTTGCCCAATGTCATACAAAACCTTCTTTTTACACACCATCAGTGCATACAGGACAAAAGTTATTCTTATCTGTAAAAGAAAGAGCGTCTTTATTTACGGTATCTAAGATAAGGTTTTCTTGTACACTGTAGGGAAAACATTTCTTTGTGTACGCAAAAAATGTCGTTTTTGAATTTGTTTTTAAATTTTATAATTTTTTGTTTGATTTTTAAATATTCCAGCACAATATTTTGATAAAAAAATGTTTTTTTTATTAAATAATTACGAATTTTAGTTTTTAATTTTACGAGTTTTCTGCTGCATTCAGCAATAGAATACGAATTTTAGATTTTTCTGTGTATCGTCGTATCGACAGTAAAATATCGTTGATACCGATACATCGGCAACATATCGGTATCGGGTAATCCCTAATTTTGACATTAGTTCAACATAAAAACTATTATCTTAAAATAATGTATATAACGCTCACTTAAACCCAGCGGCTTAATTGATGCCACAAAATACATAATTTTTCCCTACTGTGCATTGTAATGCAATACCGAGACTGATTTTCCAAATTTTTTCAAATATGTATTGATATTAAAATTAAGTTTGGAAAAGACACAAAAGCTTAGAGGCAACACCGATTCGTGGTAAGAGTGGAGAGAGTTTATAAAGGTGGTTTTATACTATCTGTGTTTTACATCTGACTTGCCAAATTTCCCACTGCAAAAGGTATACACTTCGTGTGAACCTTTTGAAACATTGCCATCTGAAATTTACAGAACTAATGTCAGGCGACAAAATTTTCATTTAGAGCGTGTTCTATTTTCATCTGACATCAGCTGTTTTGAGTTAACAAGTATGTGTTGGCGTCACTTAGAGAATTATGTCAGATGCGATTATACATGTACGTGTAAAAGAAAAAATTAAAAATCGTCTGCAAACGGACAATTTTGGTAGACATGCAAAGTTACATGTGGGTCTCAAAACTGACAAGTCAGATGTAACACACAGATAGTCTAAATCCACCTTAAGTAATACAATCGTAAAATGTAATAGTATAGGTCGCCTTTCCCTCCCAGCAAACAATTTTTGCCGATTTCGGTCCGAAGTCGGTCAGAAAGTCTGCACGAGATGCCGAATTCGTCGGTCAGAAAACGTACCGAAAATCATATGAGTGGTTGTCAAGAAACCGGATCTCTTTATCTGAGGAAATTCTAAAAACTGCATCGAAAGGTCTAACAGAGTTCTGTACGAAATCCGACGAATTTACTAGGGAAATTCTAAAGGAATTTTCGACATGTCTTATAAATGTCGGAAAAATGTCTGACAAAACATCAGAAAATTTTATGATTTATCTGATACGTTTTACGTCCTGGCTTATTAATATCAGAGCAAAGTCGGAGCTAAAATTAAAAATTTATCAGAAATGTCGTTTAAAATTCTCCATGCATTGTTGTGGTGCTGCTTATTGCAGCTCATCAGCAAAACATTTACCCATATTTTATAAGTTTAAAAACTCAAATATTTGTGCGTATAAACTCAAGAGATGAGAATTGTAACGAAAACTAAAATCAGACAATGTGCAGAAGTGACTGCTTAAGCGTAATATGCAGCTCTGGCTCAAATTCAGGCTGCCATAAGAAGTATGTATGTGTAAAAACACAAACTGAAATTCATGTTTGTAAATTTCTTAAAGAAATTTCCGTTTACTAGTACGCAGTTCCAAAAGAAAAGTACACGAAATTTTGGCGTTTATTGTCTATTACAGGCATGTTATAACAATCAGTGGAGGATTTTTTTTCGTCAACTGAAACAAAAATTAATGTTCAGACAATTGTTTGGTCACTGAATTTTTTGACATTTCTAATTTTTCGTATATTGTAATTAATTTTTAGTGTTTTTGTGTGTTGTAAATTAAAAAATATATAAATTTGTGTGTATGCAAACAAAATTCTGTATAGAATTCTACACAATTATTTTTCCGTGTAGAAATTAATGCAAAACTCCAAACATGAATTTCAGTGAGAACTGCGTACTACGCTTAAAAGTCGAAAGACGTAGATCAGAAAATGTGCAGACTACTCTGTTAAATGCCTTAAAGGAAATTAAATTGACTTCGGATAATGTGAGACTATTCTGATATTAATCGGATAATATTTCCGCCAAATGTCTGAGGGAATTTTAGACAACTCGGCTGATTGTCTGGTAAAGTCTCAAATTTTTTCTGATAGACATGTCGGCCAAAACTGTTTCCTGATGTATATGTACCCATAGCATGTAGATGTACACAAAGCGTATTAATACCAAGTGGCCTTATTAGTGCAACAACAACTGGACTTTACCAATCTGTCATGTTAAATGCATACATAAAAAGTTGTTGTTTAGTTTTTTTACATAGAGTTTGAACTTTGGTAAAGGCAGCTGATGTCCATTTTTACTAATAGGGCCACCTGGTATCAATTCGCCTTGGATGTACATATGTAACTATGTATGTGAATCATGGTGAAATAAGTATATAGGTTGCCACAACGTCAGCTGATTATTTTTTGCTCTGCAAGTTTTGTGCATAATCCACGTCCAGCACGTATATATTTTTGACAAGCATCATCTATTATTTTGTTGTATTGTTGTATTTGTTTCCCTTATGCGGTCACCTGTATACTTATTTCACCATGTATGTGAATCAATAATCACCAAACATTGCCCCAAGGCAGCGTTGCCATAACTTTTTTTTAACTGCAAATTTAGAATAAAAAACCTGATTTTCACGTGAAAAAACTGCACACACAAAATCCAAAATATATTATATGCATATATTATTTATTTTGAAATTTTTCTTATTAAAACATAGCACTCCTTCTTAAAATGCGTCCACACCAGAAGAGCCTGCGGCGCAAATTTTTGTATTGTTCGTCAAAAAACCATCTAATACGAATGAACATTTTGGGATAGAAAATGTCAAACATCAATAGAGAGGGTATGTGTGTTTTTGTACATCAGAAGTAGCAAACATATGTGCGGTATTGTGTGTGCAACATAATTATTTCACATATACACATGAAAAAAGCAAATAAAAAAATAACCAGCTGGCGTTCCAAGGCTACCTTGTATATTATTCTACCATGGTTCGGCGCAAATATTTACGGATGTAAAATTTTATAGATGAAAACGAAAAACAAGCAAAAAAGTGCCAAATTAGTACGCGCTGACTTCCAAAACGTCAGTTGCTTTGTATTCGAACAATGTATAGCGTTTCATATCGTCGCAGTACAAAACATTGACAATGCATACCTTTTCAAAACGTCGTCAACAAGTATCAGAAACGCCGTAAAGGAGTAATAATTGTATCGGTTTCAAAGTTGATGCAATGTTTAGCAACTTCGCATACATACACAACCGCAGCAGAACTGTATACAAACTTTGTATTGATAAGTTTTGGAAGTCAGCCACTCTTTATCATCTCGGAAGTTAGGAAAATGTGGCACTCCAAATTTATAACTTTTGGAATTCTATGAAAAGGAAGTCTATCAGTTGCACTACGGGACATTCAATATAAAATTTTTACAAATTACACAGGAAAATCGATTAATTTTTTCCGAATCGGCTTAAAAAATTCAACAAATAAAGTAATTAAAATTTTGGCTTCCGTATTTAAGTTTTTGTTTTATTTGAATTATACAGCTATTTTGGGGTAAGAAAGTATAGTTTTTTGTTTGTATAAATCACTAAAAATTTCGCCAAGAGAACTCGTATAATAGGACACTCCATAAGATAAACATAACTTTTTTAGACCTAAATGAGTGTGCATTTCATTCCCTCTTGCATTACATTGTCGCATTAAAAAAGTAAAAATTATGATTTTAAAAATTTGTACTAATATAAAAAAATTTGAGAGAAAAAATAAAAATGTGAAAACTGCAAAATCTGCACAATTTGTAGAAAAACTGGTTTTTTAAGCAAAAAACTGCAAAACTGCTCAATGCTTAGAAAAACTGCAAAATACAGATAAATCTGCAAATTTGGCAACGCTGCCTCAAGGGAAAAAAACCTACATCAGTAAAAACACGTATATAATACGTGTGTGTACTCATGATACAATAATACAGGTACCACCACGACGACAACAAATACAACACCAAAAACACACGTATTTTGTTGGTAGAAACATACCAGAAGTAGGTCAAATCTATTGTCGGTGTGTCGCACACATTCATAAGCTCCCTCAAAGTTACTAACACATACCCGTTGCTGATAGAAAAATCCCAGAAATGTGTCAAAATCTATTGTCTGTGTGATGCACACAATCTCAAATTTACTAGAACAGCTGATCTTGTAGTGATACCTGTTTAAGCTGTGTTCTCACTATGTGTATTTGTCTTATGGAATGTCACTTTTTTATACACATGTGATTTCATGTGTATGTCAAAATTTGCGGGTTACATAAGGTTTGTAATTTTTGTGTTCACCTGTTGGTATGTTACGTACATTTGACATAACCTATAAAGCAAAACAATCACAAAACAGCCGAGTGGTTATACATATTTTATTGTTATATATACTTCTTTTATTTAATTTTACACTTGTTTTATTTAATTTAATACTTTATTAATTTAATATTTATATTATCTCATTTTCCCGTTCGCTAACAATTGCTTTATTAAAAACCAGCTGATGTCAGATGCTTTGTCACTTCAAAATAGAGCTCGTTCTAAATTATGTGTACTGTACACAGAGAAATAACACAGGCTATTGTTTGAAGGGGTTCAGACTATATGTAGAAATTTACCATGTGAAAATGTGACATTCCATATGGCAAATACACATAGTGAGAACACAGCTTTAATATACCTTGTGTGAACTCAAGAGAACAAAACGCACAAAAATTTCATTTTGTAGCAACAACAATTAACGTTTGTTGCTTTGTTTCAAGGTGAATTAATTTTATCAGGTGGTGTTGATTCTAAAACAACTACAACATTAAAATAACATTTGACATCACAGCTTCTATGTCAACGTAGACAAATTTTGACATACGAGCATCTAATTTGCGGAAGAAAGTAGAACAGCTGTGCTTATAATATCACCTGTATAAAACCACCTTGCTTTGTTTTAAGCAAGGTGGATTTATACAGGTGATATCATAAGCACAGCTGTTGTACTTCTTTTCCGCAAATTAGATGCTCGGATGTCAAAATTTGTATACGTTGACATAGGGGCTGAGATGTCAAATGTTATTGTAATGTTGTAGTTGTTTTAGAATCAACACCACCTGATAAAATTAACATAGGGGCTGAGATGTCAAATGTTATTGTAATGTTGTAGTTGCTTTAGAATCAACACCTCTTGATAAAATTAATTCACCTTGGTTTTAAGCATGGTAGAATTATACTACAGGTAGTAGCGAAGCTACAACAACCCAACAACAGCAAAAACAACACGGCTTTTTATTGTTGTTTATGTTCGAGGTTGTCAAAAAGCACAAAAGAAAATTTGAAAAAAAATTTATATGTTCACATGTGTGTGTTTACTTCGCCATGTTTTTTTCAGTAGTGTGGGTGTGTGTTGGTATAACATAAACAACTTTTGACAGAGTCGAACTCAAAAAAAAAAGTTCGTTAACGCTTCACCACTACCTGTATTATTCTACCATGGTTTTAAGAAACTTACAAAAACACCAATACATTCTTATTTTAATTGTCTCTCTTTCTGGTGGACTCTGATGTGAATATATGTACTGACATGCAAATGAAACTCAATTGACAAATTTGTGCTTAAATTGATTATTATAATGAAATCATGATTTTAAGTAATAGCGAATCCTAGAAATAAGTAATCCGAAACTTGACGAAACTTTTTAGCATTAACTGATATTGCCATTTTAAAAACGTAAGCCTGAAAACACACCAAATACAACAAAACGTTTTTTTCTTATAAGTCAAACAGACTCGTATGATTATAACCCTACGTCTTCACGAGCCATCGACTTGAACATGACATGAACATGCCGCCGGGAGAGCAAATGCACAAAATTCATCAACTTCTTTGTAGTGGTGAATACGTACGATGTCCATGTTCTGCCTTATCAATGTATTTGGAGGTAGTGCAATAGAAATGGAATATTTAACAATTTCTTTCTGTCTCTTTTCTTTCTATGAAAAATGGTTGCTGACGGCGAATCTCATGGCGAACATTGATGCTCAGCCATATGTTCGGCCATTGATGTCAGAGCATGGACGAAACATGGACATGAGCGGTCTACATTAGCCATATACGATGTCCGACATGATGTTCATACTAAGTTCATGGCTAATGTAGACCCCCAGTAACGCACATCCAAAAAATTTTGGTGTGTGTCTGTACCGTTCGGTGTCGTTGGACTGTTTTGTGTCATAGTGCAATGTAAAGCAGGTACAGTCGACCATGTAAGGCGGGTGTATTTTATAGTGTAAACACTGGTGACAAAGGTGATGCCTAAACTACGGCAAAATGCAACTCTGTTCTTTGAAGTTGGCTGCAGTTGCATAAAAAGGGCGATGTTAAAAAAAAATGTCATTTCAACTTGTTATAGGCAATTCACACTACCGTGTTTATGGCAATTTTAGGTGTTTACGAGCCAAACACGTTAATTTTTTCCCACATACTCAATTGTCAACAAATTTACGTGTTTCAAAATTAAACTCATTCAAAAACCAGTAAAAGGCTGGGTTCCAAGTACTTCTTGATGTATGTTCAGTAGATTTTTTTTATTTTAGTGCTTATTGAACACGGTTTGTAATGGCGGCAAAATATGTAAACAAAGTCGAAATTAAAAAAGGTTGTAGCATTTCTATAACAACAAGCAGCGTATTCGGAAAGTTATGATTTGTGTTGTCTTAAAAGTATTAAAAACCTCCGTTTTGTTTCAAGTTTTCAATTCAAATGGAAAAATGTGCATACACATGTAAAATTCTAATTAATAACTTTGCAAAATTATTAATATTTAGGACACGAAAAAAATTTTTAGTTGCCGGTTTGCTACCACCTTTTATGAATTCGTCATGCTGTAAACAGAAAGCTTATAAAATTGTGGTGTGAACAACTTTGTTTAGTTTCTTAAAATATTTGCCGAGACACGTTAAACTATAGCAGTGTGAATTTAGTATTAGAGTGAGTCTATACCTGATTAATTTTTATCATGATAAATGTCAAATCGTTATCAAGATAAAAATGTATCAGGTATAGACTGCATTTATTAGTGTTATTGCAGTGTCTTGACAATTTTGTCAGAGCTCAAGCTCGGACAAATTTGTCTTGATAAAAAACGTAAACAAACAGTTTGACGTTTGAATTTATTTTGAAAAAACTAAAATTTTTACAAAGTTTTTACAAAAAAAATATAGGATTAAAGAAAAATATGAATGCTTTAATTAAATAAAAGCAGTTAATATTGCAGTATTACCTATAATTATATTTTATTGTATGTTCAAATGTATTTTGTATGTACTTGTACTGAGTTCCATACTGTAATATGAGACTTAAAGTCTTGTGTATGGGACATCGAAAATAAAATAAATAAATAAAATAAAAATAAATTGAAAATATAAGTGAAATAATGCATGAATAGTGACAAACTTCCTTCGGGACGACAAACAAATTGTGGTTTATCATAACAAAAAAAACCACAACGTGTTCGCATGTATGCTTGAATTAACAAAAATTTGACAACGGCTCTGCCGACGTTTTGTTATATGTTATGATAAAAATATATCAGGTATAGACGTAGGGTTAACGAACGTCATGTCGAATATCCGGTCCTTTTTATCTGTGGTGTAGGTCATATACAACTAACTAGACCCGTCACTATACAACAACATTACGAAGATTGTATGAAAGAGAAAGAAAACCTTATTTTCTAACGTGGTTTCTAATTGACTATCTCATTCATACAATCTTAGTAAAAACAAGTAAGAGTGCTATATTCGGCTGTGCCGAATCTGGTGTACCCTTCACCGACGTTAGTATGGAGTATATACATCCACACATATTTGTGGTGTGAAGCACTGTTGGGATATGAAAATTTTTAAATTGTACCGTCGCAATGGTAAAATTGTACCAAATCGGCATCAATTGTACCAAAATTTCACAATCTAGTAAAAACACACCAATTCATAACAAAAATAGCTTGAACTACTCGAAAGATATTTAACGGCAGGGGGTAATTTAAATCAGTGAAAAAGAAGCTTCTAAAGAAGTCAATCGTATGTGTTCTATCTTAAGAACAGTTTTCACAAATGTTGTGGTAAATTCGGATGCCAAAATACATGCTACACCTTTTAAGTTAAAATTGAGAAAACACAAATTAATAACATGTCTTCTAGTACCCGAAGTCAAAAGCACCAATTTGAAAACGGACGATATCACATTTTCTTATGTTCGCGTTTTCACTTTTAAACAAACAAACTCTTAATATTTTCACTTGAAAACAGTCAGGTGAATGCAAAACGAAACGAGAACATAAGAAATGTGAAATCGGCAGTTTTCACATTTGTTCTTGCAAATTAGCATGAGTTTTATCATCCGAATTTACAAGAATAATTGTGAAAACGATTTGGAAGATAGAACACATACGAATAAGATCTTGAATTTTTGATCCGGAAGTGGTGGAAATCGGGATCATTTCTAATGATTGTTGCATGGTTTCTCTTTTTGCAAGCACTTCTCTTTTTTCATTCTTATTCAATAGATTTGAACTGGTTACCGCAATATTGAAAATATAATAATTTGTTGATGCTGATACAAATTTCATTTGTCCGGTAGTATATTCTTCGTTTTAGTAATGAATTGTATTTGAAAATTAAATTTATTTTATTGATATTTTGTAGAGTGGAAGAAGTAGGACTCGAACTGATGAATTTCATGACTTGTTTAAAAGTCAATGCGTTTACTACCTCAGCCACATCATCTATAAAAGCAACGGCGCGAAGCTAACATATACATATGTACATAAAATAACTGTGGGACTAGCAGAACAGATTTCGGAAGTAGAATAGCATTTGTATTAATTATGTGGATGTTATTAATAATAACTTCCTGATGATACCTTGGAAGCAGTTCAAAAGTAGTTCCTTAAAAACAACTTGCAATATTTTTCATAAGCAATTTTAGGTAAACAACATTTTAATAGGAATAGAGGATATTCAACAGGATTATGTATGTCGAAGTCGAATTTGTTACAACTTTGTTCTATATTAAAGAAAAGTTTTCTTTATTCTAGGACAATTTGTCGTAGTCACAAATTAGACTTCGAAACACATAATCCGGGCGATTGTCTAAAAAAAAAGTATTTAACGTATAAAATAAAAGAAGTTTACCAAAATTTTTTATTTGAAATTCAGAAAATTGTACCAGAATTATGTTGAGTGTAGCAGCGTACCACGCAACTTTCGATTGTACCAAAATTGGTAAAATTGTACCACAAATCCCAACAGTGGTGTGAAGTAGCTTATTTGTTTTTTGCTCTATTGCATTTTATAGTGACCTATGCTTATTTTTTAACTAAAGAATTCAATAAAAAAAATTTATTTTCAATATTAACAATAAATATTTAAATGATTTATTATGCGCTTTACATTTAAAACATTTTTTATATTTTTATTATTTTTACTTAAAAAAAAAATAAATAGAAATTTTATCAAAGACGACTTTAACAGAGATCAGATTTTTCCGCTGGCAATTTATTCACCCACATCTTAAGCAACATCATTGCGCATTGAAGCAATTTGGGAAAATAGAAAACATTTGGAATCTTAATATAATTTGTTTTATCAAGGCTTAAATTTTTTCCAAGGGCCTAATCGTCACTTTGGATATCGAGCTGATTCGATCGAGTTTTCTTAGTTTGAGATTATGGAATTCGCTATTGAACAATATAAACACATTCAAATGTCATAATCTCAAACTAAGAAAACTCGATCGACTCAGCTCGATATCGGTAGCGATGATTACGACGGTCGAGCAGCTAGTTTTTGCATATGAATATACATAGAAATAAACAAAATCAGTTAGTGGACATCTTAAAATCGTTTGTTATGTTATGAACTTACAGGAGGATGTTTAAAGCTTTAAATCCAAGAGGATGTTTAGATACCTAGGAGACCATTTTCCCATACGTACATGAAAATTAAAAAAAAAATTAATTAGTGGACACTTTGATATATCCTTTCGTTATAAACTTACATTTTGTCTAGGGCGATGCTGGAGACAATTTTTGGATTTTGACTATGCGTATATGTACGAACGTAAATAAGTAGAAAGAAAATAAAGATATTTGTAGGTATGTACCAAATATTCTTGAAATAAACTTACATTTTTTGGAAATGGAAACTCATTTTTAGGTTGTTGAAATATGTAAAGAAAATAAAGAAAATAACATTAGTAAGTATCTTGATTTTATTTTATTTTTATAAACGTACATGTTATAAACATTTGTTTGGCTGCATTCATAGCTTTATTTTCATTGATGTTAATCCTCGCTAATACGATCGCTATAAAACTTTGTGAATCTATTTTCTGCGGGGAGGCTATATGACATATATATTTTTTAATTTTTCAATGGGGTGTAGCACCTGCCATATAATCCAAATGTTATTAGTATAAAACGCCATAAATTTCTCTTAAAATAAATGTCATTCGTCTGCCCAGCAACGCACAGGGTATTAGGAAGTATCTAATACTAATTTATACATAGGTATATTTATAAAAGATTTTATATATTAATTTGCTTATCTCTAAAGTATCAACATAAATATTAATTAACTTAATTCATATATCGTCATATAAAAAGTGAAACCATGTAACTACAATTTTTAAAATTTTACAGGAGAGGAAAAACAGTTTATGAAATAGTACAAGTTATAGTGGCTACGTTGTTTTCTTTTTTTGATTATACCGTCGCCGAGCATGAAATTAGAAGCTAAAAATTTTTAGGGACATGGGCTTCGATATAACACAATAATGGATTAAACCGCGGTTTTGAAATTTTTGTCACTTACATTGTTTTACGTTTTATATGACGATGCGTACATATGTATATGGTATACAAATATTACATAGCATTAACTTATTTGCACGTTTATCAGCAATTTCTTTCTTAACGATGTGTATTTATTGAAATGACTTACCAAATAACAAAACGATCCGTTAAATTACGCCCATATTTAATTCCTTAAACATCACTTTATCCCAAGTAAAATTCCATCGTGATAGCTATGTATTGTTGGATAAATTTTTGCTACACTGTCACTTGGGTTGGCGTTTGAAAATATCCAATCAATATGTGTACCATGTTTAGTAGTTGATGCTAGTTTATCTGTTAGAGATACATATCCTTTAGCATTTAAAAATTCTTCAGTTGCATTTTCCTCCGTTTTCCGGCATATGTTGAAATCTCCCATTATATAAACTTTTTCAATGGCATTTCCAAAGTCATTACTCAGTTTATCAATTACTTCTCGAAACAACAATGCAAATTGATGCTCAGCCATATGTTCGGGCATCGATGTCAGAGCATGGACGAAACATGGACATCAGCGGTCTACATTAGCCATATGCGATGTCCGACATCATGTTCATACCAAGTTCATGGCTAATGTAGACCCCCAGTAAACTACCACAATTTGAGCGTTTTTGTTACGTTGTACAACAACACCGCTGAATGATCAACATAGCGTTAGTCAAAGATACATGCCTGTCTAAAAAAAAGTACTTTGATGATTTGAACGAAAATGTTTTGGTGATTTGATTAATTTTGTTTTTGATTTAATGTCGTTATATATAGTTCGGCTGCTGCTGAAAGGATATTTTCGCAGCTAAATTTAGTCAAAACTAAATGCTGGAATAAGCTTAATTTAGAGAATTGTGCATAAATCGAAACGATTCCTATTAGGTTTGGTCTGCCAAAGATAAGTTTTAATATTTTTATATTTTAATACTTCCTCTATCCAGTCATATGTTTTATTAACGAATGTAATTAAATGACATTTTATTTTTATTACTAAGAACTTTTTTGATTTTTTATTGCTAATAACACTCCACAACAATAAAAACGTTTTAAAGATATGGTGACTAATATTTTCATATACATATTACGGAATTCTTTGTATTCATCGCATCATACTTTCGGAGGGGTCCTCAAAATCATAAAACAATTTATGGTTTATTAATCTACATACAAATATCTTTCTTTTGAATGTAGTTTTGCTCAAGCGAGTTCCAGGATAACTTACTGGTATTGAGAGGATGTTGGAATTTGTGTTTTAATTTTAGTCCGTAAACATTTTAAAGCGTCAACTAAATTACCATTTTAATGGGTGGCATGAAATAGATATTCCAATAAACAGTTTTTTTGGATGAAAATTGGAAATCCATTGAGAAGATCCAGAGATAAGCGACAAAAAATTCAAAATAATTTTGTTTGATTGTGATATAAATAACCAAAAAATACACCTTTCCTTAAAATGTTGCTCGTATGTCTGTATAGTCCGCATTGCTTTTGTAAGGTTGATTTAAAAATTTGACTATGAATCAGTCTGAAATTGATTACAAAGTTTTTTCCTTCTCTAAAAAACTGGTGTACTTACGGGTTTTTTTTTATTTTAGATGACGATATGAACATAGGTACAAGAAAGTTGTGCCCACTAGTATTTTCAAAAATTATTGATCATATTCGTGTTTTTCTAAGAATTTATGGGTATAATTTTCGAGTCGTCTTTTGACCGCCCAAGTTATTAATCATAATTTTTTTATCATCTAAAGCAGTCTTAAAAGACCCAGTTTAGTGATATTTACTACAACAATTTTCCAAATGTTATGCCATAAATAAGAATTCTCGAAGGTTGTATTTAGAGATTCACCTTCAGAAAACGTTAGATTCGATTTAAGAAAACTTGGGATACGCCTTTTCTATATTAAGGCATCTATAGGTACCTAAACATGTACATCTGTAAATATGTACATATTTTTCATATGGAAACCACACAATATACACTCTTATGCACATTCAGTGCACCTAAATTTTGAAAATGTGTAAATAACTCACATAATTATAATTAATTAATGTGACAAATCCTCAGCACATATATTTTTCCAACTTTCTTTAAGAAGTATAATGCAACAAATATTGGAGATACGCTTCCAGCTTTCTTCAATTAGAAATTCGATTAGTTCCCTTGTAAGAATCTAAAAATCAATATTGAATTAGCATTTTATATAATTTTTTTTATGAAAAACTTGTATACTCACGTAATATGGAAAATTTAAAGTAGTGAAAATGAGTTTTAAAAAAAACTTTTTCTTGATTTTATTGGTCAAAATTTTATTTTTGTATAAAAATTGCAGTGTCTTCATTGAAAGTTTACATGCAATTGGGTTCTCTTAAAATTGACTCTGAGATTTTTTGCTACGATTTATAACCGTAAAATAACTGAATTTAATTCTCAGTTCTATGCACGCCTACCAGATTTGACGATTTATCGTTATTTTGACGATTTTATGTTCCAAAAGTAACAAAGTGACGATTTGACGATTTATCATGAAAAGTTACGATTTTATGCAGTGCTAAAAACTCCCTGTGCACACACTTCATTTTTTGTTGCGCAGCTTTTAATTCAGCCACGAGAAAGACAGAGAAAGCAACACAGTTTGTCTCTGTCTTTCTCGCGGCTGAATTAAAAGCTGCGCCACAAAAGTTGAAGTGTGTGAACCGGGAGAAGTAAAGCAATTTTCTTTGAATAAATATTACGCAACACAAATAAATATTTTTGTAAACGAGACAGTCGAATTTTCGGCTTAAGTCAAGAATACCACCGCTGTTGAATATGAAAATAAAAAAATTATGAGGTAATAGCCCTTTTCAGAAAACAATTTTTGTCAAATTTTTTTTTGGCGCTCTCTTTTGGTTGCGAAGTTATGGGGCTCAAAACTTTTATTTTGAACTGGCCATAACTCCTACAATTCTGCACAGATATAAACGATATGTAAGGTTATTATACAATTTTTCGCTTAAAACACTTAAAAAACATATATTAATAAAACGACAATAATATGTGCGTTGGTATTCTTGACTTGTTCCCGCCTTTTAACTAAAAGGGCGACACTATTACCGTCAACAGACATCTGTCAGTTGACTCCTGTCACAATTTGAGCAAGCTGTGCCGCTTAGCTTGTGTTTGATAGACATTGATATTAGTACACTACGCACAACATCTAAAAAAACCTGACCCACCTATCTACAAGTATTTCGACGCGCTGAGTGGGAATTTAAGGTCCCGTTTGACTCGCCGATCCTCAAATTTCGAGTTTATAGCAAAAACAAGAAGATCTTCGAGATTTTTAAGAGTTTTTCGAAATTGGCGGGATAGCGATCTGCGAAAATATTTTAATTTTTTAGTTTGTTTCTTTTTTGACAAAACTGTCAATAAATGAATTGTTTTTTTTAGTTTCCTAATGTTTTTTTTTACGATTTTTAATAGCTGATATGATATATTTTTTTATCGTCAAATTGAGGATTTTCCGCAAATTAATCTGGCAGCCCTTGTTCTATGGGTGTTACCATGATACAATAATACAGGCATAGTTGCCAGATGAAATAGGGATGAAATCGTCAAATTTCGAGCGAAAAATCGTCAAAAACGTCAATATATATAACCGGAATCGTTAAAAGTAAAGAAAATTTTTTTTAGGTTTATAAAACAATTTTTTTATAGAAATCTGCGTTATAAACAAAATAATAAGCAATTATGAATAACCCAACCAAGAAATTAACAGTTTTTACATGAAATGAACTAAATTCTTATCAATAAAGAAATCAACGACTGTTTTAACTAAGCATCTAGTATTTTAAATTTTTTTATATTTTAACGCTTCACAATTTTTGGCGTGCTTTAAATGCTCCTTAAATTAGTTGATATACATCCATATGCATGCGGCAGTTGATAAATTATGGACAGGAAATGGTTTGGAAAACATGTAATACTAAAATTATCGACATAAAAATAGTTAAGTATGACATAGCTATCCCTTTTACTCCATGCTTTTATTACATATTGTAGCAAAAGCTGCGAAGTTCTTGATCAACTTCAAAATTGTTCTAAAAAATGGTGTAAAATTATAATTGTTAAAAATCGTCAAATTAAAGGCAAAAATCGTCCAGTCGTCGAAATGCAATTTTTGACACCCAAAATCGTTAAAATAGCAATAAGTCGTCAAATCTGGCAACCGTGAATACAGGTACCATCATAAATAAAACAAATACAACACCAAACAACACTTGTATTTTGTTGGTAGAAATACCCCAGAAATATGTCAAATCTCAGCGCTGTCAACTCGGTGGGTTTCGCACCATATTTGGTGCTTTTTAACATTTTTTGTGCGAAAAATTCCTTAGTTGGTGCGTGGTGTGTTTTTTTTTAAATTTCGGTGCTTTTTTTAATTTTTGGTGACACCAAAGCAAATTCAACACAAATTGGGGTTTCAGTATGAGAAACAAATTTTCTACAATAAAATACACCTTCTTCAATACCATTTCATTTAACAGTGCAACATTTTTACAATCAATTTTACAGACCCCAATAAGAACAACAAGTGATGATGTTTAAGACGTACCAAATCATATGAACACAGTAAAACGGTCTAGTTGTTGTAGATAATTTGTATTGTGCAAAGAAAAATAAACATTTCATTACATGAGATTTGCTGTCCCTTTTATAATTTCATAGTACATAATTGTTTTTGTAGTAAAAGTTGCTGTCGAGCCTGTTAACCAGCTTAGCAACAGCAACGTATTTTCACGATCACGCAACACCCTTGCGAGAGAGAAGACTGTGGTGGTCTCGAAACATCTGATGGCAGTTCAACCTTCCATACATCCAAATTTTTCTTTGAATGTTCAATAGTTACTTGCTTTGAATTTCTTTCTTAAATAAAAAATAATTTGATCGAAAGATTAAATTAAAAACGAACTTAAGCCAAAGTAATCAAATAACTCTGGGTAAAAAATAAATTCTAAACTTGGTGCGTTTTTTTTAATGGCGCGTTTTTATCTCCATTTTGGTGCGTTTTGTAATTTCAAAGTTGACAACGCTGTCAAATCTATTGGCTGTGTGCCGCACACATTCATAACCTCTCTCATATTTACTAATCGCTAATTTTTTCAACATAACAAAAGCATCCAACTCAGGGATGGCATATGAGATTTGGAATTGTACAAATAGTTCGCTTAAATTGTACTTTTTTGGGCATAATTGTACCCCATTATTTTGAAACCAGAAACATTTTTTAAGTACAGAAATTACATCACTTCTCTGTACATGGGTAAAGGGAAACTGTGCTTAAGTCGGATCCATATATTGCGATTTCTAATCTAAAAAATCTCGTATACTTCGCAAAATTTAATTCAGATAAAAGTAGCATATGTATGAGCGGACGAAAAGGATAAAATACTTTGTCATAATAAACGAACTGCATTAGGTGGTTTTCTAGAAAAAATGAAAAATTATTAATTGTACTAAATAAGTCATTGGTGTACCATTGTACTTTTAAAATTCGAATTGTACCAAAAATGGTACAACAGTACCAACTTTGCCATCCCTGATCCAACTTTATAACAAAGTTTTTTCGCTTGGTTGGTTCTTTTTCGTTCTTGTGTTACTTCTCTTTATAAAAAAAAAAGATGATGCCAGATGATGCAAATATAAAATACCCAGTTCTACAGCAATGAAATCTCAAAAACAAAGAGTTATATAAAAATATATTTATGCATATGCAAAAGAGTATGTAATTAATTTCAATGCAGAAGTTAACATTTTAATGGGACTTAACTAATTCATTCATCAGTTAAAATTAAAAAAAGAATTTATGTTATATCTACTGACTATCGTATTGTCTATTTTGTAAAATACTGACATTTTTCTATACATATTGTTGTTTTAAAATTTGTAGTATAATACAAAAAAGAAAAAAGAATATGATATTTAGTTCGAATTGGCTCAATATATTTTAGTCGGCTATGTGATATAAAATTTTCGAGTTACTTGTTTCCTAAAAATTCTTCGATTAATTTATCAACTATTAGTAACCCACTGAATACTTTAGTATGAATAATCTCAAAGTTTTGAAAATCTGCAATGCAATGCAATGTTTTTGATTTTCATAACAAACGCACACAAACACATATATTGAATTCAATATATTGACTTGTGTAGCAGCCACTTTACAACATATGAATTTTAAATTATATTTAGATTCAAATTCTGTTCGATCAATATCCGTTGAATGATCGAAGATTCAAGGTTTTATCAAAAATCAATTATAAATTCATGCTCTTTATATAACATAACACAAGTACTAAGAGTACATTACCAAAAACATATATCCCCCGAACGCTTCGGAATTGGAAAACATCGAGTGGCAGCACTGCAATTGACAATAAAGGAAATACAAGCAGGGCTGCCAGATGAATTTACGGAAAAATCGTCAATTTGACGATAAAAAAGAAATATATTGTCATTTCAACTATAAAAAATCGTCAAAAATATCGGACACCAGAAAATTCAATACATTTATTGACAGTTTTGTAAAAAAAAATCAAACTAAAATATGACATTATGTTCGCGCCTCGTTACCCCGTCAATCAAACGGACCTCAGATTCGGATTCACCACATCAAAACACTTGTAGTTAGGTGAGTCTGGTCAAATGTACGGACCACTTTTTTCATAGTAGTCTACTATCAATGGCTGTCAAACGCAAGCGAAATGACACAGCTTGTCAAAATTTTGACCTTGTTAAAGTGTTGCCCATTCAGTTAAAAGGCGGGAAATTCAAAAAGTCACGAACTTATTGACGCGCTCTCGTATATGTAAGTCCTCTTCATACACATATACCACGAGGATAATCAAACTGTCTCGTTTACAAAAATATTTTTTTTGTGCTGTTTTGTCGGGACATAAACTTTGTACTAGGGATGTAATCGATTTACAGAACAGGCAGGAGGTATTAGTTGATAAATGTCCTTTAAAATTCGATTTTGTAAAAAGCATGGTATTTTTTTAATTATAAAGGAATTAAAAATTTTTGTATAACTTAAATAAAATTTTATTTGCTTTTCTACTAATTTTTTTTAATATAGATTCTTTGGAAGCAATGAAAATGTAGTTCCTTAAAAATGGCTTCCAATTTTGTTAATGGGTTAATGTAAATTTTAAAGATTAATAATCTCTTACACTGTAATTTTGTTTAATAAAAAAATACCCTACTTGAATTTTGTTAATTTTAACTTGAATTGAATGCAATATGCGTATCGGTACCGGAATCGGTATCGGAATCGGTATCGCCGATATTTCTTTTTGAGTATCGGTTTCGGATCGGCAAAAAGGTGTATCGTTACATCCCTACTTTGTACGAACGAAATGATGAATTCGGCTTTATTTAAAGAAACCGCTATATTATTAGCATTGCATAAAACCGTCACTTTTCATGAAAAAAATCGTCAAATCGTCACTTTGCTATTTTTGGAAAATAAAATCGTCAAAATGACGATAAATCGTCAAATCTGGTAGCCGTGAAATCAAGAATGAGTTTAATATACCCAACAAACCATGTAGCAAACAAACTACAATACAACTTGAGAAAAAGTAAATATAGGTATACCTAGCTGATACGCAAAGCTTATTTGCAAATAAAAACGTAAACTGCTGCCAAATACTTTTTTATTGTAACTTATTAAATCACTGTTTATTCATCTATTTGTGATTATATATATCTATTTTTTATTAACAAACATATGTAAAGTAAAGGTGGGTACCCAAACTTCTTATTTGCAAATAGCGCGTTAATCAGTAACTTTTTCGTGAGTTAGTAAGTTACAATAAAAATACGTACTTGGCAGCACTACATATTTATTTGCAAATAACACGTGCGTATAAATGTAGTAATAAATAGTGGGTTTTAAGCTGTTTTAAATTGATTTATTATTATGTTTATAAAATGTGATATCACAAGCAGTTTTCAACAATGATATTTCCAAGTATGCCTATAAACGACATATACTGAATAACGGAAGGCGACTATTGAAACATTGATGTATTTTTCAATCCATTCTAAAGTCTTTTTGCATTTTTTACGCATATAATTCATAAGCGGCACGCGAAAACAGTCAACAAATACATTTATCTTTTTTGTTGAGCACTGTTAAGGTTGGTTTAAATTGCAAAGTGAGTGGATGTGCAATTATATATAAAAATCAATGTACACATTCTAATATGTTTTTCAAGCTTATAATATTTTTCTTAAGGCATTTGGTTTGTTGGGTAATGTTTATTTATGTACACACATTCCCACCACCCAAGGAAACCAAACAAAATTGTTGCTACATTCAGCCAATTAATTGTAATAAAAAAATATACCAAATTTGGTGTATAATAAAACAAATGTCAATGTAGTAGTGACAAAAAGCAACTTTGGTATAATTATGTACATCACTCCCTTTTTGTTTGAACTGTGGAAATAAGAAGCAGTCTAAGTTAAGTAAATATACAACTTTGTTAAGCAAGCCTCAGTAGCCGAGTGGTCTGTTACTTGAACCTCCGGTCCATAAGCCCGCGTTCATTACTGGGGGTTTTTCTATACATTTTATATTTATATAAAATGTCGAGAACCGCCTTTTTATTTTTGCAAATTTCCTTTTTCTTTTTGGCCATATCTCAGCCATTTACGGACCGATTTGGATGATATTTATTATAGAACTTCTCGAAACTATACTTGATAGAACGGTTAACTTTTTATGATCTTAGGACTTCGGAAGTCGTAAAAATCAAGTAAAACTAACTAAACTCAGTTTTACCGATATCTCAGTTATTAATGAACCGATTTTGTTAATTTTTATATGTGTCACGCACATAACACATTCAAACATGTGGTCAAAAATTCAAGTCTTTAGGTTATGTAGGGCCTTCGTAAAACTGCCACCAAATTTTTAAACGGTCAGACGACAGACGGACAGACGGACAGCGTTAAATCAGCTATTGTATATATAAGGATTCAGAATATATATACTTTATTGAGCGGAAATTAATATTGTAGAAATTACAAACGGAATGACAAACCGATATATACCCTTTCCATATTTGGTGAAGGGTATAACAACATCAATATGTAAAACTGCATAACACATGAGAACAACCTTTTTTTAGCTGTCAAAAGTGAGTATTCTGTCCATATTCTGTGGTGTAAGTGGAATAAGACGTGAGCCGGAAAATATTCTTTGAAAAGCTGGAACATCGAGGAGAAATATAATTCACAAAATACCTGGTGAGTAAGAACACGCTTTAAATTAGTTAACAAGCATAGACTTGAACAAAAAATAAATAAATTCTTAAAAAAAAAACAAAAATAGTGAGTTCGTAAATGAAATAAGCCAGAGCTCTGGTAGCATAACACCTACGGCACGTCTCCACACAGCCACACCACGCGCTCAGCACCAACGCCACTAGGAACAAAAATTTGGGTAGCTACGGCCACAGGCGCCTGTTTACACCTTTGCACAGGTAAGTGTACACGAATTCGCAGGAACCTATCGTTATTTTACACCCACATCTTTTCATCAGGTTTAGGCGCTTAACACCATGGTCTATGGGCTCAGTGTAGCGATTGAGTCACCCGACACACAAAAATAAGCCCCGCTGAGGAAAAAACCACCACCAACATTTTGTTTATACAACTGACACGTTGACGAGTAGGCCGTAGCGGCTATATATCGTTAAATTCCTCTAATCAAATTTTATTTCTTAATTCTAAAACAAATTAGTAATTCGTGTTCGGGCATATGAAATGCAATCACAATAATCATAAGTTTTCAAAATTAAAAATTTTATTCAGTTTTCGGGTTCAAATATTGAAATTCAAAATTCAAACAAAATAGAATTAGCCTAATACAAATAACATTTACTAATACAAATATCTTTTGCTGTCAACGATAGAGTTGCCAGTTAGTGAAACAAAGCAGGCGCTACCAGACTGTCATATATTTCAGTAAATGAGGAATTGTTAGCTTCAAATTAATGGAAGTATTAGTTTTGTCCAAATATATGACGAGAGCGTGAGTTTGTGGTCATTTCTAACTGGACCCTAGAGTTTTTCGTTCGGTTCGTTACGTGGGAGATTTAGAAAACTACTTTTGATATTTTCATTGTGTTTGGTGAATAATGCCCAAGCAACTTTCACAATCAAAATTAGCCGGCTAAATACCGCAGGTAACAAAAAAATTTTGATCGTTGTTGTATAAGTACAGTGATACCTGTATACAAATATACATCTACTTTGAATACATTTTAAAACATAAGAAAACAGAAGTAGGTTTAAGTTGTCTGTAAAGTTCGAACTTAGGGTTTTTGTGAGAGGTTAGCCCAAGAGGCTTAAGCTATATTTTTTAATAAATGGATTTATTTTACAATGTAATTGAGAACTTTTGATTAATGGCTAATTAAATCATGGTCTAGTTGGTGAGTATAAAGTGAGTTAAATTTTTAGGGGTGATTCCGATTATAGGCAAACGCGAACACCACGATATCGAGTTACACCAGTTAGTGACGCGCGGGAGGGTGCTGGTAGTTGAACAACATCATAACTACCAATTCATTTTCATACGAGCTTTAGTTTTCGGCAATTCCTTTTTTTAGGCCCCTGTTAATATGTATTAGTGGCACTGGCACAACTTTTAAAAAGAGCCTAAAAACTTCACTTCCTCGAAAAATTATTATATTGCAGATTTTCCTTGAAAAGTGCAAAAAAGCGCAATTTTTTTTTAGAAAAGAAACCGTTATAAATCTGCCATCTTTTGATAAATTGTGCTCCTTCTTTTATTTTTTATGAAGTGGTATTTTATGTTACATATTATGAGAGCTTTCTATAATGCGTTTAGCCGTATATCTACAGCTTTCTTTTGTAATTTTACATAAGCCATATCTTAATGCAAACTAGCTAGGTAAAATCCGGTTTTGTAGGATGTTTTAGAACAAATTGTAAATAAATTCGAAATTAACCTCTAAGCACATTTTAATTTTTGTATGATTTCTGGTGTTTAAATTGAGTTTCGAGCTTTGGTGTCTTTAAAGCCTTAAATATAGTCGAATTTTCTGATAAATATATTTTAAAGACATTTCAGCCCGCTGCACAGAGGAAAAAACCCAATATATCGGCGGAAAAATAAGACAAAAATATTGAATATAAAAAAAGTTTAAACGCAGCATCAAAGCGTTATTTATCACTAAGTTACCTGGTTCAGAAAATATGGCATTTTAAACATTGAGAAAAATTGGGTCGTAATTATTTATTGATTTTAATATCTTATATGGTGGCGTATTGAATCGGCAACGATGGACGTTTTCGAGCAAAGTAACTTTTTTTTATAAAGTGCTATATCAGCTACTCCAAATGGCTTTACGTAAATACAGAAAAATTTTGCTTTGAAAACTGTTCTAAATCTTTATAGAAATACAAAAAAATATATACCCTAGCATACCTGGAATCTTAATATAGATATTATGGAGTACTGTTGTTCCAAAAATTAGCTGCGGAAACTTGCGTATGCGACTTTACATCGGTTTTTCTAACTATCGGGCATGTTCTGAAAATCACGGTGATTTCAAAAGTAAACTGTTAATAGCTGATTTGTTAGCGGTTTTTTATTGTATTTTAAGTTTTTGTCATTTACAATAGTAGATTTTATTCGAAGTTTCAACACTAGAAGTCGTCCAATTTACGAAAGCAATAATTTATCCTTTATTAATTTTTTGAAATCACCGTGATTTAGCATCTCGTGATTTACAGAACAGGCCCGTATGTATACACCTTCTTAAAAATTTTCTACTTGTGTGTATTTCTAAATGATTTTGTTGTAATTTGTTTCCGAAACCACTTGTTATTAAATTAAAACACAAATAAAGTAGCCGTTTTCAATTTCAAGATAAATTTTTAATGCATTTTGAAATTTGAATGCAATTGGATTTTTTTTATGAATTTTGAATTTTTTAAATTGGTCGTATATAATAACATATAGCGCCCACTAATAGCTAATTTTTTACAAACTTTATACTCTACAGCCTTTCCTATAATTCATGTACACGTTTTATTAGTTTGGAAAATATATTTAAGCTTTTCGATGACTAAATAGTTTTATCGGTAAAATTGGTCTTATATAACAAAATATAGCCCATGGTGCTAAAAATAGCTGTCTAATGTTTACAGAATTTATAACGTATACCCTTGGCTATAACTTATCTATACAATTTTGTGGATCAGACTATTAGTTTGGAAGATATGGGTTTTTCGAAAACTTAAGAATTTTATAGGTAAAATTGGTCTTATGAAACAATATATAACGCCGACTGTGTAAAAAATAGCTGCCCAACTTTTAACATACCTTGTAGACTACATCCTTCCCTACAATTCATCCGTACATTTTTTGTAGATCAGACTATTAGTTTGGAAGATATTTTTCCGCTACTAGATTGGCCTTTTTGCCCAGTGTGCGCTGTATCTGTGGCTGTATCGCCGTTTAAGTCGAAGAGTTAGATGCTTGCATGATCCAATAATACAGGTCGTGTTGAAAGCACATATTGTTATATCGTAGAAAACTTACGATATGACAATACAGTATGTCATATAGTTTTTTGTTATATCGTAAAAAAGAGCCAAAGTTGGCATCAGTGATTAATTCGCCTTGCTGATACATTAACACTGCTGACAGGCCAATTGTGAAAACATTTACGTAAACAGCTGGGCTCTTGCGCAGAGACTTGCGCCGAGGGATTTTGATCGGCGGCGGCTGTCTGGGAATAAATAGTCGGCGGCGGCTCAAATTCGGCTGAAAATGCACATGGATATTTACTAAAAGTGAAAATTTTCATTTTGTTGTTAAAATTAGTTTTTCTTTTTCATACCAATTCTTCACCAAACAAAATGCATAGAAATTAAGCATTGCTTTGCCTCTCAAACATTTTTAAATTTTTATGAAAAATAAATCAAATTTATAAACATTTTAAGTTTGTTGTTTAATGACCAATATGATTGTAATTAATATTGTATTAGAGATTACCTTTTCGGGCTAATTATGGTCAAACCAAATTTTAAATAAAAACTAAATCATTTTTATTTTTATCACCCAACGTTTCGGTTGTTTTCTTCAAAATTCTTCAGGGGTATATTTTATTACAAAAATTAATTATGTTTTACATTGTCAGTTGGTTTTATAAATTTATTACTTAAAATAAAAAAACTGGACTCCACGACACAGAATTTGTATAAATAAATAATAAATAATTAAAACAATACAACACAAAATCGTTCATCAAATTTATCACTAATATCACAGAACTATTGTAATAAAATATACCCCTGAAGAAGTTTGAAGAAAACAAACGAAACGTTGGGTGATAAAAATAAAAATGATTTAGTTTTTATTTAAAATTTGATTTGACCATAATTAGCCCGAAAAGGTATTCCCTAATACAATATTAATTATAAAAATTATGTTGCTCGTGTGGTCGCAGTAGACTCTCCAGACAGCTTGATTTGGCTTGATTGTCAAGCTTTTTTAAGGCTTGTCCAGATTCAAGCTAAAGAGCTATTTGCAAAGCTAAAAATTAATTTATCTTCTGTTCTTTCTTTATTAGATATTCTACGCACAAGACTTAAAGTCTTATATTACAGCATAGAATCTGCATATTTGATTGAATAAAAATACATCAATACATATTATTAAAAAAAATTAATAAAATTAATTTAAAAAAATAATAAGCAAAATTAATAGACTTATAATAAAAATCAAATTTAAACTGTAAAATTTGAGAAAAATATAAAGCATTTATGTCGCACATGCGTGTGTTTGTATATATAAATAATAAAAAAGCTAATTTGAATATAATTGGATAATTTTCCTTTTAAAGGTTGTTGCATTGGTTACAGTTTGTACGCTATAAGAACTGCCATTCAGATGTTAGAGTACTGTGGTGAAATATATTGAGTCTTCTGCCTCTGTTTGACCTTGAAAAGGTTAGGCGGTTAAAAAGGTGTTCAGGCTGTTTGTTGGAAATTATTTTATGGAGCATGATTAAAGCTTTAGCTTTTAGCAGGTTTTGAAATGACATCCCAAAAGTTTTAACAGATCTAGAAGATACATTAAAACGACCTCTTAAGTTAAATACGTATCTGGTAATGTTATTAAAAAGGACTTTTAGTTTCGAGATGCTAAAAGCGTTACATCTAGCAAATTACTCACATCCGTATTGAATTGTTGGTAACAAATAGCTGTTTGCAAGAAGCATTCTTATACGAAAAGGAGTGCAGTGCTGTGTTTTCCAGAGAGTTCTAAGCATTCGCGATTTTATGCATGAACATCAATTATATGTTTTACCGTTGGAATCTAATTCATGAATCATGCTAGAATTATTCGGATATATAATACATGATAATTTATGTATATTGAAACAAACGTCTATACCTGATTTATTTTTATCGTGATAAATGGCAAATTCTATATAGGAAAAACAGATAAGATAAAGCAGGTTAGTTTTCAATATAAAGTTTGACATTTGTCATGATGAAAATTTATCGGGTATAGACATAGGGTAAAGCAAGGCGAATTGATACCAGGTGGCCTTATTAGTGAAAATGAACTTTACCAAAATGTCAAACTCTATGTAAAAAAACTCAATAGCAACTTTTTATGTATGCATTTCACATGACAGATTAGTAAAGTCCAGTTGTTGTCGTACTAATAAGGCCACTTGGTATTAATACGCTTTGGGGTAAAGGTTACAATGAAAGTCTTTCTCTAATAAATTTTTAAATGTAATTAATTTTCACTTTTGCAAAAAACTGTCGTACCTTTATTAAAGAAAATAAAATACATTTTGTTGGGAACTATTAATGGAAATTCGTCGAGTCGATAGGAAATAATATATTATATACAGATTAAGAGCTTCTTCCAAAAGATATTTCTAGTGACTAAATATGGTCTAATTAATTAAAAACTGGACCAAGAGGACATCTTCATAAATTAACTTCGTTTGTATTTTCGATTCCTATTAATAATGCGTTTGTAAAGAAAGAAAAATAATGTAATTTACCGAACTAATGTTACGAATTAATTTTAATGAAAATTTAATTTTTTCAAAATTTTTTTGCAAACAAATTAAAGTAAGAAATAGCAAATATATGTGGGAAAAAATAAAAATTCTTATGAAATAAAAGACAGGACCCATTTAGAAGTAATATAATCCAAATAAAGAAAAAAATTCCAACTCGAATCGTAAATGGCAGAGCCCTGAAGGAACACATATTATTTTGAATAAGTTTAAGTAACTGTCAATATTTTTTTGGTAAATCAAGCTTTTTTTCTCTAAATGTCAAGCTTTTTCACAATTTGGATATGGCCAGCTTATGTCGCAGAGTAATGCATACAAAAATATTTTTCTTTTTCTTACTCTAGGCATAGACTACTAACTAGACCCCTCACTATACAACAACATTACGAAGATTTGTATGATAGGGAACGCAAATCTTATTTTATAATGTGGTTTCTAATTCGACTATGTCCTTCATATTATCTTAGTGAGAGCACTTTGCATGTAAAACTGAACAACACATGATAACAGCTTTTTTTAGCTGTCAAAAGTGAGTATTCTGTATTATGTGCACCTAACTTGATATGCTGTTGTAACTTGAAGTTATGACTGCATTGTTAAAACAATCGAACTAACAACTATGTTATAACCTGAAAAAAGTATTAACTTGAGCGGTCTACACTTAACATTAACGTGAAGTTAATGTTAAGTTAGGTATAGACTGCAAATTACTAAAATAATGCTTGAGCAAAAATTATGAAAAAAAAACCATTAAAAAGTAGAAGCGGAAATTAAAAAAAGCAATCGGCGGATTATTTTAAGCCGTTTTCGAGCCGAAAAACGATCGTCGGCGGCGGCTTCCATTACACCCTGTCTTCACGAGACATAAGTTTGGAAATTGTCAAAATTCTGTCCTAACACAAGATATTAACGTGTGGACCGAATGTGTTTATGTCCTAACACATGTTTGGAAATCAATGTTAAAACACAAGCCCGAGGAAATATGTTAGAACACAAGCTGTCAAATTTAGTATGTATGTGTGTTTTTTTTTACAATTTGTTTGATTTTATTAAAAAAAGAATAAATAAAGTTAATAAATAAATGTTTTAGATGTTTTTTTATTTTTTGCATATTATTTATGTTCATATTCATAAAATTTTTACAAACAGAAAAATAATAAAGTGAAATCTATAAAAAAATTACAAAATGCCGTGCAAATTTACTATATGAATATATAAAATTTGTGTCCAAACATCAGTACGTTTACTCCACCCTTAACACATGTTTGAACACATGAATTTTTTGTGACGTCATTCTGCCGACGTTATTTCTTATGTTAAGAAATATCAAATGTCTCGTGAAGCTGATTTTAGCCGCAAGAAAATCGGTGGCGGCGACTGTGGAAATTAGTCAGCGGCTCGGCTTAGCCGCGGCTCAGCCGTCTCTTCACAAGTCTGCTCTTGCGGCCACCTAGTATGAAACGCCTTGCATTACCATGTAGAGATGCCTTACCCGGCATGTTGTTTTTGTATTGTACTTGTTTTAATGACAAGCAAGGCGAATTAATTTTACAAGGTGGTGCAATAGGCGAATTCAGTTCGCCTTCATGGGATTTTGTTTTTGCATTGGAAACGCTATACGTCAAAAGCAAGGCGAAACACCAAAAGAAATTGCTGTCAGTGTGACCGTTGAAACTGTTCAAATGGTGGCAGAAATAACGGATTTTGAAGAAAAAAGTGGCACCAAAGAGATATTTTTCAAACAAAGAGGAGACATTTTTTAAAACGAATTAACTAAACCAAATTATTGCATTTTTATGTACTTCGTAGGCACTAAAAATTTTTTTGGAAAAATTAACCAATTTTGATATTTTATCTTTCTAAAATTTCACAAATTATTTAAACATTGGCTCATAAGTTGTAATATATGAACAATTCATGTACATATTACAGGTGGACAAAAAGTAAAAAAAAGTACTGGAGCCAATATAGGTAGCTGTGTTCGCTTTTATATAAAATAAATATATTGCAAATCAGCCAAGAAATGGCGGTGCTGTGAAGAAACAAATATAATAAGTACAAATGTGTTGATAACATTCTTCTTTTAATGACGTAAACTAAAAAGAACATTGTAGAACAAAATCTAAATTTTAAAAATGACAGACTTCTAGCGAATGATTGTGGTAAAAGATAGACAAAAATAGACATGTGTCGGCGATTTGAAAATTTACATCTGCCCTTTATTTAAGGCTACAGATTTGAGCAAAAAATATTTTAATTAAATACATAAAAGCTATTATTACCTTAATAACAATGGAAATAAATAAAAATTTTAACATAATTAGTGGTGTCCAAACCGTAAAGGTGTGCGGAAAATAGCTCAAATGGCTTTAAAAATCGCCAATTAAGAAATAGACTCAATATTTGAAACGAGTAAGAGTTGTAAATACAGGCAGCTAATTTTGTTCGATTAAATTTATATAAAATGTAGCACCCGGCAAGATTATGGGTAACATCTAAAAAGTGTTACATATATACAATGTAACATAATATTCCAGAAAAGAAATCTCCATAAATCTACGACTTAAACGGCGATACAGCGCACACTGGGCAAAAAGGCCAATTTAGTGGCGGAAAAAATTCTTCCAAACTAATAGTCTGATCCACAAAAAATGTATGGATGAATTATAGGGAAGAATGTAGCCTACAAGGTGTTTTAAAGGTTATGCAGCTATTTTTAACACAGTGGGCCATATATGTTGTTTCATAAGACCGATTTTACCGATAAAATTCTTAAGTTTTCGAAAACCCCATATCTTCCAAACTAATAGTCTGATGCACAAAATTATATAGATAAGTTATTGCCAAGGATGTAGGTAAAAAATAGACAGCTATTTTTAACACTATGGGCTATATTTTGTTATATAAGACCAATTTTACCGATAAAACTATTTAGTTATCGGAAAGCTTACATATATCTTACAAACGAATAGTCTAATCCACAAAAAAGGTGTGCATGAATTATGGGAAAGGCTGTAGGCTATAAAGTTTGTAAGAAACTAGGCAGTTGTTATATACGACAAATTTTAAAAATTCAAAATTCATAAAAAAATCGAAGTGCATTCAAATTTAAAAATGCATTAAAAATTTATCTTGAAATTAAAAACGACTACTTTATTTGTGTTTTAATTTAATAACAACTAATTTCGGAAGCAAATTACAACAAAATCATTTAGAAATACACACAAGTAAAGAATCTTTAAAAAAATTTTTATAGTTTTTTTTACAAATTATTTATTTTTTGTTACTTTTACCATGTAATAAATTCATTTCCTTATTTTTTAAATCTTAATAATGAAAATTTTAAAAATCAATAATATTTTACGCTGTTACTTTAAAAAAAAAAATTTATTTTTGTTAATTTTGCCATGAACTCAAATTCAATTCGTTGTTTTTTAAATGTTATTCCCAGCAAAAATACACTCCAAAGAAGTCATGAAAATGTAGAATTCGCGATCCGGAACTATTGCAAATTTGGATCATTTCTAATTAGTTTTACATATCCTTCCTTTTCATTGCAAGAAGTACTCTTTTCGATTACCAATCACCGAATTGGAAGCGATGTTAGGAAAAAAATTTTTTCGGTGCTCTATAATGATTTTTTCTCAAGGAAAAAGAATGAAAAATTTCCCATTTTCGCAACTTATTGCTTTTCATGTGAATTTGAACACAAAACTGTGTTTTCATGTAAATTTAAGTAAAAAAATATAAACTTTTAGAAGACTTTTAATAATTAAGCTATTAAGTTATTTAGAAGAATATAAGTTGATAAATGTTCTTAGTAAAATCGATATTTTAAAAAGCATGGCGAGTACTTTTTTTAAATTATAAAGGAATTACAAAATGTTTTCTTGCTTTTTTACTAATTATCTGCATATTTTTAATATGGATTCCTTGGAAGCAATGAAAATGTAGTTCCTTAAAAACTACTTCCAATTTTCTATACTGAGTTAATTATCTCTATTCTGCGTTACGATTCGAATCGAAATTTTCTACGTTTGGCAACTTTGGTATTCTGCGTTCCGTTCCCCCGTGTCATTTCGATTTCTTTTTCGATTGTATGTATTCTGCATTACGATCGTAGCTACGTTTTTGCAAGTTGTTTATTTACTGACGGGAAGTTTTTCGATTTTTATTTGTGTGGTTAAAAAAGTTTCCAATTAAATAAAATGTAAGTACAAAATGCAATAAATTTATTTTGCAATAAATTTTTTATTCTATTTTCAAATTTTAAAGGTTTATTTTTATTTAATTTAAAGGAAGAAGTACAGTGTATTTATTTAATAAATGTTTTCACAGTATTGAAGTTTTATATTATTTATCACTTCCGCGGCGACAAGATTCCTCTTACTGGAATAGTTTTGCCGCAAACACAGCTTAGTTATATTCTGGCTTTTTCTTTCTGCACTTAACTGATGTGTTTATTTCATTAAAGCTATCACAATATTTAGTTTTTATATATATATCACTGTTTTTTCACTAAATTTAACTTTGTACAATTTAACAATTACGAAATTGCTTTTTTTCTGTTTCTATTTCATACGTTTCAAAGCAAAGTAGCTGCTTTAAACACACTCTTCTCTTCTTCTTTTTCTTTCGATTGGGTTTTTCTTTGGAATACCATTTTTCGACTCGAGCGTAACTGAATGGGGGAACGTAATCGAAACGCAGAATAGGGGTGAATATCAATTTTAATATTAATAATCCCTTACACTGTAATTTTGTATAATAAAAAAATTGCCATTCTTGAGTTTTGTTAATCTAAACTTGAACTTAATTTCAATATTCGTGTCGGTATCGGAATCGGTATCGGCGATATTTATTTTTAGGTATCGGTACCGGATCGGCAAAACAGCGTATTTGTATGTTTAAAATGCCATATTTTCTGAACCAGAAAAGTTAGTGATAAGGAACGCTTTGATGCTGCGCTAAAACTTTTTTAAATTCAATATTTTTGTCTTATTTTACCGCCGCTATATTGGTTTTTTTCCCTTTGTGCAGCGGGCTGAAATGTCTTTAAAATATATTTATCAGAAAATTCGTCTATATGTAAGATTTCAAGGACACCAAAGTTCGAAACTCAATTTAAACACCAGAAATCATACAAAACTTAAAATGTGCTTAGAGGTTAATTTCGAATTTATTTTCAATTTGTTCTAAAACATCCTACAAAACCGGATTTTACAAGGATAGTTGGTATTCAAATATGTCTTACGTAAAGTTACAAAAGAAAGCTGTAGATATACGCCTATATGTTTTTTATATTATCGCACTATAGAAAGCTCTCATAATAACATAAAATACCACTTCATATAAAATAAAAGAAGGAGCATAATTTATCAAAAGATAACAGATATATAACGTTTTCTTTTTTACAAAAAATGTTTTGTTGTTTGCACTTTTCAAGGAAAATCTGCAATATAATAATTTTTCGAGGAAGTGAAGTTTTTAGAAATTATTGTATCATCCCTTACAAAGGTATATTTTTGCTTTAAAGGAGTTCTACATCGCGATTTTTTTAATAAGAAGTAAAAGAAATTACTTTTATTTTAGAAAAAAAAACGCCATTACATAATTTAAAAAAAGTGGCAAGGCAGTGGCAAATGCCCATTTTATTCGACCAACGGTCATACTGATTATTGTTGTTTATAAACAAATTTTGACACGCCGAGCTGTTAAAAAAAAGGTAGTCAGCTGTTTTTATAACATCACCAGAGCAAGAAGCCGGTCGGCTAATAGCCGGCTAAAAGCCGCCGCCGATGAATTTCACAATCACTTAGCCGCCGCCGATTAGTGCGGCTAATATCGGCTAGCGGCTAAACCGATTTTTTATAATCAAAAGTGGGTATTTACTTTTAAAGATATTTAATTTAGTTTTGAAACATATGAAGAAAATTTCTTATGAAAACTATTTTTATAAATAAGGCAGTAAATCATCCAGAAAGGCAAGTTTATTTATATTTGGGCCGAGTATACCTGTTATAAATATGCCTTGTATGTAAGTAAATAGAAATATTCTGTTAGCCGACCTTTAGCCGGTACATTTGTGTAGCCGCCGCAGGCGAAAAATTTTCCGCTCTTAGCCGGCTAGAAGCCGCCGCCGAGTATATATGGTCTTAGCCGCCGCCGACCACCATTTTACATCGGCTTCGTCCTCTGAACACCACCTTGTAAAATTAGTTCGCCTTGATGACGAGTTTACCGGGTACTGAATTCGCCTTGGTAGCAGCATATTGTTTTGTTTTATTTTTATTATTATTAATTAAATAATAAATATTGTAAGTTTCATTTTACTTTTTTTTAATTTAGCTTTCATCTGAAAATGTATGTGGATATGTAATTAAAAAAAAGATTTTAATATTTTCGTTAATCAAACTATTAAATGGGATAAATCAAGAGCAATTAAAAAAATGTAAACATTAGTAGACACAGATGTGCAAATATACACAAAAGAAGTTAACTTTCGTTCATTGTATATTTCTAACCAAGCTAAAAATCTAATGGTTTCAAAATTGTATGCGTGGCCAATTTTTCAGTCTAGTGTCACTAGTGTGCTTATCTTCTGAGTGCGCAGAACACTAATATTTGTTTTCTTATAATTTCTTAAAGCTACCTTTTTAAAAGGAAAATGTGTTTGAATATACGTCTTGCAGTTATACTGGTGGTTTCTGCATTGCTTAGAGCCCAAACTTTGTCCACAGTTGATGATGCAGATTCTTGCCATTCTTTTGCGGATGGTACTGTATATCCTGCTGAAGCACCAAAGGGTGATCACTCATTGCAAACAACTAAAGCAGTTAGTAAGTATTTTCTCTGATATGTATGTGTATGTTATCCAAAAATGTTTATTCATATTTTTTATTTTAAATATAGTCTCAAAATCAGCTCCCCATTTTGAAGGAACAGCTGTGATCGACAAAGAATTTGTCAAATTATCTCTGTCACAATTTGCTAACAAATACGTAGTATTATTATTCTATCCATTGGACTTGTAAGTTGTTAACGAGTTTTACTAACCAAGTTTTGAGTTTAGTGTTAAGTGCTAGTTAATTTGTTATTTTTAACGGCCATCGCATAAACCACTATAAAGGTGGGTCCACATATAAAAATATTTGCGCCGAACGTGTTCGCCAAAAATATTTGCGGCACAAATTTTAGCTTGTAGATGTGGATGAGCTTTTAAATATTTATCACACAAATCTGGTGGTTTGAATGATAATTCTATTTAATTTGTAGAAAAAATTAGGTGTCTTGGTCTAATTATTGATTCAAAATTGAGTTTTGAAAGTCATATTGATTCAATTGTTTCAAAGGTTTGTTTCACTTTGAGGAAATTATATAGTTTGGATTTACTCTTACCTTTACATGTCAAGAAAAGGGTTGTTTATGGCCTGATTATGCCAATATTTTTGTATGCTTTAAAGGTTTTCTGTGACACCTTGGGTTACGTACTCAAGAAAATAAGGCTTGCTTTTAGATTAAGGCAGCATATATTCTCATATTTTGTAAAATTTTTAGGCTTATCTTTTGTTGATTTTATAAGGTTTAGAAACTTGTTGCAGTTCTATAAATCTTAAGTTACAGGTCCCCGATTATTTAGTCGATCTATTTGAAATTGGAAGGTCTATTAGGAATAGACAGTTGAAGATTCCAAAGTTAACACCTGGAGCGATCGTTTATTGTGAGAATAGCTAGAGATTATAATAAATTGCCACATTATTTAAGAACATTTGATGTCTCTACGGATATTTACAGGAGAAAACTTTTTAAAGCGATTTCGTCAAATAAACCGGCTAGCATAACTTTATTTTCTGGTTAGATGTATGGTGGTGGAGTTGTGGTTGTGTTTTGTTAAAAATTAATTGTTGCGCAATTTAATTGTTACATTTAAATTTTCTAGTCGTTACTTCAAATTTGTAAAATTGGTTATTTATTTACTAATTTATTTATTACCTAAAATTTTAATATTTATTGATTTTATGGAATTGTTTTAAAAATTTTATTTTTTTTATTATTTTATAATGTTTTAATTATTTATTACATTGAAATTTTGTGTAGATAGCTCTTGAGTAGAGTAATTTGACCGATTATTGCCTCTTGGCTAGGTTCTTCATAAAGAATGAATAAATGAAAAAAATGAAATATTTATTCCCGAAAATTTTTACGTCTACCCGCTCAAGCAAATGATAAAGCAATAAAATTTGCACTATTTCTACAAATGCGTCCACAATAGAACAGCATGCGGCGCAAATTTTTTAGTTGTTTGTCAGAAACCAACAAGCCATTGTTCGTTGCGCAACAAAAATTGCCCTGTATGAACCCCGTCTTACACTTTCAAGACGTATTGCTTGTTAAAATTAATTGAAATTGAAGCTGTGACGTAGACTGCAAGCAACTTGATAGACAATTTTGTTTTCAAGATGCCATCGTGAAGGAATCAACAACGAAACATTAAAACACACTCATAATGAATTCTCGGTTGTAGCGAACTAAGTCTAAATACCCGACGTTTTGGTTACCATTTTCATACAAAAATGCTTCGTAATAGCGAATTTGTTTTTGAAGAGTCCTCGTTTGTATCGAACTATTCTTATTACGAACTTTTCATAGAGCGGTTTTTTGCTGTTTCCTCAAAGTTCATTATAATCGAGCCTTACTGTATTTATTTACAGTAACTCTACGTCTCCACCTAACTTGGAATGATGTTGTAACTTGAAGCTATGACTGCGTTGTTGTTAAAACAATTGCACTAAGAACTATGTTATAACCTGAAAAAAGCATTAACTTGAGCGGTCTACACTTAACATTAACTTGAAGTTAATAGGTCTGTTCATTTACTTTCCTAGCAGAAACTAGCAACGAGAGAGTAAAGCAGAAATTTGTAAAATTACTCTCCCAGATATGAAAAAGTAAATGAACGCTTTACTAGCAAAAATTTGCAAGTAACACAATAAACAGTTTGTACACCCAAAAAACTTTACATTAGTTGTTATTAATTTGTATGAAAAGCTAGATATATCGTAAAAAATATATGAAAATTTTATCATTTTGAGGTACATGAACACAACTTAGGATAAAAAGTGTGTTACTTTTTAACTGTCCGTAAATAAAGCTTTATGTGTAAAGTATTTAAATAGCAGACATAAAAATACAACTGCTTATACATAAGGATTTTTTAGTTAAAATATCTGTAAACAGAAGAAATAAAGTTAGTTTCAATGCAATTGTGGAATTTTTTATTAATTTAGTTGAATTTGTTCTTTACAGGAACTTGTCAGGTTTTTTTCTTATATATGACTCACGTAATATTTCGAGTGTAAGCTTTATGATTAGCCTTAAGGTGGAAATTTTTCTGCCACCCAATTCAGGCGTTTTAAATTCTTAACAGCCACTGCTGCAGTCAAATTAAACACAAATATCCAATCTTACCGTATTTAATATTTTTGAATTCTTAAAAAGTATTAATTTCTTAATAATTCATTAAAATTAAAAAAGTTTACATTCATTTTGTAAACAAAAGATCTAAACAGCTGTTTAGCTAATTCCTGCTAGTAAAAATTTTACTAGCAAAAACTTGCAATACATTTTTTTTCTCTCAACTTTTTATGCTCTTTTTTCACTCTCTCGTTGCTAGTTTTTCGAGTACGTGAACACTTTCCAGTAACAACTAGAAACAATTAGTAACAACTTTCAGTTATTGAACAGACCTAATGTTGAGTTAAGTTAGGTGTAGACTGCAAATAATTGTGATAAGCTGTTTAAATTTAACGAAAAATTTAATGAAAACTTGAAAGGAAAATTGAAAGCAAGTTGGTATTCAATTTCAAAATGTTTGAGTGTGTTAGTCTATGTCCATATGAATCCACTTTTGCTTCTGCAACTTTCTTCAATTTTCTTTTGAAGTTGCATTCGTGACCATATAATGAAATTCTTGCTACGCAGCTTTTGTTTTTTTTTACATGGAATTTGTTGTTGCTTAATATTACGAAGAAGAAAACAAAAGAGAGTTGCATGTACATGAAGCAGTGTACCCCTTCCCAATCTTCTCACCTCTCTCTCCCATATACTCAAAAGTTGCGCAGCAAAAGTTGACACGTATGGACATAGAATGTTGCGCTCACTGAGTAAAGTCGTACATAATATCGTCTGTATTCATATAATCGGAATTCTTTTTTGTGAATTATTCTTAATAAAAAACAAATTCTTTTTTCGATTTTCTTTTACATAAACCTAAATTAAATAAGTTTATTTATTAAAGTTTCTAAGTTTGATTTAACAATATGAACCCCAAACGTGGGGGCAATTTTTTTGCCCCCCTGGATCCGGATCCAGACCCAATTCCCAAACGAAAAAAAGCAAATATAGATATTAATAATGTGAACATTTTCCCCAAGCTGGATATGACACAAAAAAATAAAAACTATAACCCCAAATACATACTGATTAAAAGTAATAATAAAGATAAGCCATTAAAAGACTTTAATATATTTCTGGTATCAAAAGCTTTAGAAGCAGTCACAGCCGAAAAATTAGAAAAAGTTTCATTTACCCGCGATGGTGATTTACTTATACTAACCAAAAATGCGATACAAACAAATAAATTTTTGAAAACCAAAGAACTTATTGGATTATGTCCAGTCACAGTTATTATGCACCCTACCCTTAACACTACGAAAGGAGTTGTCCTTGCACCTTCTCTAAAGAACTTATCTGACGAAGAAATCACGGAAGGATTAAAAGACCAAGGAGTGGTAGAATGCCATAAAGTAAAAAAATTTTTTGACAATCAACTAACTAACACCTGTTTACACATTCTCTCCTTCGATCGCTATGCAGTACCAACAGAAATTAAAATTGGTTTCCTAATAGTCAAAGTAAGCCTCTATATACCTCAACCTATGCAATGCAATAATTTTTTCAAATTGGGACACACAAAAAAAACACTGCAAATCTGAGTCTAAATGTGAAGTATGCTCCTCCAGCATACACGACCCAACACCATGCATAGTGCACTTAATAAAAACTGTCCAACTATTAAAGAAGACAACTAATAATTAAAATTAAAATAACAAACAACTGCACTTATAATGAAGCAACTCAAAAAGCAAATGAATCGAATGAAACAATAACAGAAAAAATACCAAAAGAATCACTGCAAGAAGCACTAGAAAAACGCAATAAAAGATTAAATTACAAAAAAAAAAGGAATCAAACGAAACAAGCTCTATAGTAACAAAACAAAATACAAGCAACAAAAACAATGATAATATGCACCCAACAAGTTCTCTTCTCTTAGAACGATCCAACTCTCTTAGTCAGGCAGCAAAAGAAACTTTAGAAAAATACACTCTTAACAATAAACTAACTTTAAAAAACAAACATATCAAAGTAAACAAGGAAACTTACAATAATGAATCAAATGAAAATATAAACCCAGCAAGCAATATGGATACCATCTAAGATATCACCTTGGCATACATCAGTAAGCCACTGGTGATAACTTAATAATTCATTCTTATACCTCACCGTGATACATTTCAATGTATCACCGTTGAGATTCAATTACAAAATTATTTACATGGTCCTAAATATTCTTCAGTGGAATATGAATGGATACTACAACAATTCCACGTTTACACATGTTGATATTTCGATTGCTTCAGGCGCCTTATATCCTTGGCTCACCTGGGAAATAGATGATCAATTACATAGTAGCGACCACTTCCCCATTTACATCAACTTTAATAGATCTACGAATCGCTTGAATATAAACCCAAACAAACATACAAAACTCAAAACAGATCTTGCAAATTGGCCAAAATATGAAAATTTAGTTAAAACAAAAATCACTAATTTCGAACTATCAAAAAATAACAATAAAGATGCTGCTAAACTTAAAAAAATCCTCATCGCCTCTGCTAACGAGTCAATCCCTAGAAACAATTACAAATCAGATCATAAAATAATACACTGGTGGAATAATAATTTGAGACATTTACGTAAAAATAAGCAAAATAGTTGGTATAAGTTTAAAGCAAATCCTTCAGTAGAAAACAAAATTGAATACAGGAAAGCTAATGCTTTATTTAAAAAATACGCTAAAATTGCAAAAAAGGAGTCATATCTTAAGTTTACATCAGAAATAAGCCCTTCATCATCTATACCAAACTTATGGCGGAACGTAAACAAATTGTACGGAAAAATATATTACATCAAATACATAGTATAAAACATTCTGCAACTATATATTCCCAACCAGACTGCATAGCAAAGGATTTCGGAGAAGAATGGTCAGCTCAATCACTCGACTCGAATTTCAGTTAAACTTTTATAAACAACAAAAATCAAATGAATATACAACAAAAGTACATACCTCATTCCTCTTCAAAGCTCATAGATTCAGAAATAACATTAATAGAATTAAACTCAGCACTAAATTCTCTAAAAGGGAAATCACCCGGGTTTGACAAAATTAACTATCCCATGATTAAAAGCACACCAACTATATTTAAAGAAACCCTTGTAAAATTACTAAACAATATATTTGACTCGGGGAATATTCCACAAGATTGGAAGACTGCCACTATTATACCTCTTCCAAAACCAGGACAACAACGTAATAAGATAAGCGGTTATAGACCAATTTCTCTCCTCCCATGTATAAGTAAATTGATGGAAAAAATTATAGCCAAAAGACTAGCATGGTTCCTCCAAAAAAGGAACCTAATTCACCCAAAACAAGTAGCTTTCAAACCTAGAAAAGGTACAAGCGATGCTCTACTATATTTGGATCAACAAATCACTAAGTCTTTATCTTCCGGCAATTACATAACAGTTATATCCATGGACTTTGAAAAAGCCTTTGATAGAATAGGAATTCATGCAATTATAACACAGTTGAAAGAATGGTGCATTGGTCATAAAATACAAAAATTTGTGTTCAACTTTTTAACCCACAGAAAGTTTAGAGTAAAAATAAATAATTGCTACTCCCCCATTTATCCCCTCAATAATGGTATTCCACAGGGTTCACCCATCTCTGTGATTATGTTTCTAATTGCATATGAAAAAATTAACCATATTATTCTTAAACATCCAACATTTAATCACTGCATGTATGCTGATGATCTATGTATAATAATAAAACAGAAAAAGCAACAAATCTTAGATCAAGCTAAATTGATAAATCTCATAACAGATTTAGAAAGCTGGTGCAATGCCTTTGGAGCAAAAATTTCATTCGAAAAAACCAAAGCAATACATTTCTGCCGTAAACAAAGATGTTTACAAACATCATTAGCTGTACAAACACATACTATTAACTTAGTAGCAAAAATGAAAATATTAGGCTTAATATTCGACTCTAAATATCGCTGGAACGATCATATTTTATATCTTAAAAGCGCCGTAGAGAAAATATTGAATTTAATAAAATGTATTTCCAATATAAATAGTAACTCACACCCAAGAACTATTATACATATAATAAAAGCTTTAATAATATCTAAAATTGAATACGGACTTCCACTTTATGGGTATAATACTAAAGCATTATTGAGGAAAATACAAACTACATATCATGCGGCTGCAAGATTTGCTATAGGAGCTTTCAAATCAACACCCATTCGCAACATACTTATAGATTGTGGCCTCCCCACACTTGACAACCTAATTGCCTTAAATACTGTAAAGTTAGCGACAAAACTTCTTATACCATCCGAAACTCAAATATTACATTTTAATCCAAAATCAAAATGCAGAAACAAACTTAAATCAGCCGTACAACGTATCACAGAATACATAAAATTAATTGGATTCAGTCCAACACCAAAGAAAAAATTCAACAGCCTACGACCCCCTTGGCTACTCTCGAACAAAAGCATAGATTCTACTCTAGTATCATACTCCAAACATAATACAACGTGTGACACATATTTATCCCTCTTTCTTCAAAAGAGAGAATAATACGTAGAAAATTGATGGCTTTTTTGTTACACAGATGCATCCAAATCCACTCATGGAGTAACGTACGCAATAATTGACAACAATTTGAACACTATTCAACAAAGCCTGCTAGATATAAATAATCCAATTTTTATCGCGGAAGCTGCTGCAATTTTAAATGCTATTAAATGGGTAAAAAAACAGCGAACTAAATATATTATCTGCTCCGACTCAAAGTCATGTATTATGGCGATACAAAATCTATCAAATCGAGATGACATAATATGCGAAATTCGAGACAATCTAATACGATTTAGAAATAAAATCAAGCTAATGTGGATACCAGGACACTCAAACATCGAAGGTAATGAAAAAGCTGACATAACAGCAAAAGAAGCATCGAAATTTCCACTTACAACAGAAAACATGCAAAATAAGTATTTAATACAAACGGCCGCTCGTAACTACATTTTAAAAAATATATAAGAATGCGGCTAGGGCATAGCAGACTAACACATCAACACTTGATGGAGAAGAAACCACCACCTCAATGCATACTTTGTGCCAGCTCTACTATGTCAGTACACCACCTAATAAATGAATGCGCTACTATAAAATCAGTGTGTAGCAACAACAATATTATTCTTACTAATCTACTTTTGGATACAACAACAATAAATATAAATAATTTTATAAAAATATTGTATAGATTAAATATCTACGATAAAATTTAACTGTATAATTCTCTTGTATTCTATACCTACATCTCAGTTATTTTAACAACAAGATAATGTTTAAATTATTAAAATCTCAATTGTATACTATGAGCTGATGGCCATGGTAGCTAGTGCTCGTAAACTTTAACTTTATATTAATTGTTTAATATTAAGTTATTCAATAAATAAATAAATAATAAATTAATATTACGAAGAAGAAAACAAAAGAGAGTTGCATGTACATGAAGCAGTGTACCCCTTCTCAATCTTCTCACCTCTCTCTCCCATATACTCAAAAGTTGCGCAGCAAAAGTTGACACGTATGGACATAGACTTAGTAAAAAAGTAAAACTTGAAACAAAACTTGAAGCAAAACTTGAACGTGTAACCTCCAAGTAATTAAAAAGCGCCGCAAATATTATGCGGCGAACGCGTTCAACCCACCTTAATATATTATAAGCTCGACTAAAATTTTAAAATTACATATTGAATCGGAATTTTCGTCCAAAGGTTTTTGTTTGCTTAGCGAGCCTTAACCGCAAGAAAATGATAATACGATTTTAGACTTTTTAATAACAATCGATTAAATATCATTTGCATCATCTGTCAAATTTTTAAAGTCGTCTTGGATGCTGCAAAAACCATTTTTTCTTTGCATTTGTGTATCGAAAAATTTTGACTAAGATAGATCAAGTGAAGCAAAATAAACATGTTTCAAAAACTACAATAAACAGTTTGCAGCTGATAATAATTAGTGGTTTTAAAATTGTTTTATTAAAGAGATTGGCCCATAATCATAGTCAAACAATAAAGTTGGTTTGTTTTAGAAATAACTTAATATTTAAAACGTTTTATTATATATTTATCCATTATAAGTCAAAAGCAAAGTGAGTTTTAAATTGAACCAGCTTTTAGTGGGTGACAAGCTAAATGCGTAAAACATATCCAAATTTACTGGGTTCACACAGGGCATTTTTTGTTGCGCACTTTTTAATTCAGCTGGGTGAAAGACAGACAAACTGTGTTGCTTTCTCTGTCTTTCTCGCGGCGAATTAAATGTTGCGCAACAAAAGTTGCCCTGTGTGAACCCCGTCAATGTTGAAATATAAGGCAGGTGGCATTTCTTATTAGCTGATTTTGTACTAACGCGCACAATATATATACAGCTACACTTTATTTTGACCAACTTGTCAAACTCCATATACAAACAAATTTATATTTTTTGTACATCGAGCTTGACAGACTTGATAAAAACTGCTGATGATCATTTGCTCTAATGATTGTACCTATTATACCTGGCTTCAGTGGTGCTAGAAATTTTCGGAGAAAAATCTTCATTCTTGGAAAAAAAAATTCTTCATTTTAGAAAAAAAAATCTTCAAACAAATTTTTTCTGTAATGTAAATATAATTCATGGTCATACATATATATATATATATATATATATATATATATATATATTTATATATTTATATATATATATATATATATATATATATATATATATATATATATATATATATATATATATATATATATATATATATATATATATATATATATATATATATATATATATATATATATATATATATATATATATATATATATATATATATATATATATATATATATATATATATATATATATATATATATATATATATATATATATATATATATATATATATATATATATATATATATATATATATATATATATATATATATATATATATATATATATATATATATATATATATATATATATATTATATATATATATATATATATATATATAATATATATATATATATATATATATATATATATATATATATATATATATATACATATATATATATATATATATATATATAAATATAAAAATTAATATATAAACATCGAAACCCAAAATTCAACTCAAACAGGTTACTTAAGTATATTAAAATGATAATATATTAGATGAAATTTATTTGCTGGTGTTTAAGCATTGTCTATATGAATTTCATTGGTGCTTTACCATAATATTAGTAGACTTCAAACACACGTTTGAACAGTTACAAACCCCTTATCTTATGTACAGACTTTCAAAAACCATTTGAGTTATTACAAATATGTAAATAAGTACAGTAGACTTTTAAACTTATACAAAACTCTCAAATGGTTTTTGAAAGTCTGTAACTGTTCAAAAGTTGGTTTGAAGGCTACTGGCGATTTGGTAAAGCGCCAATAAAATGCATATTTACAATTCTTAAGCACCAGCAAATAAATTTCAATTAAAATAAAATTATGACAATATGTATGTCAAATAATAAATTTCTTGTAATATATTAGTTATGTATATAAGTTACATTGTACATTTATAAGATCAAATATATTTTCATAGGTGCTCAATCAAAATTTAAAAGCTTATAGGGTAAAGTATTTTTGTTTTTTTTTAAGAATTTTCGGAATAGGTTTAGAGGTCGCGCAAATGGAGTTTTCATAAAAACCGGAGTTTTCGGTATTTTTTCTAACTTTACTTATAACTTGGTTAATAACCACGGGTTTCTTCACTCCTGATGAAACAGTTTTAAAGAAAAGTATCCAAGCTTTATTCCTGTGTGAAAAACTTATAAGTTTTGGTGATGAGTTTGCTCATTTAGATACCCTAAATTACATTTTTTCGTAATTTTTAAAAAATTTTGTAATAACGCTTTACAACTTTTTAAGTTTCAATGAAAACGAAAAAAACTAATGATGCAGTTTGAAAGACAAATTAATTCTAATTAATATGAATACAACAATTTTTAAATTTGTTCTTACCGTTCCTGAGTTATACCCGTTTTTATCTTTATACCCAGTATATGTTATTATAAGCTGTTTGCCAGTTCACCAATCATACCCAATCAACAAAAAAACAAACTTTTGTTTTGCTCTGTGAAAAATCATTTATTGAGGTTCTTGTGATGTAGTTCTATACCTTGCAATAAATTCTGGAAATCAGTTTCAGAAGTTGTGACATTAATGTAAGTATTAGCCAAAGCCACACCTCGATCTGCCACATCATTTACTACTTATAAATGTTGAACTTTTTTCTTTGCATCTTGAAGTGACTTATTGGCTTTCCAATTCTCTGGATCTATTTTTAAAAAATCGTTTGAAATATTGCAAGCTTCAAAAAAAGTTAGACTGGCTTTTGAAATGAATTGTTGAATTTCTTTATTTCTAAAGTTTTCTTCTGTTCAAGTTACATTTGCTACTTCATAATCGCTGTATGGAGTATCTGCAAGTTTTTTTTTTGTCATTAAACGCAAAGTTTTGGTGTCGATACGTTCATCAAAAAACGCTAAGGCAGCCAATTTCAGAGTTAAGTACCACTGATGACCGAGAAAAGTTTTAAGCGAGGCTTGTGCAACTGCTTTCTTAATAATTTTATAACTATCCAATTCCTTTAATAGGCTCAGATCATTGAGAGGAGCGTATCGAGGGCACTGGCAGAGGTACCAATATTTAATATAAATTCTTAAAATAAATGATCTAAATGAACTAATATAAGATTGCAACTGGTTTCGGAAATGCATAAAATAAAAAGTGAAAATGACAGCGTGTAACGATTTAGATCAATAAATGTCAGAAGTTAATGGCAGTTAAAACCCCAATGTTATAATCTTGCCAGATCTATTATTCATTCAATCCCTGAAGATTTGGAAAAAATCCAATTAAACGGCGGATTAAATTGAAATGAAATAATATATTATTTATTCGCAGAAATCACCTTAAAGACCCCACTATAAAAATTTATGGAAATATACAATAATTATAACAAAAAAAGTATCACAATTTTTCTAAAAAGCTTTATAGCACTATTAGTTTAAAAAATTTGTTCCCAACATTTTAAATGATAAATGATATTTAATTAACATATTCATAATTTTACAGGAGAATCAATAAATATACTACTTTATGTAATTGGCTGTGTCTTTCTCCTTTAATATTTACCTAACTATACCGCTATTTTCGTTCGGGAAAGTCTGATTTTTATAGTAATTGTGTGTGTTGGTCAAATACATCGCAGTTTATTAAAAATCCGCTTTGAATTTTTTGTTAGTTAGGGTTTTTTGCGTTTTATTTAACAATATGTACAGCATAAGCTTCGATTTATGCAAATATGTATTCTCCAATGTGTAGTATATACTTACATATGTACAACTTAATGCAAACATATCGATGGTGTTGCGTAAAAAGCGCCAATCTGCTATGTTAAATGTTGCGAAACTATCCCTTTTTGCGCAACACCATTGATATGTATTTAAGATTTTATTGGTAGTAAAATTATTGGAAAAAAAATTATTTCGTTTTATTTTTAAGTCCTACCTTTTTAAGCAAATGTCCTGGTTTTTTTCCTCTGATGTTCTCTTTTTACAAATTAAGCGATAACAACCCTAGCTTTGGACTACCTACCATGAATAGGGTTTATAGTTTTGAAAAAGCAGATCAAGCTTTTAAAAAGACAAAAAATAACGCTATTTACGAAAATTTCGCGGGACAAATAAATTAATATTAAAATATATCGATGGCCTGTATTCAAAATCCTCTATATTAAAAATCACAACTTTTCAGGACAGCATAAAAACTGTTTAGTTCGTTCATTGATAGGATATTTTAAAAATTTTGTTCTATAATATATTTTAAAATCCAGGACTCAATATTTCGTGTAATTTATATTTAAAATTTTGCATTATTGGCAATTTTATGAAAAGATAGAGAGTTTTGTTATTCGAAAATACTCAATACGCTATAAGATAGAAGATTTTGTATAGTAAACAAAAATTGTGAAAAAATGAATTAAGCAAATTTTTAATAAATAACATGATTACATTTTACTGCGATATCTAAATTAAAGAACAAAAATGTTTACTATTGGTTTAATTTTGGTATTCTTTACAATATTAGTAATTTCTTCAATATATTTAGCAATTTTTCGTGAACATGCGGCTTGTTTCCGATGTTGCAACTTCTCGCGAATTTTGCAATGTTCGGGATAGGAGCGGTTTTTTTGTTAGTTGTTAGGCTCTTTACAGTTTACACGATTTTTAAACCATATTAGACTTTGTTATCATGCCGCTGTTTGGAAGTTTTTGCGAATTTTCGAAATTTTCGCGCTTTTTTTAATCTTTGCCATTCCTTATAGCTTTAAAGATTTTTAATAAAAGTTATGGCTTGTTTAAAGTTTTGCAATTTTTCGCTATTTTCGCGATAGGCGTAATATTCCAAAGTTTATAGTTTTCTTGCATTTTTGCGCATTTAATCAATCGTAACATTTGAATATTTCATATATAAGCAAGTTTTTTCCCGAGGTCTTGGCATTCCTTACACGCAGCTTACATAATGCCTTTTTCGCCTGGATTTAAAGGCAGGCTTTATTAGGTTGAGAGAGGGAGGTGGCTAGTGGGGTAAGAAAAAAGACACGAATTGATATGTGAAGGACTTTTTCGTATTTCTCTTTGTCATTTTCGTACTCTCAGCATTAAGCATGTGTATAATCGTCAAAAAAGGCATGGAGAAAAAGTCTGTAATGTAAATGTGCGTAACTTTTAGCAGGGGCCTTAAAAGAAAATTGTCAAAAAGGCATAGTGTAAAAAGGCACTTACAGTTTGAGCAAGTTTTAAGCATAAGAGATTATCAACAAAAAATCAGATGATTTCAATTTAAATTGAGTTTATTTAAATAATATTTTATGAGATAGAGGATTTTGCCTTCGTATAAAGTTATCTGTGTAAGATAGAGAAATAAAAAAATTATGATAAAATTGCAAAATAAATTTACTTTTAAATTTATTTTACGCAATACTTTGCCATCAAAAAGTGATTTTCCTCAAAATCGAATATAAAGCCTCTATATTCGATTTTGAGGAATATAGAAGTACATATGTATGTATGTATGTAGTATATATGTAAATACATCGCAAATAAGTTTTACTTAAATTCATTTATAATAAAAAATACACAATTTTACAAATTCATGGAATTCGCTCAAAAAAGTTTATATCAGTTTTAGTTCTTGAAAGGTTCATAAAATTAAAAAAGACTCCGTAATTTTTCATTTAGCATATAGGAAAAAATGTTCCAAACAAAACAATTCGTAGTTTATTAAAATCAGCTCACAACTTTTGATTTTACTTACAATTAAGTGGAGGAATTTAATTGATAAATGTCACGATTTTCATTATTTAGTAACATTTTAATTTTTGTGTTTGTATATATGATGTACGGAATTCGGAATTTTCATCAATTGAATATTTTTGAAATTACCGTATTTCTAATGAAATTACCTTTCTACCTTCTGCGCTCAAAAATTACCGTGCCAAACGGTAATTACTGATCGCTGCTCTTCATTTAGTCCAGAAACCGGCAAACACATATACGGAGGTCACACGCTGCGCTTTGTCTCTGTTTCAAAAACCCCGCGACACGTGCTTATAGGCGAGAGGTGTAGAGAAGCTAGAGTGGTAAGCAAAGCAGCATAAAACGAAAATTGAGGGGTCTATTTTGGCATTTCTCATTTACATCTTTATTTTCCTCTTATCTTCGTTATGTTATTTATAAACGGTGTTACCGATTTGCCATATATTTCCTTACTTTTGGTAAATTACTAAATGGTTATATTTACGGCAACTATAAATATATTTAAAAAAATTTAAACAAATTTCCATCAAGGATAAAAAGAAAAACGCGCTCAAAAATTACCGTGCAAAACGGTAATTACTGTACGGTTAACATCACTGCTCTTCATTTAGTCCAAAAACCGGCAAACACATATACGGAGTTCACACGCTGCGCTTTGTCTCTGTCTCAAAAACCCCGCGAAACGTGCTTATAGGCGAGAGGTGTAGAGAAGCTAGAGGGGTAAGCAAAGCAGCATAAAACGAAAATTTAGGAGTCTATTTTGCATTTCTCATTTACATCTTTCTTTTCCTCTTCCGTTATTTATAAACGATGTTACCGATTTGCCATATATTTTCTTAGTTTTGGTAAATTACAAAATGGTTATATTTACGGCAACTCAAGGTACATTGAACAGGTACCACTACAAGAACAGCTGTTTTAGTAAATTTGAGAATGTGTGCGCCACGCAGACAATAGATTTTGACACATGTCTGGGATTTTTCTAACAACAACGGGCATGTGGTAGTAAGTTTGAGAGAGCTTATGAATGTGTGCGACTCACAGATAATGGATTTGACATATTTCTGGGGTATTTCTACCAACAAAATACATGTGTTTTTTGGTGTTGTATTTGTTTTAGTTATAGTGGTACCTGTAATGAATATGCCTTGCGCCAACTATAAATATAATAAAAAAAAAATTTAAACAAATTTCCATCAAGGATAAAAAGAAAAACGATAGATGCAAAATACTTTAGAAATATGTGCTTATGTATGTATATAATTGTGAAAGATAAAGTTTGTCATATTTTATTTTGCTTACTTTAAATAGGTATATTTTATAATTTTTTTTATCAAAAAATCTTTTTCTATTAATCTGGCAAAAATTTGTATGGCAAATGCTAATAAACAAACCCTTCACTACTTCTACTTTGGCATTTTAACCAATTACTTTAACACGGCGATGTCATTGGAGGCAAGTACTTACTATATTGGGTTACAAATAACAAGTTAAAGCTTTTAATATTTAGAAGGCATTGAATGCAAAAAAAAAACAATAAAAATGCCGTTATCAGTTATTGTGTTATTTTACGCTGTGTTTTGTTCAGTAGGGTACTGCACAACTATTTTGTTACGGGCTTAAAACTTGTTTTCACAAACATAAACACAATTTAAAAAAATCAATTTTGTTTAACAAGGGGTTGAACTGCATCTCGTCTGTATGATAAGCTGATACACTATTACTCTGCCAATAAGAGAATGAATGCCTTGTTTATTTACTAGTAACTAATTGAATCAACTACTGTAAAGTAAGTCAGACGGTATATAGTTTGTGGTTGAAAAGTATGTTGTTTGGTAATGACATCACATTACCAAGTTTTTGCTGGGAACATAATGTTTTACAGAAAACTAGTTTAAAGTTTTGAGTTTACCGACAACTCAATGGTAAAATAATATCTTTGGAAAGTGCGCCTTTGGGTCTAATCATCATGTTTCTACGATGTTTAATTTTTTATTTTATTTTTATCAACAAACACAACTCGCGAAGCGATTAGCTTGTCTGCGGAAAACACCCAGGGTCTACGGCGGGAATCGAACCCACGACCTCTGGACTGACAGGCTAGCGTCGCTACCACTCAGCCACAGGGGCCCCAAACATACCCAGCAAAAAATAAATGAACGCGTTCAAAATGAAATAGTGTTTCATGATTTCTTGAGCACTTGTTTCTTCTAATGCATTCTGAATATCATCGTATATCGTAAATAAAGCTATAGTTTTTGAACTCATTAAAAACTCATGCGATTTTACTAGGTAAAGCATGCAAAAACGGAATTAAATCATCACATTGACACATTTTCATAAAACAAGTTTTAGCTCCAACAAAAAATAAGAAGTCAATAGCTCAGTGGTAGATAGCATGTCTTAACAGTCAGAAGAGCATGGTTCGTATCGCAGCTGCGGTAATTTTTTTTATTTTAATTTTTTATATATGAGTTTCACGAACCCATGCAAAAACGTAACCGAATCATCGAACTTGCATTGGTTCTAAACACTCATTTCAATGATGAGCAGTCAATGACACGCGTGTGTTAAAATCATGCGTTCTGCACCTAAATTGAACCAGTTCATTTTCAGTAGAACACATGCACTAAATATTTCTTTTGCATGTCTTTTTTTGCTGGGTATTAATATTTTCAAAAATAAATTTACTTTATTTTCATATTTGTTAATTTGCGACTAATCAACAGCCAATTTCAGATGTGTCAAAAACAAAAAATAAATACATAAATAAAAAATGTAAACTAAATTCTAATCGAGATCGGTTAAATATGTCTAATTTTCATTTTTGCTTTAACACACACAAAAAGTTTCATTCTGCTCTTTAAGCCCTTATAACACTTGCTTTTTCCCGTCTTTTATTAATTTAAGATTGAAAGAGTGAAATAGGAATATAAAGAGAAAAATATACCAAATCATCAACAGGACTGTAACGTTTTAAGATCGAAATGTTAAGTTTAAGTTTAAAATTTTTAGATTTGTCTTTATAGTTTACACTTTTTTATCGATAACATACATATATAAAAATTCTGACGTTTAAGGATTTTTTTTAATATAGTCGAACTCTTCGCTCTTGACAAAATTTGATATTACAATATATTTGTACTCCTTTCCAAAATCTTAAAAAGACAAAACAAAGCAAGTGTCATAAGGGCTTTAATAGTATTTTCCCTCTCCTGACAATTTTGAAAACTCCACGTAATCTTTTTTTTTCAAAAGTTCACAGATACATATACATATAATTCTCCTCGCAAGAGATGAAATTGTTCCACAGTGTGAATATCGTCATCATCATCCAAATCAAGAGTATCAATTGTTAGTTCAAGCAGGTCTAAAATTCCATGAATAAATTCTTCTTAAAAAATTAAAAATTTTTGTATATTTTTGTAACAAGTGTTTGCCGATTAAAAATAAAAAGCTGCGAGTAGTGTCACCAGCTTTGCTCGTTATCTGTTATATTTTACATATTAAAGAATAGCTAAATATGTACATATATGGCAACACCGATTAAAAATCGAAAAGTCCGTTGATTGTTGCAACAAAAATCGCAAAATGTGAATGCATGAGGGGTTACGAAGGAACACAAAAAGAAAATATCAAGCTTAATAATACTAATTTGGTAATACTAATACATTTTGTTTGTATAGGTTTTATTTTGCAACTCTCGCTCTAACAAAGTTTTTGTTAGTGTACATCATGGTAGTATAATATACAAGGTAGCCCTGGAACGACAGCTGATTATTTTTTATATGCTTTTTTCATGGCACGAACTGTCAAATGTTGTGTATATGTGAAATAACTACGTTGCACACACAATACCACACGTATGTTTGCTACTTCTGATATACACACACACATACCCTCTCTATTAATGTTTGACATTTTCTATCCCAATATGTACATTTGTGTTAGTTATGCGGCTACCTGTTATATTATTCTACCATGGTGTACATCAAGCAATAGGAAGAAGCAAGAAGTAACACTGATTAGTGTTGTGAAAGTATTGAGTATTTGAGTACAGGGTACTCAATACCGAAAACATTTTTCGGCACTCGATACCCAAAAGTAGCTACTCAATACCTTCAGAGTTGTATTTTCTAGTGTAAAAACTAAATTTTTGCACTGAATTATATTAAAGTAATACAAGTCTGTTAAACCACGTTTTTAAATAATTGTAACCCTTTTCATTTAGAGAGATATTAACTAAGTAATTAAAATAATTGAATATTTAAATAATTTGAAAGAGCCTGGTTGATCCAATATGTTTCAATAAATGCGAATTTAAACACATTAGACATTTTTATTTTTAAATAAAACAGCCATTAAATGTATCGAGTAATAAGTTGAAATTGTATCGAGTAGTATGGAGTAGTCAAAAGTAGCCGCTTTTTACAACACTAACACTGATTGATTTTATTTACTTTTATTTAATACGTGTGAGCAGCATTGCCATTTTTAGCTCTTTTTTACGATATGACAAAAAACGATATGATATACTGTGTTGTCATATCGTAAGTTTTTTACGATATGACAACACCGTGTATGGCTATCTTAATGTTGTTATATCGTAAAAAACTTACGATATGACAACACAGTATGTCATATCGTTTTTTGCCATATCGTAAAAAAGAGCTAAAAATGGCATCGCTGCGTGTGAGTGCATACGTGTGAGCAATGATGTTAGCCGTACAGTAATTACCGTTTTGTACGGTAATTTCAGGCCCCAAAAGGTAGCAAGGTAACTTCATTCAAAATACGGTAATTTAAAAAATTCTTAAGTTTGGAAACTCAATTCACAAAAATTTATTTCCAAACAACACACAAACAGATTAAATTTTTGCTGCTGCATGAAAATCGTAATTTTTATCAATTGAGTTTCCTCATTTAATTGTGAATAAAATCGATTTTACTAAAACACAGCATGTTTTGTGGTGTACTTTTAATTATCTTCATATGCAACATATCGTCAGCTTATTATTGGTTTGGCCTACCGACCATTAAAAAAAGTGTCAGGAATGGATTATGGTAAAAATTCTATCGTGTATGTTTTCAGGAAACTTTCTGTAAACCTTCCTTATACTTTTTCTATTCCGAGCTTGTGGCATATGCGCCAAACCAATAATGAGCTGGAGTTATATGGTTTAAGAGGTATTTTGCTCTAGATATCCGCAATATATATTTTTGCTAAAAACCTAGTTACAAATAAACCCGGTTACGGATTAAGTGGTCGAATTTGGACCACCGGGATTCTATATATATTCCTTTAACTCCCACTGGACATAGGGCGCCAATAACAGCAGATCGCCATCTGACCCGATTTTGAGCGATATATCCTAATTCGTTCCAAGATACACCTAGTTGATTCATTTCTGATTCTGTTGAACGTCTCCATGTTATACGTGGCCTACAGCTTTCTCTTCCACCTTGATGAAATGGGTTCCATCTAAGAGCTTGATTTGAAACATTATCGTCATTGCGACGTAGGATGCGTCCGATCCACTGCCACTTTTGTTTACGTATCCCCGTTGCTACCAGCATCTAGTTTTTCTGAGCTAGCAAGTCGCATTAGAAATTGTCAGCGACCAAAAATACGCAATATTCTTCTTAGGCAGCGATTAACAAAAGTTTGAATGCTTTTTGTTATGTTGCTAAAAACCTTCCAAGTTGTATATCCATATAAAAGCACTGATTTTACATTTGACTCGAAAATTTCAAGTTTGGTTATTTGGCTTATTTTGTTACTTTGCCAGATTGGGGCTAATATGCCAAAAGATGTCCTGGTCGTGTTTATTCGTGCGCTCACATCAACTTCGGTCCCACCATCTGCTGTAATCTCGCATCCAAGATAACAAAATTGATCTGTAGCATCAAAAGTATCATTATTGATGGTAATTGGCTCTGTTATTGAACCGATACTTATCGTTTTTGTTTTGCCAGCGTTTATCTTGAGGCCCATGTATTGCAGCTTTTCCTGTAGTTCTTTCGTTGTTTGCTTTAGATCACAAGTGTGAAAGCAAGCAGATATCGTCAGCATATGCAAGGTAGTTCAAATAGTGGTTGTTGATTTTCCACTGTATCCCTTGTCTCTTATTCTCGATGTTATGTGGCGATAATATGCATCCCTGACGCATTCCACTCTCAACCGTAAACGGGTCAAAAAGGTTTCCCTTATAAAGCACGAAACATCTGGCATGATTGAAGCTTTCCTTAATCTGGAACGATTTTCCGTCATCCCACGTCAAATTTGGTTTGTAAACTGACCGGTTTCGGCTATGTGCCATCTTCAGTGTTCTATTGAGTATTCAATAGAACACTGAAGATGGCACATAGCCGAAACCGGTCTGTTTACAAACCAAATTTGACGTGGGATGACGGAAAATCGTTCCAAATTCAAAAAAACCCCGTCGGAAGAAAAACACAACACTTTCCTTAATCAGTGATATATATTTTTCCGGTATATTTCTTCTTCTCAGGGCTAACCATATAGTCTCGATTAATGGAATCGAAAGCTTTTTCGAAGTCGATAAATAACATTTTAGCTTGGAGTTGAACTCAACGCATTGTTCTATAATAATGCGCAATGAGTTGATGTGGTTTGCGCACGATGAACCACTTCGAAGTCCGGCTTGGCATGAACTGATGGTTTGTTCTAGATGTCTTATTCGATTTAATATTAGGTCCGTTTGTTTACTTATCCAGTAGTTGAGTAAATTCTGGATAATTTGAGAATTTAACTCACAAGAATGGCTCTTGCACAAAGAAGTACGCGAACGGAAAATTGCAAAAATTTGCAGGTTTACTCTGCAGTTACACGTTCAAGAAATTGCTTTCAAGTTGATCGCACATACTGCTTGTCAAAATTAATTCAAATTGACGTTGTGACGTAGGCTGCAAGCAATTTGATAGTCAATTTTCTTTTCAAGATGCCGTCGTCAAGGAAACAATTAAAAATGTTCGCCTCACTGCAGGTACTCCAAGAAATAAATGCAATTGTAGACAAAGAAAAACGGAAGGTTGTAAGAAAATGTTGGGTAAAACCATTATTAGTGACCATTATCGCAACAGATCACCATTTTTATTAATTTTATTCATTTTTTATTGCAGCAGAATATGTTTATATAGAAAAAAACACGGAATATTAAAAAAACCAGAACATTTATTTACAACAGCTGTTAACTTGAAAGAAAAATTGAAACAAATCTTGAAAACAAAATTGAAATCAAGTTGGTAGTCAATTTCCAATTATGTGAGTGTGTTAGTAAAAAAGTGTGAATGTATTGAAACTTGAAACAAAAATTTAAACAAAACTTGAACGTGTAACCTCTAAGTTAGCAAAACAGCTGATCACTAAAATGGATAGGGTTGTAAAATATGTGTTGTTTCGACTATCCAGCACATATATATTTTTGGTACTTGGTACAATGCATTTCTATAATTATAAATTCGTAGCGAAATGTATTTATTAAATAGAACTTCGGAGAAGCTTTTACACTTTTTTATTTTGTACATGTCTTAAGTTTATTTCTGCTTAAATGGCATACGAAAATACATCATTACTTGATTTTTGATATTCGGTACCCCAAGTAACATGTAGTAATAAGTATTCAAATATATATTAGCTTTACATCTCTAAAGCATTAATGTAAATAAACCAATTAGAGGAAAATTTTTGCCATGGGTGCCAATAAAAGAAAACTTGGCGTTGTATGCTCTTCTGGAACATACAAGTTGAGAAGAAACTTGCTTATGTAAAATAACTATTTTCAGTTTTTGTTGGACTTTTAATTCAACTTTTCTTTTAAACGATTTTTTAAAATTGTATACATTTTGATTGCTTACTTTTCTTTGTTTATTTTATTGAATCATATGTTTTTTTCTTCTACTGGATTTTACTGGCACAAATTTGTTCAGTAAAAATTTGCAGACTCTCAGTCAATCAACTGTCACTTTACTCTCTCAATTGATGCTCTCTTTTGCAAATTTATGTGTAAACGAACGCATTTCAGTAAAATCCAGTACAAATTTGTACAAATTTTTGCAAATTTTGGGGTAAACGAACACACTTATTATCTTTGCCACTATTTTGGCTACGGTTGGCAACAGACATATACCTCGCCAGTTTGAGAATTTTTTGAGGTCTTCGTTTTTCGCAATTTTGACAATTATACCATCTTTCCATTCTTCAATAAAAGATTCAATAATATGGAGGTTTATATATCACCGTCCTTTTAAGGCCTCTGGCTGCTCGCCATAGCGAATCGTTTGTTGTGCTGCGTCAAGTTCGTGCAGGAATTTCAGTCAGTATAATTTTTAACTGCGGGGATCTGTTGCGTTTGCCATTCTCCACGAACTCTTCTTATTTCAGATAATAGCCGTTCCACATCCTCAGAGTAAATTTTGTTAAATCTCTGCTGCCTTTTCAGCAGCTTGCTTAATGTTTGCCTCTTAACTGTGTAATAGAGGTCTCTATGTCTTCAGGTGTTCTCAGCGGCAAATTTTCTGTGCAATGTGCACTTAAATATTTTATATATTTCAGTCAATCAATGCGTGTGGGCATCAAACCGCGAGTGGGTGAGGTTGTTGTGAATGAGTATATAGTTATAATAGTGGGTGAGTGATCTGAAGATAAATCTAAGGAGGGTTCAACTTTAATTATTTCGCTGGGAACTCCTTTTACTACTCCGAAGTCAAGTCAATCGCCTTTTAGAAATTGCTCCAAACAGCACGATACTTTTAGGGGTGATTAGCCTCAATCCCCAGAACGTATGCTTAGCGTTGTAGTCACCGGCGGCCAAAAAGCGTGAGCCTAGTGAATTGCTCTTAACTGTGTTGGGAGCATACATAGGGAAACTTTCACCTTTTATGAAATGACGTAGGTCAGATCGTCGCGTGCTCTTGGTCTAATACTTCAGTCATTAAGAAGAAAAATTTTAACTTATTTATACCTCTGCAGTTGATAAAGAAATACTAAAAACCGGTTATTCGAACCGGGTTTTATAGAAAAACCCCAAAAACCGGCTTTTGAAAATTACGCTTTTTCGAATGATTGGAAACCCGTTTTTTGTATATCGCGACTTTAGTATTATTTTGTCCCATATGCCAAAAAGTCGGAATGGAGAAAAACAACAAAGAAGATTTACATAAAGTTTTCTCAAAATATATCCGATAGAATTTTTTGTATTCTCGCCACTGCTTCCGGCATATGTTTGGAAGAAAAATGTAAATTTTTGTGAACTTTCATCAATCCGATTAGAAATTAACATCTTTTTAGTGAAAGTAAAATATCTTGTTATGTGCTCCAGTAGCCACTTTTTATTTTATTTGTAAAAAGTAGCTTTTGTTGGTCCGTGTGTATACTAACTGCTGTGTATTGAGTAACTTGTTATTGAGATGAAATTTTCTACTTTTTATTGAAAATAAGCGTATAAATGTTATTAGAAAAGATATTTACATGGAATAAAAAGTTAATATTGATGAAACTTGGTATTTTATTTGATTTCTGATTTTTATTTTTTTTATTACAAAAAAAATTCTTTTTTTACAAAGAATTTATCAAAAATGAAGATATCGAGCACAATGAATGCTTGATATCTCAGAAACCAGAAACAGTTTCGCGAAACAGTTTTTGAATTCTGAAAGAGGGCATTCAAAATATATATACCCCATACTTAACTCAATTTTTTTAAAAATGGTCGGTGGACCAAAACAATACTAAGGTCGCGATATGACGAATATTTGATAACTCTAATTCGCGGTATTCACAATTTTCATAGTAAATTAAAAAATTTTTTTTATACTTTCGGGATGACTTATTTTATTAAATATGTGCAATATTAAGAATTGTTGACTTGTTTTCGCGAAAATTAAAAAAAAAATTTTTGCGAAAATATTTTTTCCAAATTTTCTTTTGCAAAAAACGTTCAGCGCGAATAAAAGATACCGTATCATTTTGTTTTATATAAATACTAGCTTTTTTGACCCGGGGTTGCACGGGCTTTAAAAATTTTTAGGAGAAATCCTCAATGCATCCTACTATACAGATTACAGCACGGACGCAATTATGCGTTAGGTCAAATAGTGTGTCCTTCTACTAATTGTGTGTTCGTCCGCAATTTTTTATAGTACCAAACCTTTCATGTCCTTTCAAATAAAAATATTTGAAATCGGTCAAGAAATGGCATAGTTATGTGATACTCAATATATCGAGCTAACAATTTTTCCGCCCCATTTCCACTTCTATGGGACCAAACTTCAATCGAACCCTTTCAAAAAAAAAAATTATTTTGAAATTCAGTTTAAATATAACAGAGTTAATCATGGGGAGAGCAAACTTCCCCACCGATTTTCGAAAAAAAATTATGGGACTAAACTTTAGGCAAACCCTTACAAACAAAAAAAGAATTTTGAAAATCGGTTTAAAAATGACAGAGCTAACCATGGGAGGCGAGCAAATTTTCCCACCGATTTTCGAAAAAAGTTCTAAGACTAAGCTGCAAGCAAACGGTTTCAAACCAGAAAGGATTTTAAAAATCGGTTGACAAATGACAGCTATGCGTGGGAGACCTCCCCCACCAACTTTCGAAAAAAGATTATGGGACCAAACAGCAAGCAAAAAGAATTTTGAAAATCGGTTCACAAATGTCAAAGTTAAGCATTGTGGAGGGGGAGTCAAACATCCCCATCGATTTCGGAAAAAATAATGGGACTAAGACGCAAGCAAACTATTTCAAACCTAAAAAGAATTTTAAAAATCGGTTGACAAATGACAGAGTTATGCGTGGGGAACCAAATTTCCCTTCCCGAATTTCCCTACTCGATTGTTGTGCAAATATATGTAGAAAATAAAATAGGTTTGTATGATCAGTACCCGTCTCCCCACTCCTAAGTATATCACCATGCTTTTATTTAAATGTGCAATTTGCTCTCAATCTTAAGATCTCGCCCATCTAAATTATTATAAGTAAAAAAAACATGTGTGAGGGCTTCTTTGGGGCAGATGAATACAGTTTAAATTTTATTTCTAACTTTATTACTTTAGAAGTTACAAAAAAAAGTACCAAAATTATATTATCGCCCCCTAAACGTATTTGAGGGATTCTTAAGCAGAGAAGAAACCAATTTAAATTAAATTTCTATCTATATTATATTACATTCTTACCCTTTTTCTTCCTTAAATGCAAAAAATGACAAAAAACTATCCAAATCTCATCCGCTTTTTTAGATCTAGTTTTGGTGTTTTTCGAATTTCACGTCTACCTTAGATAGATCTGCAGATATAATGTTTCCAAATTTACCAATTTGTCTCCTGTTTATCCCCTTAAAATGTTAATTTCCAAAAATTCCTTTTTAGTTAATCTATACATCGGATGGCAAACCTAGATACAAATTTCTTCCAATAAAAAATAATTATTCCATATATCAATGTATAGAAATAAATTCAGTTAAGTGCAACTTGGGCTCGCACACCAAGGCTTCCGTACGAATACTTCATACATGTATTCCTTTTTGCCTTTTGTCGATTTTGGTTTATTTTTAGGGCCTTTTTTAATGATTTCGTTTAATGAGTTTTTCGGACGAATTTTGTATATTTTTTTGTGATTTTGCCCTTTTTCGGCCACTAAATATACAAATTTCAAAAAAAGTACCAAAGACCTGTCCGCTTGTTTTTTTTTTTTGTTCTTATGATGATGCTTTTGATATTTGGTGTCTACCTTAGTTAGATCCGAAGATAAAAGGCTACCTAAAGGTGAAGGTAGATAGCATGAGTTCAATGCGCTAATGCGTTACAGACTCCTGTCAAAAAAGTTTAAATAGTGTGTTTCCGTAAGGCAAGTTACAAAGAGAAGTTTGCGACGCGCGTACCTCGCAAAAAGTTGAATATTCTTCAACTTTCACGCGTTGTATACAAAATGACTGGTAGTGCTGCCAGATTCATATGATAAAATGTTTGTTGAATTGAAATAAATACTAGAAATTCATTTTTTATTAAGCAATGAATGAAAAATGCATTAAATATATAAAGAAAAATAAAACGTAACGGCAAGACAAAAAATAGCCGGCAAACGGTTGAAATTTGATAAGCAAAAAAGCATCAAAAGCGTGGCGTGTAACTTGCCATTTTTCAAGCGTTAAAAGTTCAAAAAGGAAGAAAAGCGTTGCCGCGTAACGCGTGGTATGTACCTCCAGCTTAATTTACTCGTTTTACCCCTTTTTGTCCCTTAGCTTTTGAATTTCCTAAAATTCCTGTGGATCCGTGCATCAAAAAAGAAACCTACATACAAAATTTTTTTCTATTCAAAATATTCATTCAATGTACATAACAAATAGTTGTGCAGGAAAAAAGTACCAAAATGAGCATCTAATATTACGCTTTATATATCCAAATATCAAAAAATTGCGAAGTGCGTTTGAGGGCTTCTAAAGGAGAGAAGAAAACATTTTAAACTTAATTTCTATCTTTATTATATTAGGAGATAAACGGCTTAACAAAAAAGTACCAAAATTATATTTTTACACCTTTTCGGCCCCTAAATGTACAAATTTCAAAAAAGTACCAAACGCCTGTCCGCCCATTTTTCTATCTCATTACGATGCTTTTTGAATTTTATGTGTACCCTACTTAGACTCAGAGATATAAGATTACCGATTTTACCCGCTTGTGCCCCTTTTAATCCCCTTAGAATTTACGTTTTCAAAAATCTCTTCTTAGTGAATATATACAAATACATTCATTCAGTGTGTATATCAATGTGCATAAAAAATAGTTGTATGGAAAAAAATACCAAAAAGGGCTACCAATTTTACCAGTTATACATTCGAATTTCAAAAAACTACCAAAATGTGTTGGGGGCTTCGTAAGGAGAGAAGAATGCATTTCAAATTTAAAGTCTATCTTCATTACTTTAGGAGATAAAAGGTTAACAAAAAAAGTACCAAAATTATATTTTTACTCTTTTTCGACCCCTAAATGTACAAATTTTAAGAACTGCCAATCATATGCCCGCTCATATTTCTTATCGTGATGCTTTTGGAATTTTATGTCTACCTTACATAGATTCAAAGATATAAAGTTACCGATTGTAGCCGTTTTTACCCCTTTTAATCCCCTTAGAAATAAAATATTCAAAAATCCTTTCTTAGTGAATATATACAATCATATGCATTCAGTATGTATATCAATGTGCATAAGAAATAGTTGTATGGAAAAATGTACCAAAATGAGCTACCAATTTTACCCTTTATGTATTCGAATTTCAAAAAGTACCAAAATGTGTTTGAGGGCTTCGTAAGCAGAGTAGAATGCATTTTAAATTTAATGTCTATCTTCATCACCTTAGGAGATAAAAGGTTAACAAAAATGTACCAAAATTATATTTTTACCCTTTTTCGGCCCCTAAATGTACAAATTTCATAAAACTACGAAACACCTGTCCGTTCATTATTCTATCTTATTATGATGCTTGTGGAAGTTTATGTCTACCTTACTTAGATTCGAAGATATAAAGTTACCGATTTTACGGAGGGCTTTTGTTGATATTTGTATGGGAATATATAGGAAAATGTAAATTCCATATCTCCGGAACCACCAGACCGATTTCGTACAAACTCCACATAAACCATCTACAGGCCATCATCAACGCACACTAAAATTTTGTGTACACTTCTTTTTATATACATATATAGATAAGAGAATTTTGATACCTCAAACTCAATGATGTAAAGTTTACATTATATGTACTAACATTTTTACGAAAAATTATATTTTTCGCAAAAAAAAATTACAATCTGTTCACAAAATATAAAATGATATGAATTCTCATGGTATTGTTGTTATAAATATTTTTTATATAATCAATACAATGAGAAAACACAGAACATGCTCAAATGTTGTGCTATGTTGTGTTTATTCAACCGATTTAAATTAGAAAATTTTCGCAATATTACAAAAATATTGTTTTTTTAGTACTTTACCATATTAATTTTAAATCGCGAAGACGAGAGCTAACTTCGAAAAGTAATTAGCACCATTGAAATCAGCGTACTCGAATTATCTTTACCAGTAGGGGGCACAGTTTGCTATAGAAAAATTGCAAATTCAGGCACAGTGTAATTTAAAAATGCTTGTGTAAAATTACGATTTGCTTGCATTTATGTCTCAATATTTGATTTGAATAAGCTTATTACAAATAAATGTTAAGTTTTTTGTTTATTACAATTAATTGTACCTGAATATCTTTACTTTTTCAAGCACTTTTGTTTGTCCTACTGAAATTATCGCCTTCTCGGACCGTATTCAAGAATTTCGTAAAATTAATACAGAAGTTATTGCCTGCAGTGTCGATTCTCATTTTACCCACTTAGCATGGATACACATGTCTCGTAAAGAAGGTGGCTTGGGAAATGTTGAAATACCGCTACTGTCAGACTTAACACATAAAATTAGTAAAGATTATGGTGTTTATTTAGAAGATTTGGGGCATACACTACGTGGACTTTTTATCATTGACCAACGCGGTGTGTTGCGTCAAATCACTATGAACGATTTGCCTGTTGGTCGCTCTGTAGATGAAACTCTTAGGTTAGTGCAAGCTTTCCAATATACCGATAAAAATGGAGAAGTATGTCCAGCTGGTTGGAAACCTGGAGCTGATACTGTAAGTGATATTGTTCTATTTTGTATTTTTTTTAATTATCTATTTTTTCTTGTAACACAGATTGTACCAAATCCTAAAGAAAAAGCAAAGTACTTTGAGAAAAATAATTAAAGTAAACGCAAAGAAACATTATGACAAAATTTTGTATTTATTTTTCACTTTTTACAAATATGAATTATTTTCTTACACAATATGTATTTTATTTAATAAGCTATTATATGGTTAAATAAGAATGACGGCGTCAAGGATCTTATAGAACCCATCATCAAACCAGCTCTATGACATGATGACATGGGCTGTACGAATAATCGCCCAAGTGAAAATTGCCCGCAAAACAAAAATGTAGAATCGCCTAAAAATTTAAAAACAAAATTGGGTTATTGATTGTTTATCGACTTTGGGCGACTCAACATTTTTAGATATTTGGGTATTTGTTCATAATGAATAATTGCCAAATTTTTGTAAAATGTTAAAAAAACCCAAGAAAAAAATGTTGGGCGATTATTCATTAGTGTCCGACCGAACGTTCGGGTTCGGTGCAAAAAGCTGTGTTTGGTTGATGTTCGGCGTTCGGTATAATATTCACCGAACACCCAACTTTGTAAAATTGTTTTTTTTATATTTATATATCATCAAAAATACACAAAAATATAGTCCTATAAAATACTATAAAAACGTACTACGTACTATCAATTTGTTAATTTTGTATTTATTAAATAAACAAGTCATAGTTAAAAAATGTTAAGTTAAATTTTTTATTCTCAATAAAATTGTTCGGTTTCGCGTTCGGGTTAGGTTCAAAAATTTTTACCGAAGTTCGGGTTCTGGTTCGGTCTGAAAAAAAGTGCGTTCGGTCGGACACTATTATTCATTAAAAATTCGGGTGATTTTACATAATGGACAAACGCCAAAAAAAATTCGGGCGATTTACACTTTTGGGTTATTAATCACTTTTTTGAGCGATCGGGCACTGGTTTTTGGGTGCTTCTTCACTATGACGAATCACCCAACAATTTTCGGCGTTTCTTCATTTTGCTGTTTCTGGCGATTTTACTTGGGTGATTAATTATATATCATTTGCTGCCAAATGACTGAACGTGAAAAAATTTTTCATGACTGCAGTGTCGCAATATTTATGGACATTATGATACTTTTCAGTGTCATATTGTCCGTAACTTAATTAGGAAGTAAAAATATTAAATTATATGTAAATGCAATTTATAGCACCCTTAGAAATTTAAAAATTGAATGAGGCAATGTTGAAAATCTTTAGTATGAATTGATCTTCATCGATTGCAGGGTGGCAGGTAATAAGATCAATGGAAATAAGGTCAATTGTTTTTTTTCCACCATGGTGGTTCTAAGCCCTCGATATATCGTAAAGCGGCTTCGCTGAGTAAAGATTTTTGCATTACCGGCCTTTGGGCTGGCTTAAGAGTTTTACCCATTGAGAGGAAAAAAACTTTTACACAGAAAATCTTTAGTAATGAAAAAAGTAAAATTTCTTTTATTTAATTTGCAATTACCCATAATATTTTTTGTGATTATCAGGGACGCCGCAAATAAGCAATTGCATGTTTTTTATTATGCGATGTATGTATCCACAAATAAGATATTTGTACGTTTCAGAACTTTTTAAGAATTTTGGCATTGATTTTTAGTGCGTATTTCAGACTAAGCCGCATATTTAGTGAATTTGTCTAGTTTTTTGTGGCATATTTGGCTCTTTTCCTGCATATTTTGGTTTTTTTAAAGGTTAATATGCATCTTTATAAAAACAACAAAATCTGTTTTATAATCGAAAAAAATTTTAAATTTGTTTAGTTTTTTTTAATTTTCAGTCATTTTTTAAAATTCTTTCTTTCTCGTTTTGAAGTTTTCTCTAATGTATCTTTTCCCCAATTTCAATTGCTTTTGGGGATTTTTTGAGCAATACAAATTTTTTCGAGATTGTTCGCTTATTTACATTTCATAAAAAAAAACATCAAGAAAAACCCAGTTTGAGAGTATTTAACCTATTTATGCGATTTTTCTAATTTATAGAAAAAATATGGAAAACGTGCGACGTGCTAGTAAAAATTTAAATCCATAAATTCTTGTAAAGAAATTGGGTGATTGTTCATCGACTTCGGGCCATTCAACATTGTCCGATATTTAGGTATACGCCCATGTTCGGGAAACACATAGGGTTTTTAATAGCTTACGGTTTGAAAAACACATTTCGGCATGTTCTGAAAACCGGGCGATTTGCTATTTCCCGAAGCTGTGTTCGAGCAATGAAAATATATTTTTTTATTATAACAAAACAAACAAACTTTAAATTAAAATGCCTACAGCGTTCCTGCTTGCTATACTGGTTTAAAAAATACTGCAATCATTGCCAGTTCATAAGTAGACAACTCAGACAGACAATTGACAAACTCAAAGCAAATTTTTAATTTGCATGTTTTTAATTAAAATCATGAAAAACGGCTTTTTAAATACATTTTGCATATCCAAAAAGATCTATTCAAAAGCTTTCAAATGGTACCAATATTGACCATTAGAAATGTAGTAGAAAATCGCATGTACATATATATGAAAACTTCAGAGGTCCATAGCTCGAAAACTATGAGTTTCCAACACTCCAGTTTATATTTTCTTATTTTTTTCATTTTCTATCGCCCTATGTTATTTTTATTTTATTTGGATTTGCGTTGGTAAACTAGATTTAACCCTTATTTTCTCTTTAAGGTGCAGATTAAATAAAATAGACCAGATCGCTTCAGTATACACTTGCGATTTGAAAATGCCTAATTTCTAGCGTTTTCGTTTGTTAGAACCACCTCCTTTGCGTTTTCAAATCGAAAATGCCAATTTTAACGATATGCGTTTTTCAGAACATGGGCTATAATGAATAATTGCCAAATTTTTGTAAAATTTTAAAAAACCCAAGCAAAAAATTATTAAAAATTCGGGGGATTTTACATAATGAACAAACACCCAAAAACTACGGGCAATTATTCATTGAACACTTTTGCGCTATTCTTCAATTTTTTGGGCTCTCGGGCACTGTTTTTGGGTGTTTATTCACTATGACGAATCACCCAACAATATTGGGCGTTTCTTCATTTAGCTGTTTCGGGCGATTTTCACTTGGGCGATTATTCATACAGCCGATGACATGATTGTCATCCGATTTAACTTATATAAGTTTATTACACCTGCCAGGTGAAGCTAAATGAAAGTTTGTGAAACTAAAAGTTTTACAATAAACTCATCGTACATTTTTCTTTGCTAAAGAGCTCTGGGGCCGGTTATCCCCAGTTTCTTTGCGTTTTCTTTTATTCAAGGGATTGCGTGGGTCATAGACGTCGTACCAGTCATCACCTTTAGTTGAAGCATCTTTTGCCAATATAGGCGTTTCGTCTTGAAATTTTAATGTGTGACAAAGCCAATCATCTCCTTGAATTTCCTTTTCTACTATTATTTCATCAAGTTTGTCGTCATATTTCTCACTATCTTCTCGTTTTTGTTTTATAGCGTCCAATTTGGAGCGGAATTTCGAAAGTAGACCTAAAGTAAAATCTTCACGTGATGAACCTTTCTTCGGTATTTTTGTTTTTAGTTTTTCATATTTTTCCTTCTCTTCAATGAAACTTTTAATCAGCTCATTGTCGTCAACATCCGATTTAAACGATTTGCCTTCTGATTCTTTATGAATCTTCTTTTCTAACTGTTCGTCTTTGATTTTCTTATCAGTTTGGTATTGTTTTTTCAAGGACTGTATTTCTTGGCGAATTTGCTCCCTGCAAACAGAAATACATATTAGAAAAAAATAATAATTGTATTGTTCTCGGAAAAATTAGAACGTACTTTTTCTTTTCGCTTTGTTGTTTCTTTTCCTCTTCATGAGTTACAAGCAAATCCTCTTCGGAATCTGAATTTTGTAATTTTATTAGAACAGGTTTTGCTAGACTTTTTTGATTGGAAGATTTTAATTTTTCCATAATTCGTTGCCTTCTTCCAGTGGGCCCAACGTCGTTTAATTTTTCTTCTTTTATGGCAACGTCTTCAGGTTCCGACTCCTCATCATCCAATATTTCTCTTTTTACTTTTATTTGTTCTTTACTCAATTTTGGATCATCGACAACATCATGAAGAGATTTGGCTTTGCCAGAATTCTTTTGCACATATTCAATGGTTTCAACCTCGTCCTCTTCAGCTTCTGCTCCAAACGACAACAAACCAAAATTTCTATACAGACAAATACAGTCTGATTAAAAAAGTAAAAATTTGTTTATTCCAACCACTTACTTTACACCCTTTTCTTTCTTCTTTTTCTTTTCTCTTTTGACTTCTTTATTCAGTTCTCTGAGTACAATATCATCGAAAGGATTGTTAAGTATTTCGGCTTTTAAAATTTTATGTGGATATAAAGGTCTTTCATTGTGGTCGATTAAACCTTCCTCCAACTTAAGCATGTTGAATATTGTATCTCCAGCGACTTTAGCAAACAATGTATTTTTGTTTTGTAACTCGGGAGTGGGAGCCATTGTAAAAAAGAATTGTGAACCATTATCATCCTTATCTGAATTGGCCATTCCTACCAAACCACGTCTTGTATAACGTAGACGAGAATGAAACTCATCTTTGAACGATTGGCCGTAAATTGATTCTCCACCACTGCCATCACCATTAGGGTCACCACCCTGAACTATGAAACCTTTTACTACGCGATGAAATATAGTATTATTGTAATAACCTTCCATACACAATTGTATGAAATTCCTGCAAGCCTTAGGGCATTCACGGGGCCATAGTTCAATGTCGATGTCTCCAACAGTAGTTTGAAGTAGCACCTGGAAATATTATAAAGCTGTTTTAATGATTTTAAATGTTAAAAAGAAATTATTATTTATCGAATATTAACCACTAGGTCAGATTTGTTATAAAAAGTTTGTTAATTATTCCAATATTTTGTTACACTTTGTGTAACTTCTTCAGGGAAAATTTTTTCCTGTTCAAAATTGTGTTTAAAGTCTACTGATGAGTTGGTAAAGCACCAACGAAATGCTGCATATAGACAATTGCTTAAACTCCAGCAAATAAATTTCATTGTATTTCTATAGTTTGAATAAAATTTTACTTTATTTCATTTGAGTTTTTAAAATACAAATAAGTCAAATTTATATTATTCAACAAAAACTGTATTGATTTTTTCAAATTCATAAAAATAGTTTCAAATAATTTAAATTGTGGAAAAATATACAAATAAAAATTTTTTCTTTTTTTATTGAAAATACTCCTTGTATGATGATTTCTAGTGATGAAGATTTTTCCTGCGAAGACCTCGAGAGGAATCTACCTTTCGAAAAAGAGAAACGCTGCTCAAATGTAATCGAAAAATACTTCAATATAAATGATGTGAGTACCAAATCTCTTTAATTAAGCAGTAAGCGCCATGTCCGTGTTTTGTCTACTCTTAACGTTATTTTTATATAACAAAATATTTAGCTCAATGAAAATAACAAGGTATTGGGTTTTTGCAAAACTTGCGCGGAACCATTACGTGCTACCTCCAAATCAAATTTCATTGTACACTTAAGGAAATTTCATAGTAAAAAATATAATGAATACCAGTAGTACGAAAAAGACAAGAAAAATGCGTTCGCACAAAAAGTTCTCTTTTTCATTGCTGATACCATGAGTCCGGTGTCAATAGTAGAGAACAAATCGTTTAAAAATTTATTTCAAAATGAAAATCTACCATGTAAAAACACTATAACAAATTTGATGGAGAAAGCATTTCTTCTATACATAGCGGCAGCAAGACATTATAAGAAAATCAAAATATATTTGTACAACAGCTGATATATGAAGTGGTGGAAAAAAAGTTTTTTTTTGGGTATACGGGCCACGTAATTAATGAAGAGTCTATGCAAAAAGAATCTTTCATTTTGTCATGTAAACGCTTCTTCAGCCCACATTCATTTAATAGAATTGCTGAAATTATTATTGTAATAAATTCACGCTTTGGAATAACGTCGGATCAAGTTGTTGCTACAGTGACATATAATGCTTCCAATTTTGTTAAGGCATTCAAGGAGTTTGGAATAACCGGGGATGACGATTTTGAAGACATTAATATAGAGAATGACCAGATGAAACTTTCAAAACACATAAGATGTGCTTCTCATACCCTTAATTTGATTGCAACATCCGATTACATCAGCATTTTAAAAAAAGAAAACTTGATAGACAATCATTTGAAGGTAAATTTAAAAAGTTGAAAAAAATTTGATTGAAAATTTGATGCATTAGTGGTGCGCTTTTATTGCGAAGAGTTAATTTTTTCTTCGTCAATTGGAAAAAATACAATTTTGATAAATTATTGTATTATAATAATTTTTGTAGACAATTGGCGAATGCAATGCGATATGGAATAAATGTAACAGGCCAAAAACAGAAGAAAAAATTTCAAAAATTTTAGGAAAAGCTAATTTCTTAACGCCAACCGTAACGAGATGAAATTCCTTATATGACGCTGTAAGAAGATTGCTTACATTAGAAAACAAACTAGAAGACGTATTTGAAACACTTAATACATCCCCTTTTACAAGTATTGACATACAGTATTTAAAATAATACCTTTTGATAATAGAGCCCATGGCTTTTGCAATTGACTTTTTGCAGACAGGAGGAATATTTTATGGCTTCTTATTGCCAACTTTATTAACAATAAAATTAAAGTACAGAAAAATTGTACTTAATGATGGTAGCGTTATTAAAAAAGTCATATTGGACAAAGTTTTAGCATCTGTAGAACATCGGTTTAATGATTTTTTACTTTAAATGAGATGTCTTATCACGCAATAATTGCATCTCAAGTCATCCCGATATAAAACTAAAATGGTACAATGTAATTTCTGAAACATCTCACTTACAAAAATTTGACATACATACATCAAAGAGTAATTTCTGAAATGAACGAAGTAGAAGTAGCAAGAACTTTTCAAGTACAGAATGTACTCCCAACTCCTACATCATTTTTGGAGTATGAGATGGATAAGATCAAAAAAATTATTATAATTGTATAAAAATAATTTATGTGCATGCATTTATTTATATATTTTTTTATCAGATGGATCTGAAAAAATTTCAACACCAGCAGAAAATGAACTGTTATCATATATCAGTGATACTAACGTATCAATTAAAATTTTAATGAAATACCCAAGGATTTACGAAATTTATCTTAAATATAACACCGCAATTACATCGTCCGCTCCAGTTGAGAGACTATTTTCGCCAGCTGGTATTTTAAATAGTCCAAGAAGATGTTCATTTTGAACAACTCTTGATCTTGAAAACAGTTTTTCAAAAAGGTTCCTCTATAGAACTTCCTGAACTAAATATATCATAAATGATTGTTATATATTTTTAAATTCAATAAATCTTTCTTTTTGTTTTTCAGAAATAGTTTCTATTCAAATGACAGCCTGATTGAATTAATTTGTTTTGTTTTTTTTTCAAATTAAATTCTGAGAAAACTATTTGATTTTTTTGTATTTAAATAAAATTGAAATGAATTTTATTCAAATTTTGAATACTTAAATTCATAAAATTTTCTTTTGTTTTAAAAATACGAAAAAATTTTTATTTCGAATATTGTAAATTGATTTAATACTATAAAAAATGGATTTGAGCATTGTATAAATTTATAAAAATTTCAATGGTTTAATATCAAGGTAGATTTATTTACAAGGTAGTCGCAGTTCCTTGAAAATGTCAAATTATTAAAACATATACACAACATAACTTGTGTTTTTTGATACAAAATTGACAGTCACAAATAAAAAAATGAGTAAACAGCTGTGGAATCAAGAGTAACTGGTAAATAAATCTACCTTGGTTTAATATAAATAATTATGTTGAATTTTCTCATAACAAATAATTGTTTGAGTTATTATTTCTAATTTAAAATAAAAACTAAAACTGAAATAAAAATATGTTCATTCCATTCACTTATTACAGCTATGGTTGTTAGCTAATCTAATGCCGGTATTTCGTTGGTTGCTAATGCCAACTCATCTATAGGATCTTTAAACAAAATCGGTCCAACATTTGTGGTCCTCCAATGGAGGATCTATCAAATGCTAAACCAATGAACCACATTTGAAAAGTTTACAATTTAACATTTTGCACATAAATTCTTGAGAATATCTCGAATAAATGCATTTTATAATAATTTTGGAACAAATCAAGTTTAGCTACGTAGCTCAAAAAGAAAAAAAAAATCCTATCCGATAGAGAATCAAAATATAAGAAAAAAATAAAATTGTCGGCGAGGCTTGGTTTCCGAGGCCTCTGAAGTTCCAGTAGAAAATTGTGATTATATGGTGTATTTTTCATACAATGCGGTCAATATTGGTATCATTTAAAAGGTTTTGAGAGGATCTGTTAGAAAATTTTCACTGAATAAAGATTATCTACATAACCGGCCTTCGGCCGGACTTAAGTTTTTCTCCTCTATGTATGTCGAGTAGTAGCTTCGCCGAATAAATATTTTCCGTATAGCCGGACTTAAGGATTTTCTCCATGTATGTCGATTAGTGGCTTCGCTGAATAAACATTTTCTGTATAGTCGGCCTTCGGCCGGACTTAAGGATTTTCTCCTCTATGTATGTCGAATAATGGCTTCGCTGAATAAATATTTTCTGTATAGCCGCCTTCGGCCGGACTTAAGGATTTTCTCCACTATGTATGTCGAATAGTGGCTTCGCTGAATAAATATTTTAATACTCAAATTGAATAAATTTTGTTGTAGTTTTTAATAAAACTTGTAGCATTTCCTAACATATCTTCTCAAAAGCTTTTAAATGATACCAATATTGACCGCATTGTATGAAAAATACACCATATAATCACAATTTTCTTCTGGAACTTCAGAGGCCCATAGCTCGGAACCATGCCTCGCCGACAATTTTTTTATTTTTCATATTTTTTGATTCTCTACCGCATAGGGTACTTTTTTTGAGCTACGTAGCTAAACTTGATTTAAGCCATAATTTTAAACATAAAATAAGTCGAAATAAAATAGCGATTATAATGATTATAAGTTTAAAAAAATTGCTTTTTTACTTTCCCGGATGTTGGAGGTTCTTGGATGTAAATGTTGCTCATTTTAGACTATGATTTTGGATTTCTACGACTACAAGACCCAGAGGGCGAAGCCGATGTAAAATGGTGGTCGGCGCCTGCTAAGACCAAATATAGTCGGCACGGCTAATAGCCGTGCAAAAGCCGAAAAGTTATCGCCAGCGGCGGCTAGCAAAATGTGTTGGCACAATGGCGAGCATGTGACAGTTTTGCTCAAATTTTGGCTTGATCGATAGCAAGATCCAATAATCAAGTCAACGCAATTCGAAAGCTCTTTATTATTTACCATCGTAAAGATGTCAGACTTCATATATAAAAAACCTAAACAACCTTTTTTACAAATGAAGTTTGTTTGACATCTTCACGATTATGGCATTTTTATTGTAGAGATGCGTAGACCTAATTTTTGGATCATATAGTACGTTTATACGCACGAGTTATTTGCAAATAAAAACGTAGTCCTACCAAGTATGTATTTTTATTGTAAATTAATAACTCACGAAAACAATTACTGATTAACGCGCTATTTGCAAATAAGAAGTTTAGGTTGCCTCCTTTACATATGTTTGTTAATAAAAAATAGTAAATATATTCACAAATAGATGAATAATCAGTGATTTAATAAGTTACAATAAAAAAGGATTTGGCAGTATTTTACTTTTTTATTTGCAAATAAGCTCTGCGTATAAACTAGGTAATAATCGATAGTGTGAACATAAATTTTGTCAGTCAACCACAAAAATTTTTGCATTTGAGTGGCAGTCAGCGGCCATCAAAGCGAATTAATATCAAGTGGCCTTATCAATAAAACACCACACATACAAAGTAGGTGTAGGACTTTTTTTGTTTGTACGTTGACGGATCGGGTTAAAGTTTTTCTCTTTTTTATATAGAGTTTGACTGCTGGGGTGTAATCAGCTGATTATAATATGTGATGATAAGGCTACCTGGTACTGAACTCGCCTTGAGCGGCCATATTGATTTTTGACTGATGGTGTGAACCAAAAACTGTCAGTCAAGAGCAATGATGGGAACTTTTTTTCTTTAATACACGCATGAGAAGAAAACAAACTTTGGAAAACGAAATTTTTTTTCCAGAGATGCAAAAAAGAGTACCTGTGTTGTTCAGCAAACATTTTAAAAGTTGTAAAAAACAACAAAAATTTTCAGCGAGCGTAATAATGGCTAACGGCGAACAATAAAGGGCACCAAAACTTTTAATTCAATATAAAAAGAAAAATCTTCGGTGAGCACAATAATGACTAATGGCAATCGATAGAGGACAAAAATACAATTTTTTAACGGGGGTTGTCACATTCTGAAATACTTGCATTTAGAAGTTATACCCAGCAAACTTTTGAAAATATGCAAAAATCACCAAAAAGTGTTACGTTTCTAAAAAGGAAAAATCTTCGGTGAGCGCAATAATGACTAATAACAATCGATAGAGGACAAAAATACAATTTGTCAACGGGGGTTGTCACATTCTGAAATACTTGCATTCAGAAGTTATACCCAGCAAACTTTTTGAAAATTTGCAAAAATCGCTGAACAAAGTTTTCGCTTATAAAAAGAAAACTCTTCGGTGAGCGCAATAACGGCTAATGGCGATCAATAGAGGGCATCAATACAATTCAGAAATGGGGGTTGTCACTTTCTGAAATACTTGGATTCAGAAGTTATACCCCGCAAACTTTTGAAAATATGCAAAAATCACCAAAAAGTGTTACGTTTATAAAAAGAAAAATCTTCGGTAAACGCAATAATGACTAAAGGCAATCGATAGAGGACAAAAATACAATTTGTCAACGGGGGTTGTCACCTTCTGAAATACTTCCATTCAGAAGTTATACCCAGCAAACTTTTTGAAAATTTGCAAAAATCGCTGAAAAAAGTTTTCGCTTATAAAAAGAAAAATCTTCGGTGAGCGCAATAACGGCTAATGGCGATCAATAGAGGGCATCAATGGTGATTTTTCCATATTTTCAAAAGTTTGCTGGGTATAACTTCTGAATGCAAGTATTTCAGAAAGTGACAACCCCCGTTTCTGAATTGTATTGTTGCCCTCTATTGATCGCCATTAGCCGTTATTGCGCTCACCGAAAATTTTTCTTTTTATAAGTGAAAACTTTTTTCAGCGATTTTTGCAAATTTTCAAAAAGTTTGCTGGGTATAACTTCGGAATGCAAGTATTTCAGAATGTGACAACCCCCGTTGACAAATTGTATTTTTGTCCTCTATCGATTGCCATTAGTCATTATTGCGCTCACCGAAGATTTTTCTTTTTATAAACGTAACACTTTTTGGTGATTTTTGCATATTTTCAAAAGTTTGCTGGGTGACAACCCCCATTTCTGAATTGTATTGATGCCCTCTATTGATCGCCATTAGCCGTTATTGCGCTCACCGAAATTTTTTTTTATAAGTGAAAACTTTATTCTGCGATTTTTGCAAATTTTTAAAAAAGTTTGCTGGGTATAACTTCTGAATGCAAGTATTTCAGAATGTGACAACCCCCGTTGACAAATAGTATTTTTGTCCTCTATCGATTGCCATTAGTCATTATTGCGCTCACCGAAGATTTTTCTTTTTATAAACGTAACACTTTTTGGTGATTTTTGCATATTTTCAAAAGTTTGCTGGGTATAACTTCTGAATGCAAGTATTTCAGAAAGTGACAACCCCCATTTCTGAATTGTATTGATGCCTTCTATTGATCGCCATTAGCAGTTATTGCGCTCACCGAAGATTTTTCTTTTTATAAGCGAAAACATTTTTCAGCGATTTTTGCAAATTTTCAAAAAGTTTGCTGGGTATAACTTCTGAATGCAAGTATTTCAGAATGTGGCAACCCCCGTTGATAAATTGTATTTTTGTCCTCTATCGATTGCCATTAGTTATTATTGCGCTCATTGAAGAATTTTCTTTTTATAAACGTAACACTTTTTGGTGATTTTTGCATATTTTCAAAAGTTTGCTGGGTATAACTTCTGAATGCAAGTATTTCAGAAAGTGACAACCCCCATTTCTGAATTGTATTGATGCCCTCTATTGATCGCCATTAGCCGTTATTGCGCTCACCGAAGATTTTTCTTTTTATAAGTGAAAACTTTTTTCCGCGATTTTTCCAAATTTTCAAAAAGTTTGCTGGGTATAACTTCTGAATGCAAGTATTTCAGAATGTGACAACCTCCGTTGACAAATTGTATTTTTGTCCTCTATCGATTGCCATTAGTTATTATTGCGCTCACCGAAGATTTTTCTTTTTATAAGTGAAAACTTTTTTCAGCGATTTTTCCAAATTTTCAAAAGTTTGCTGGGTACAACTTCTGAATGCAAGTATTTCAGAAAGTGACAACCCGCATTTCTGAATTGTATTGTATTGATGCCCTCTATTAATCGCCATTAGCAGTTATTGCGCTCACCGAAGATTTTTCTTTTTATAAGCAAAAACCTTTTTCAGCGGTTTTTGCAAACTTTCAAAAAGTTTGCTGGGTATAAATCCTGAATACAAGTATTTCAGAATGTGACAACCCTCGTTGACAAATTGTATTTTTGTCCTCTATCGATTGCCATTAGTCATTATTGCGCTCACCCAAGGTTTTTTCTTTTTATAAACGTAACACTTTTTGGTGATTTTTGCATATTTTCAAAAGTTTGCTGCGTATAACTTCTGAATGCAAGTATTTCAGAAAGTGACAACCCCCATTTCTGAATTGTATTGATGCCCTCTATTGATCGCCATTAGCCGTTATTGCGCTCACCGAAGATTTTTCTTTTTATTAGTGAAAACTTTTTTCAGCGATTTTTGCAAATTTTCAAAAAGTTTGCTGGGTATAACTTCTGAATGCAAGTATTTCAGAATGTGACAACCCCCGTTGACCAATTGTATTTTTGTCCTCTATCGATTGCCATTAGTCATTATTGCGCTCACCGAAGATTTTTCTTTTTATAAACGTAATACTTTTTGGTATTTTTTGCCTATTTTCAAAAAATTGCCGGGTAATACTTCTTAATGCAAGTATTTCAGAAGATATGTAGGTTTAATGGTGACGTATTTTTAAAAATGTGTTATTATTAATATTAAAAAATGTTTAATTATTAAAAAACACTAGATTTACTGCATTGTGTGTATTCGCAAGGGCGTACTTACACGTATACAGAAATAGTACGTTTTATGCAACTCTGAAATAAGTTTGCTAAGTGAGTGAAAAAGTTTGCCAAGTGACAAAAAAATTTGCTAAAAAGTGTGATTTCTTCACGGTGATCTGAGCAACAACAAAATTCGTTGCACGCCCAACCAAACACGTACATACAAAACACAGCTGACGAGAATTTTTGCTAATGCAAGTTGAATTAATTTTATCAGGTGGTGTTGATTCTAAAACAACTACAACATTACAATAACATATGCACACTGCTCATGATACAATTATACATGTACATGCATTAGCTCAAGGTGGATTTATACAGGTGATATTATAAGCACAGCTGTTCTATTTTTTTTTCCACAAATTAGATGCTCGCATGTCAAAATTTGTATACGTTGACATAGGGGCTGATATGTCAAATGTTATTGTAATGTTGTAGTTGTTTTAGAATCCACACCACCTGATAAAATTAATTCAACTTGCATTAGCAAAAATTCTCGTCAGCTGTGTTTTGTATGTACGTGTTTGGTTGGGCGTGCAACGAATTTTGTTGTTGCTCAGTATGTAAATTTTGACCAGTCACATGAACATTTGACAAACTAGATGAGAAAATTTTTCTAATGCATGTACCTGTGTTATTGTATCATGACACTGCTATAGTTTAACGTGTTTCGGCAAATATTTTAAGAAACTAAACAAAGTTGTTCAGACTACAATTTTATAAGCTTTCTGCAAGGCGAATTGTTACCAGGTGGCCCTATTAGTAAAAATTAGCATCAGCTGACTTTACCAAAGTGTCAAACTCTATGTAAAAAAACTAAAAAACAACTTTTTATGTATGCATTTCACATGACAGATTGGTAAAGTTGTTGTTGCACTAATAAGGCCACTTGGTATTACCCTGCAAAAATTATTGGTCTACATGGTCCATTTTAGCTGATATGGATTAGTTACAACATGGTCCTATGTAATGCAGCTATGGACCACTTTCAAACAAATGTTCGTGTTTTAGCACGAAATGTAGTGTTGCCAATAATGTTATTTCATAAATATCATCAATTACCAGCAATATGGTAGCACTGATGGAACAAAAGTTTATTCGTGGTTATAATGAATGTTTATAATTAACAGCCAAATTCATAAAAAATTCTAATTTTAGGTTTAAGACTCGCAATTGTTATTGAACAGTTTCACGCTAAAAACTGTTTAATATAAAATTGCATTCATAAACACTACAATAGACATTGTGTGTTTTAAGGAAATTTAGATTTCGATACTGGCAGCACCACCATGTTTTGTAGTTAGTGTTGCAATAAAAATAATATGATTTCATCCGGATATTGAAATAAACGAATAGCTTTTCATTGTTTTCGTGTAAGTTAAGACATTTTGAACTCTCTTTATAATATATTTCTCAACTTATTTAACACAAGTTTTCTATGAAGTAAAAGAAAAAAAGAGAAATGATTACAAAAGAGTTCACACGACTCTTTTAATCATGTATGAAAAAGGTACTCGAACAACGAGCCTATTTTCATTTGTGTTGATTGTTTCTACATCACTAACATTTCTTTTTCCTTTTATGTGTTTTGATGGTGTTTTTTGCTAATTTTGTTGCGAATTTTGTTTAACTTAAATAATTAAGTGACATATTCTATCAAACTTAAAAAGACATACGTAAACGCTTATAGCCAAGATTTCAAGCTTTAATTTAAAGCATATCATGTATTCCTGTATGCTAAATTTGCAAATATATTTGAAGTTGAAATTGATATATCGATAATATGAATTTATTGAAGGTTTATAGTAGGTGCCTACCATCTTTAAACCTATTTTAAAATTTTCATGTAATATAAATTTTTGAATGCAATTTTATGAAATTTTGCTTAAAAGTAGTTTATTGCCCTGTTTTAAATATATATGAATATGGCTGTAAAAAGTTTATTTTTTTGGTAAAAGCGAAAAAATTAAAAAAAGTGAGTTTTGTTTATAAGAAATCAAAAATGCAGTGTAGCTCCCATAATAAAAGGAGATTTATTAAAGCAGAGGGAAAATCATTTACGTAGACTACAAAGTGAAAATGAAAACTAGTTTCTGTTTGTGAACCATGGAGTAGTGACATAGAGTAGTTTCAAAACTTGCCCCTGTAGGTGCTCCATGGAGTAGTTACATGGTCTAGTTTTTTGGGTTAGTCCGATGTAATGCAAAGCTGGACCACGTGGTCCAGTCCTAGGACATCGTAATGTTAAATGGACCACGTCTAATGCATACGTTTGGGGTAGTTTGGGACTAGTCCTGCTCCATTATGGAGTAGTCCTTACACGCATGTATGGACTAGTCGCTATTTTTGCAGGGTAATGCTAGGAACACAACTGGGACGAACGACGAACTTCGTCCAACACGACGAATTCGTCGATAAAAATTCGCTATGTAAATTCGTCGTATGAAACACGATAGCGACGAAAACGTAAGAGCTGTTATAATGGAGAAAGTTGTTTACTATGTGTGTGCAAAGTGTGACCATATTAAAAAATAATACATACTTGAAAAATTTAACATTAACGAAAACAAAACTAGCACAAATTATTATCGTTAATTATTATCTATATTTATTTAAAATGCTATAAAATAAAAACAAAACAATAATTAAAGTAAAAAGTAACTTTATTTACTAAAATACTTGAAAACTAAAACCAAACATGGTCACTTGGTACTGATTTGTTCGTCGTTCGCCGGCGTAAGAAATAGAAATAAATCTATTCAGAGTTCGCCGTGTATGACGAATTTCGTCCGACGCAGTTATTGTGTGTATTTTCATATACACAAACATGTTTTATTTGTGGCGACGAATATTCGTGGACGAAAATTCGTCGTTCGTCCCAGTTGTGTTCCTAGCATAATACGCTTATGCTTTCTGTTTACATCATGACGAATTCATAAAAGGTGGTAGCAACCGGCAACTAAAAATTTTTTTCGTGTCCTAAATATTAATAATTTTGCAAAGTTATTAATTAGAATTTTACATGTGTATGTACATTTTTCCATTTGAATTGAAAACTTAAACCAAAAACTAGGTTTTTAATACTCTTTAACCAACACATCATAATTTTCAGAATACGCTGTTTGTTGCTATAGAAACGCTGCAACCTTTTTTTAATTTCGACTTTGTTTACATATTTTGCCAAGGTGAATTAATTTTATCAGGTGGTGTTGATTCTAAAACAACTACAACATTACAATAACATTTGACATCTCAGCCCCTATGTCAACGCATACAAATTTTGACATACGAGCATCTAATTACCGGAAAAAAAGTAGAGCAGCTGTATAAATCCACCTTGATACTTTGCCACCAATGCAAACCGTGTTAAATAAGCACCAAAATCAAATAATCAACTTAACATTCATCAAGAACTACTTTGAACCCTGCCTTTTACTGGTTTTTGAATGAGTTTAATTTTGAAACACATAAATTTTTTGACAATTGATTATATGGGAAAACGTCTAAAAGTTAATTTGTTTAGCTCGTAAACACTTAAAATTGCCAAAAACATGGTAGTGTGAATTGCCTATTATTACATATACAATCTCCGTCTAGAGATATAGAAGTTTGTGGGTGCAGAATAAACGACACCATAGGGCATATCACAATTTTGTCTTTTTATTTACCTCCAAACATAGATTTGTCTGTGTCTGATCTTAGCACCATACACCCCACATTGTGTGACTTTAACGCACATCACACAATATGGTGTGGATCTCATGATAGCTCCCGCAGCTGGAATTCATTGATCGTTTTGGTCTTGTTGTACTTAACGATGGCTCTCCAACATATTTTGGTAGAACTCAATCTGCAATTGATCTAACTCTAGTCTCTGCCAATTTAAGCCTTTCTGCTACATGGATTTCTAATAGGGAAACGCTAGGTAGCGACCATTGCATTATAGAAACTTATTTTGATACGGTACCATCAACTAAAACACAATCGCTTTTCAATGTACCCAAAACTATTAAAAAAGACATACTCAACGCAAAAATCTCTGACATTTTTAACAGTCAGGATTTTATGACCCTAGACAACAACAAAAAGTTAGACAACCTTGGGGAAATGTTTTATGAACAACTTAAGTCCAAAACCAAGAAAAATCACAAAGTCCCTAACCCCTGGTGGTAACAGAACTGCAATAAAGTGTCAGCTGAGCAGAAAAGTGCTTTAGTCAAATACAATAAACGCCCCTCCAGAGAAAATTATGAGAAACTTTTAGAAGCGCGACGTAAATACAAATATACCCTTAGGTACGAAAAACGGTTGTGCTGGAAGAAATTCTGTAGTAGTGTTGACTCCAACACGTCGGTTTCAGACCTCTGGAGAACTATTAAATGCTTTAAAGGCTCTTTCTCAGAGTCACTTGTTGGTTTCAGAGAATGCGTTTCCGAATTTTGTGACAGCCTCGCGAGTCCCGACGGACCCTGGGATTTTTGTATGCCAGGGCACCTCAAAATAATCATCAAATTACATCGGTTATTACGTTTAATGAGTTGGACAGAGCTATAAAGTTATCCAAAGACACTTCACCCGGCTTAGACGGGCTGCGTAACGGTCACCTAAAGCTTCTAAATTCAGACAATAAATTTAAAATTCTTGAGCTATAAAATAATATATTAATAACTGGTATGATCGCTCTGTCGTGGTTTAATTATCTAGTTATACCACTTAAAAAGATATTATGCCCATCAAATTTATCAAGTTCATATAGGTCAATCGCCATGGCGTCTTGTTTGAGGAAACTTTTCGAAAGGATTCTTAACCTGCGTCTCGAATGGTTTATTGAGTCCGAGAGCAAATTGGGAAATTTATTGATATCAAAGGCGCTTTCGACAATGTTAATATAGAGTTACTCCACTCGAGGTTGCGATCTCTACAATTATCAGTTTCATCTTCAAAATCAAAAGCAGTTATATTTTCACCCCCCAGAGCTAAATATATGCTGATTCCACCCTTAATGGTAAACTCAGAACCTATCGAATATGTTGACTCATTCAAATTTCTCGGATTTACTTTTCACAAACACCACAAAAACTGTCTTCGTTACATCAACATCTTGCGCTCACTTTGCGGTGTAAGTTAGGGTTCTGACCCGCAGTGTCTGCTTAGATGATATATTGGTCTTACAAGGCCAAGACTGGAGTACATAGCTCCTTTGTTGTTGAACTGCCCAAAATCTTATTTTATAAAACTAGAAAGAGTCCAGCAGAAAGCCTTACGAATATCTCTTGGTGCTATGATGTCATCTCATATCCTAGGCCTTGAACAAATCGCCAATGTTATACCACTTCGAGAACGGCTGCGTCTTTTGACCGAAAAATATGTAATAAGCTTCTATCTTGTAATAGTTATTCCGCATATTCCATAACTGTAATGTTGTCCCAGTCAAATCTGTTTGCACATCCATTTACGTCTATGATTAAGTCAAAAATCGAGAATTATAATATCATTTGCAATTCTCTTCACCCTTAATTCTCTATCTCCATGGAGGCCTTATTATTGAGACCGGTCATCAAATTTTTAAATGTAGAAAAGTCTAATTGCACTCGACAAGAAGTTTTCACAAAATTCATGAATTTAGCCAAGGGTCGATGGAATAGTTTTGAGCATATTTATACTGATGGGTCTAAGATCGACACCTCGGTAGGAGCTGGTGTATGGTTTCCGAATCTGAATATTGAAGCCTATTTTCCTATGAATAGTAAACGTCGATCTTTACGGCCGAAGCTTTTGCTTTAATTGAAGCATTAAAGCTGGCGATGGTACAGGAACACAAAAGAATACTGATTATTTCCGATAGTAAGTCAGCATTACAGGCCTTATTAGTGCATCATAAAAGCAAGACTCACCCATATATATTCCAGATTCGCGAAGTGCTATGGCGATGCCAATCGCAAAACATACTTATTCATTTCCTATGGGTACCAGGTCGCATGGGCCTGAGGGGAAATGAAATGGCTGACTATATAGCCTCAAATCATTTAGATACCGCAAATCGAATCGCCCCAGTTTTCAGTGCTGAATTAAATCCTCTTGACAAATCAAAATGCTATGCACTTTGGCAACACCATTGGGACAATTTCGAATACGGAAGACACCTGTACAACATCTCGAATCGGGTTAATCACCCACTTGGTTTAACCATAAAGCTTTATGCAGACCACTGATTGTGTTTATTAATCGGCTTAAAATTAATCACACGAGATGTAATGCTCACATCCATAAAATTGGAATTAAAGACAATGACCTTTGTTCCTGTGGGGTAATAGGCAATTCACACTACCGTGTTTTTGTCAATTTTAAGTGTTTACGAGCTAAACAATTTAATTTTTAGATGTTTTCCCATGTAATCAATTGTCAAAATATGTACGTGTTTCAAAATTAAACTCATTCAAAAAACCGGCAAAAGGCAGGGCTCCAAGTAGTTCTTGATGTATGTTCAGTTGATTATTTGATTTTAGTGCTTATTGAACACGGTTTGTAATGGCGGCAAAATATGTAAACAAAGTCAAAATTAAAAAATATAGCATTTCTATAGCAACAAACAGCGTATTCTGATAATTTTGATTTGTGTTGGCTGAAAAGTATTAAAAACCTAGTTTTTGGCTCAAGTTTTCAATTCAAATGGAAAAATGTTCATACACATGTAAAGTGCTAGTTAATAAGTTTGCAAAATTACTAATATTTAGGACACGGAAAAAATTTTGGCTCCCGGTTTGCTACCACCTTTTATGAATTCCTCATGCTGTAAGCAGAAAGTTGTAGTCTGAACAATTGTAGTCTGAACAACTTTGTTTAGTTTCTTAAAATATTTTCCGAAACACGTTAAACTACAGCAGTGTGAATATAGTATAAGTCAGACAACCGAACATATTTTTTTTCACTGTCCTAATATAGACCATAGGCTCAGGTCAGCCTTAATTTCTAGACTTGCTCATTTTAATGTGCGAACAAATAACTTATCACAAATACTCAAACTTGACAATATTGAAATTTACAAAGAATTATTTGTTTTCAGCAAAACATGCAATTTAATAATATGAATCTCAAATCAAGAATCCGCAATATTTTACCTTTCTTCTTTAACGTAATCTATCTTCTATACTCATTTTTAAATTCAACATGTTTCTTGTTTTATTATTTTTTACGAAGTTTATGTATATGTCCTGTATATGTATTATGTTGTTAGTCGTCCTTTGTCTTAAATCCACTCTTGAATATGTCCTCATATTCAATGTGTGTTTAATCTTTCATGTCTTTCAATAACTCTTGTGCTACTAATGTCTTTACAACTTCCTGTTTCCTGTTTCCAATACCTAAAAACTTTACTGTAATACATGTACTTACTTATAGCTGTTTTAGACTATCTCACATGCCGTTCGACTTCTGTAGAAAATGCAACCCTGATCTAATGAGTTTATGGAAAGTTTTAAAAAGCAATAACAACACATTAAAACAGGGTAGCTATTGTGCAGAAGTCGAACAGCTTGTATAATAGGCTAAAAACAGCTTTATATGTGTATATTTCCCTTCATACCAAATACAGATGGATATGATCCATATTCATATAATGATCTCTAATGTAATACAATATTGAATATGAAGTTTTGTGCCTTTTTTATACTAAAATTCATAATCAAACTAATGTAATTCTGTGATACATACATATGTACATTGTATGTTTATTTATTCTATACATTTATGTATCTGCTTAAGCAGTTTTTAGACTATTATACAAGCTGTTCGACTTCTGCACAAAATGCTACCCTGATATCGAGCTGCAAAACAATCGATGGTACTATCGATAGTTTTATTTTTAATAGACTATCGATGTTTTTTCCCACTATCGATACTATCGAAAAACAATTTAGTCCGTACATTCTGAAGGGAAAACTGTCGATATATTATTATTACCAAAATCATTGGGCACTGCTCGAGTTACTGTGTATAAAATTAGAGTCGAAAAGTGATCCCATTATGCCCTAATTTACAGTCTTTAGGAATTTAGCTATAATAGAATTTGGAACGATTTTCCATCATCCCACGTCGAATTTGGTTGATAAATAGACCGGTTTCGGCTATGTGCCATCTTCAGTGTTCTATTGAATACTCAATTCAATAGAACACTGAAGATGGCACATAGCCGAAACCGGTCTGTTATCATCCAAATTTGACGTCGGATGACGGAAAATCGTTCCAAATTCAAATAAACCCCGTCCCGTCGGAAGAAAAACAACACTTAACTATAATAGCTTCGCCAAGTATATATTATTAAAAGATATTTCTCATTACTTGAACCCGCATTTACCGCTAGTTTTTTTTATTGAACTTATGATAATTAGTGGTGTAGGTAAACAAAAGTTTTAAATGAAATAGCATTGTCCGAACTATTGTAGTTGGAAGTATGTAGTGCGTATCTTTGTGTCTGTCTGCACCATCGTAGAGCCCAAAGGTAGTTGGAAGTTTGTACTCTGTATCTGTATGTCTGTCTGCACCATCGTGCAGACCGATTTGTTTGAAAGGTGATTTTATCGAAAGTGTTCTTAGTTATGTTTCAAGAAAATTCGTCCAGCCGTTTAAAAGTTATCATATCTTTTCAGCTAGTGTTCTTTTAAATCTGTGTGTCTGTGGCAACGTAGCTCCAAAACGGCTTGATCCAGGTATGTGATGGAAATCGATTCCGAAAACGAAGCAATTTTGAAAGGTGTTTTTTAATAATATTTCTTTATTAAAAACAATTTTATAACTAATATTATAAAAATATTTCTTTATTACAAAAGAGTTGTATCAGAAAAATTATAAAAATTTGATTAAAAGTGCGTTAAAAGGGACTTTCAAAAGTGCTTCGTTTTCAAAATCGATTTCCATCACATACCTGATCGATTTTAATTTATTTATTTATTTTTTTTTTCGAAAGGTGACTTGATCTTAAATCTTCTAAGCCACGTTTGAAGAAAATATGTCCAGCCGTTTTGAAGTTATCATCCATTTTCTTTGGGGGTTCTTAAAAGTTTCAATTTACGAATATATCGTTACTTCGATATAGAAATGCACGAACTCATTGCTTTTTTCATATCGAGTTTTTCACCTATTAAGTAAAGGCCTTATTTTGGACTTAGTGTTCCCGTAGGTCTTTTCCCTTAACCTGCCACTCTAGATTGAGTGGTACAAAGAAGAAGAAGAGTCAAAGTACATATCGTTAAATACAATTTGAAAAGCATAATCAAAAAATTTTATATAACGTTTTTGGTTGATAATGGGTAATAGATGCGTGATTCATAAAGTCAAATAAACAAAGAAAAGCAAAAAAGTACGAAGATCTCATTGGATTACAATAGACTTTATGTTTCCAGTAGAATTGCATGAAATAAAAAAGCGTGAAATAAAAATTAATTTTTTATATATTTTTTATTTAATTATTTTAAACATGGATGATATGTAGGTATTAAGTGACGGTACGGATTATAATTTTAAAGGATGTATTTAATATATGTACATTAGGGCAATAACTTTTTCACACTTTTTTGTGAGTATCAAAAACGGCATAGTATAGTCGTGTAGAACTTTAAAAGTTATTAATAAAAAATATGATAATTTTTTCGGATCGTTAAAAAAGTTCACGCAGGGATCGGGTTTAAGTTTGAAAACTATTTTTATCTCACGGAAATATACACATGATACTTAAATGCGATTTTGGAATTTATCCACTGCTTTAGATTTAAAAATTTTCCTACGGCTTACAATTCATCACGGTTCAAAATTCGTTACATGCAAAAAACCTGAGTAAAATACCTAATGCTTACCTTTTAGAAATTCGCTTCCCTGCGTGAGTTTTTTTTTTTGCAAACCGACGGGAGACAGGTGTTTTCATTACTAAAACATTCTTGGCCACTCCGTGGTACTATGCCAAAAATTTGATTATGCCCTAATGTACATACATATGTCGATATGGATACGTAAGGCAATATTACAAATTTATAACAACAGGATAATCTTAAAAAAAGGATAAATAAAATAAAAGAAATATGTTAGTAAAATTTATTAAAAACAAGTTGAAGGCTAATAAATTGGATATATGTAGTGACTTGTAAATAATTAAAAAACTATAAAAATATGTGTGGAATATATCGTTACTTTGATATAGAAATGCCCTCACTCATTGTTTTTTTGAAATCGAGAGTGTTACATATTTCGATACACTAGAGGTTCATCTATCGAAATATGCAAAAACTCGATTTAAAAAAAAAACAATGAGTGAGGACATTTCTATATTAGGGTAACGGTATGTATGCATTTGTATTTAATATTTTTAAACATGGAATAGTATGTATTAAATGTAGATATGGATACGTAAATTATCGAAATCGTTAGAGCCGTTAGTTATATATATATATATATTGTTACGAAATGAAAATGCAGATTCAAATGTAACGGCACAAACTGACAACCCGATCATTATCTGCTTTATACCCCTAAATCACTGTAATAAAATCAAAACCTGGCAACCAAGTACCACAATTAAACTTGGCATCACTCGACAACTGCCAATAGAATTCAAAATAACGGAAAATGGAAGTTTCCGGAATCTTCAGGAAACGGTAGCTAGAACCTACAAGATTATTCGAGACTGCTTAATTGCAATTACAAACAGTGACATGAAACTTAAACAACATCAGCTGCAAGAGATGTAAACTTGATAACGGCATAATTTGCTTAAGTTGCGAACATTAGAGTATGTGTGTGTGCGAAGATAAACAAACAGAAGAAGAATCTCATGCATCTACACACGCACATACACTACACTATAGCAAGACCAAATGATTATGCCGTATACTTAAAGATGAAAAGAGACAACTACATTCCAGAAAGTTAGCGAAGTTACCAGAAGGTTTTATAATTTACTATATAAGGGGAGGCTGCCAGACGACATGGAGAAGTGTGTTTTTAAACTTAGACGAGTAAACATCGCCAAGAATAGTTAGTGTGTACACCGCGTTCAGTTGTACGTGTTTTTAAAGTAATAAATAAAGTGTTACTGAGAATTTATTTGTAAAATAAATATCCGTGTTTTATTTTATTGCAATTCAACGAATCCTGTGAAAATAATAAAACCGTTTTTATGTAAAGGACTAAAAACGTAACAATTGGTGTCAGAAGTGGGATTGCAAAAAAAAAAAAAAAAAAAGGACATTACTAATTAATAAAAAGGACATTAATAAAAAAAAAAAACATTATTAATAAAAATTACAAAACGACATTAAAAAAAAAATAAGATAAATAGAAGCCATGAAGTTTGAAGAGCTAAAAGTGGAGCAGCTAAAGAAGGAGCTGAGTAAGCTGGAACTGCCAACAACGGGCAATAAAGTGGAACTTCAGAAGAGGCTGATAGATGAGTTCAAGCAGCGTGGCATCGACATCGGGACATACGAATTTGAGGATAAAGAGGAAATAGAGGTATGTACTCGTGCCACGACAAGCAGCATGGACTTAAGTACAATGTTCGCCGCTATGATGCAAAAATTTGAAGAAACATCTAAAACCACAAATGAGAAATTTGAAGAAACATCTAGAGCTAACAATGAGAGGGTGCTAGCTGAAGTTAAAGCCACAAATGAGAAACTTCAAGAAACATCTAAGGCCACAAATGAGAAACTTCAAGAAATTTCTGAGGCCATAAATAGAAGAGTAGATGGCATTGAAGTACAAGTCAACAAATTTGACGGGAAACTCTCAGACTTAGAAAGAGATGTAAATGAGAAACTCCACGAGCTACAAATAACAGTGAGTAATCTCCAGTGCCAAGGCGGACCAGTGCGATTTATTCCAGAGGCTTCCAGCAGAGTAAAGACGCCATGTTTCGATGGCAGCGCACCTTTGAACATCTTCAAGTTCCAGTTCGAAACAGTTGCCAGCAAAAATGGTTGGAACAGTGAAGAAAAGGCCATAGAGCTGATTTTGGCCTTAAAAGGATCCGCAGCAGAAGTACTTGAAACCGTACCACGGAGCTGCAGAAATAATTTTGATGACATAATGGCGGCACTGCAGCGGAAATATGGTGGCGAACATAATTGCGATGTAGAGGACAGAAGCCCAATGAGTCTCTACAAGATTTCGCAATGGAAATTGAGCGGTTAGTGCAGCTTACGTATCCAGGCGAAAACCATCCATTCCTGGATCACGTCAAAACAGAGGCGTTTGTTAACGGCATCCGTGATCCTGACATCAAGCTTGCAGTGTGTGCTACACAAAAGGCTACCTTTGCGGAAATGGTTTCATTTGCACTAGCTCAGGAAACTGCTAGGGTGATTTGGAAACCGCAGGTATGCAAAGTGCGAAATGTGGAGGTCGTTGCTGAAAAGGAGGACAATTTATTTAGCCAGATGAAAGAGGCACTAATACAGGCGCTAGCAGAAAGTCAAAATAGAGAAAAGGTTAAGTGCTATAACTGTGGCAAAGTCGGCCATTACCAGCGCAACTGCAAGGTGCCAAGAAAAAGAGCCAGATCTGTTTCGCCACCAAGGAATAGTAAACGGGTGAACCAACAAACAACACAAGAGTCCCCGTTAAACTAAAACGAGCTAGCACTAAGGGGCAAGAGCTGGCTCCCACAAACGACGGCCCCACAATCTCCATATCAGTAATGCAGCAGAAAAATAGCAACCTTACTGCATGTGGATACATCAACGGCGAAAAGCACATCTTCACCATAGACACAGGAGCGTCGCAGTCAATAATCAGGCCCGATATAGTGAAGGGGAAGTGTGAACCTTTAAGGAATATAAGACTACGTACAGCTACTGGGGAGCCTGCCACTGTCTACGGTAAGACTGAAGCAAAGGTGACTATAGCCAATATAAGCGTGAAACATGTGTTTATCGTTGCCGATATTGTTGACGATGTGATTATTGGAGCCGATTTTATGATAAACCATGGCATCAACCTGCATATGGGGCAACAAGTGATGATTTGGCGTAATGTTGAAATACCGCTTGATGTTGGATATGACAATCAAACGCACGTAGGGAAACTAGTTGCTATTGAAAACCAGACGATACCACCGCAGTCTGAATCAGTAATATGGGCACGCATGGAGGGAGATTGTGAGGACAATCGGTTGTGGGTAGTAGAACCAACAGAAATTAAGAGCGAGCTATTAACAGCAAAAGCCCTCGTAAAAACTTGCAAAGGAGGAAAGATCCCTATAAGAGTACTTAATTTATCAGGCAACGAAAAAGTCGTCAACGGAAATTCTGCTATGGGCCAATGTACTCCACCAGAGGCAATAATAAACTGCGAGCGAAAGCCAGAACCAGACAATATGTCCGCAAAAGAACGTGAACAATTTGAAGAGCATGTGGGGAAGTGGGTAGCAGGATTAGCAGCTCCTGACAGAAATAAAGCTAAACAGCTGCTAAAAAGGCACACCAGCGTCTTCGCCTTGAAAGATCAAAGCCAAGGGAGAACGGCAATAGTGAAACATGAAATAAATACAGGCGAAGCGAGGCCGATCAAACAGCCACCCAGAAGTGTACCCCTAGCAAAACGGAATGAGGTAAAAGAACTCGTCCATGAAATGGAGCGGAATGGTGTAATCGAGCCATCTTCAAGTCCTTGGAGTTCGCCTGTGGTCTTAGTCAAAAAGAAGGATGGCAGTACGAGATTCTGCGTTGACTACAGAAAGCTCAATGACGTTACTAAGAAGGACAGTTATCCGCTACCAAGAATTGACGACACTTTAGACACGCTGGCTGGAACGAAATGGTTCTCCACGTTGGACCTACAAAGCGGATATTGGCAGGTGGAGATTGCAGAGAAAGATAAGGAGAAAACCGCTTTTAGCGCGAGCGATGGATTATGGCAGTTTAAAGTTATGCCATTCGGGCTCTGCAATGCTCCAGCTACTTTTGAACGCCTAATGGAACGAGTGCTGAAGGGACTTCACTGGAAGACTTGCTTGGTGTACCTTGATGACATCGTCGTGATGGGAAAGACTTTTGATGAGCACCTCAAAAATTTGGCAGAAGTTCTTCAACGCATATCATCAGCTGGCTTAAAACTTAGCGTGAAGAAATGTGCATTGTTCCAGAAAGAAGTAAATTATTTGGGCCATCGAGTTACGGCAGACGGAATCTCAACGGATGAAGATAAAATACGAGCAGTAAAGAACTGGCCTCGTCCGAAAAATCTTCATGAACTGCGCAGCTTTCTGGGCCTTTGTACCTACTACAGACGCTTTGTACCAAATTTTGCCAACGTCGCTGCAAGCTTACATGAGCTGATCAAGAAGTCGAGGCCGTATCACTGGGGCGAACAGCAGGAGAATGCGTTCCAGACACTAAAGGATTTACTGAGTACGTCACCAGTACTAGCCTACCCCATAGCTGGAGAAAAATTTTTGCTTGATACCGATGCGAGCGGCTATGGCATAGGAGGTGTGTTGTCGCAAGTTGTCAATGGCACAGAAAAAGTGATAGGCTATTATAGCCGTATACTCTCAAAGCCTGAGAGAAACTACTGTGTGACACGACGTGAGCTTTTGGCAGTGTTGGAGTGCATAAAACACTACCATAAGTACCTATATGGCCAACACTTTACGCTGAGGACCGACCATTCTGCATTGAGATGGCTGTTGCAATTTAAAAATCCTGAAGGGCAGCTAGCGCGCTGGATTGAACGTCTTCAAAGCTACGACTTCAGCATAGAGCATAGAAGGGGCGTAAAGCATAACAATGCAGATGCTTTATCGCGACGGCCCTGCAGCTTGGAGTGCAGACATTGTGTTAAGGCCGAAAAGAAGGAATGTGTTATTGATGTTCGGCTAACGCACATCGATTCCGATGAGGACTGGTCAGGGGCACAGAGAAACGACACCATATTGGCGAAAATAGAAGACCTGCTCGCAATGTAATATCAGCTGAAAGCCCACTTGTGAAATGTTATTGGGCTCAGTGGAATAGCCTGAAGCTGATAAACGGGTGCTTGTACCGCGTATGGGAAAGTGCAGATGGTAAAATGGCTTCCAACCTAATAGTTGTGCCATCCTCCAAGGTGAATAAAGTTTTGCACGAGTTCCACAATGGTCCTAGTGGCGGTCATCTGGGAGTGACAAAAACGCTGGAGAAGCTAAAACAGCGTTTTTATTGGGTTGGGTGTCAACAAGCCGTAGCCGACTGGATAGCAAACTGCCCACAGTGCATCGCAGCAAAAGGACCAGCAAGAAAAAGTCGAGGACAGCTGCAACAATACAACTCCGGTGCACCATTTGAGCGGATAGCAATGGATGTAGCGGGTCCTTTTCCCGTCAGCGACGCCGGGAATCGCTATGTTCTTGTGGTGATGGACTATTTTAGTAAATGGCCAGAAGTATATGCCATACCCAATCAAGAAGCAAGGACAGTTGTGAATGTATTTGTCAACAACTGGGTATGTCGCTATGGTGTTCCAATAGAATTACATTCTGACCAAGGTAGAAACTTCGAGTCTGCTATATTTCGTGAAATGTGCGAATTGTATGGGATAAAGAAAACAAGAACGACGCCGCTGCACCCACAGTCCGATGGCATGGTAGAAAGATTTAATCGTACTCTAGAGGAGTACCTGCGAAAAGTGGTAAGCGCGCATCAAAGGGACTGGGACGAGCACATTCCCAAATTTTTGTTGGCATATAGGTCAGCTGTACATGACTCAACATCACGAACACCTGCTAAAATTGTCTTCGGGACGGAATTAAAATTGCCTGGTGATTTGGAATTTGGCGTTAAGCCTACACCAACAAGTGAAGAAGGCACCAGCTCTTCCCAAGAGCAAGAAAATTTAAATGAGCTACATGAATTTGTACGCAACCGAATTAGAATGGCCAGTGACAAGATGAAGGCTAGATATGACCGAGCTGCAAATTCTGAGGGATTCAATGAGGGTCAATTGGTTCTACTTTACAACCCACAACGAAAGAAGGGATTGTCTCCAAAATTGCAGACTCATTGGGATGGACCGTATAAGGTTATTAAAAGGTTGAACGATGTCGTCTATAGGATACAGAAGTACAACAGCCCAAGGTCCAAAATGAAAATCGTACACCTGGAACGACTGGCGCACTATGGAAAAGGTGATTGTGTGCCTATTCGGGACGAACAGGCTTAAGAGGGCGGCAGTGTTACGAAATGAAAATGCAGATTCAAATGTAACGGCACAAACTGACAACCCGATCATTATCTGCTTTATACCCCTAAATCACTGTAATAAAATTAAAACCTGGCAACCAAGTACCACAATTAAACTTGGCATCACTCGACAACTGCCAATAGAATTCAAAATAACGGAAAATGGAAGTTTCCGGAATCTTCAGGAAACGGTAGCTAGAACCTACAAGATTATTCGAGACTGCTTAATTGCAATTACAAACAGTGACATGAAACTTAAACAACATCAGCTGCAAGAGATGTAAACTTGATAACAGCATAATTTGCTTAAGTTGCGAACATTAGAGTATGTGTGTGTGCGAAGATAAACAAACAGAAGAAGAATCTCATGCATCTACACACGCACATACACTACACTATAGCAAGACCAAATGATTATGCCGTATACTTAAAGATGAAAAGAGACAACTACATTCCAGAAAGTTAGCGAAGTTACCAGAAGGTTTTATAATTTACTATATAAGGGGAGGCTGCCAGACGACATGGAGAAGTGTGTTTTTAAACTTAGACGAGTAAACATCGCCAAGAATAGTTAGTGTGTACACCGCGTTCAGTTGTACGTGTTTTTAAAGTAATAAATAAAGTGTTACTGAGAATTTATTTGTAAAATAAATATCCGTGTTTTATTTTATTGCAATTCAACGAATCCTGTGAAAATAATAAAACCGTTTTTATGTAAAGGACTAAAAACGTAACAATATATATATATATATATATATATATATATATATATATATATATATATATATATATATATATATATATATATATATATATATATATATATATATATATATATATATATATATATATATATATATATATATATATATATATATATATATATATATATATATATATATATATATATATATATATATATATATATATATATATATATATATATATATATATATATATATATATATATATATATATATATATATATATATATATATATATATATATATATATATATATATATATATATATATATATATATATATATATATATATATATATATATATATATATATATATATATATATATATATATATATATATATATATATATATATATATATATATATATATATATATATATATATATATATATATATATATATATATATATATAAGAAGAATCTCATGCATCTACACACGCACATACACTACACTATAGCAAGACCAAATGATTATGCCGTATACTTAAAGATGAAAAGAGACAACTACATTCCAGAAAGTTAGCGAAGTTACCAGAAGGTTTTATAATTTACTATATAAGGGGAGGCTGCCAGACGACATGGAGAAGTGTGTTTTTAAACTTAGACGAGTAAACATCGCCAAGAATAGTTAGTGTGTACACCGCGTTCAGTTGTACGTGTTTTTAAAGTAATAAATAAAGTGTTACTGAGAATTTATTTGTAAAATAAATATCCGTGTTTTATTTTATTGCAATTCAACGAATCCTGTGAAAATAATAAAACCGTTTTTATGTAAAGGACTAAAAACGTAACAATATATATATATATATATATATATATATATATATATATATATATATATATATATATATATATATATATATATATATATATATATATATATATATATATATATATATATATATATATATATATATATATATATATATATATATATATATATATATATATATATATATATATATATATATATATATATATATATATATATATATATATATATATATATATATATATATATATATATATATATATATATATATATATATATATATATATATATATATATATATATATATATATATATATATATATATATATATATATATATATATATATATATATATATATATATATATATATATATATATATATATATATATATATATATATATATATATATATATATATATATATATATATATATATATATATATATATATATATATATATATATATATATATATATATATATATATATATATATATATATATATATATATATATATATATATATATATATATATATATATATAAGAATTGCTCATATAAAGATATTAGATATATTAGCATAATAACAAAAAGGATATAGGTATTAAATGAAAGTACAAATTAGGAAAAAGAAGCTGCGAACTAAAAAATTGGAAATACGTAGGAATTCGCAAATACATAATCAAAAATTACAAATTAAATTAAATGCTGAAATTAAAACGAGGCTTTAATTAAAACAAACAAAATTGAAAAATTTGGCGACAACAGGTCATTGAATTCGTCTAGCATTTTGGACTATCTTATAGGCTCCTTGAAATATTTCGTGATCTTCCGGGAAACGAAATTTTTATAAGATACTATAAAATACATAGCGAATTGAAATTAATTTATTACCTGAACTTCTTCAAAATACTGCGAAGAATATTGGGGTTTTTTAAACTTTAGCTATAACCAACTTTTTATTTCCCATTATCTTTGCTTCGCTTTTTTAATTTTGAGTCGTTGATTCAAGTGCCGTACGCGAAAATCTTTCCGGCACTGAAAAAATTATTTTATTTTGTCGGAAAGCTCTACCAATTTACCACCTTCGAGTAAGCGCCAGAGAAGCAAGCCGATCAATTTTCTTCGGCGGCGGCTAAACAGGTAAAATTTATCGGCGGCGGCGGCTTTGCCGCTCTCGCCGGGTTTTTACCGACTCGTTACTATTTTTTAACGTATTTTTTGTGGTTTTGCAATGCTATAGTGTGATTGACAAATTAAATGAATGGAAAAGGAGTCCGATCATTTAATGATGGTCCAAGAGATTCTGATAAAATTAATGTCAGCAACACATAACTACGTCTACACCTAACATGAAATGCTGTTATACCTTGAAGTTATGACTGCGTTGTGAATACAAATGCACTAGCAACTATGTTACAACTTAAAAAAAACCATTAACATGAGATCAGGAATTAAAAGTTACCCTACGTCTTGACGAGCAAATTATTTGTCTTGACAAAAGTCAAAATCGATATGAAAAATAGCACTAACATTTTTCTGATGTTTTTATATATGAAGTTTGACAAATGCTATAACAAAAAATTTGCTCGTCAAGACGCCCTGTTAAAAACAGACATTAGTTTTTTATAAGCAACAAAATTTTTATTTAAGAATAAAATTAAATTTTGTATAACAAAAAACATACCTATGATGATGCATATTTTATTGTGTTTGAATACTTTTCCAGTAATAATTACACAGCAACTTGGATAAATAGTACGCAATTAAAAAAATCGTATGCATTTAAAAATACTTAAGTCAATTTGCTTACACAAAAAGAGATCATATTACTTATAACAGGTAAAAAATTGTCTGACTAGAAACATTCATATATTCTGTGATGGCTGGCCTTAAAAAAATGTATGACATAAATAGCTTAGTATAAACTTTCGAAGAAATGTTTATGGTTTTTTATGAAAATAAACAATTATTATACATAAGATTATGTAATATGCATACGTATATACACACATAGTTACTAAAGTATACATACGAACAAACCTCGATCAGGTCGCCCACGTAAGCTCACTGAAAGAATGGAGCGGTCTATTATTCGAAGTGTAAAGGATAATCCACTTGAAAAATAATTTTTTAATGAGTTCATATTTTTAAAGTTTTTCACTTTTACAAAAATCACTTTTAGATTTATGTATATATCAATTTTTTAGACTCACTTTCAAAACTCGCAAAATATGTATACTTTTATAAAAAATGCCAACTAACGCTAACGGTTTTGAATATTGGTAATCAGTGTGACCGCTGGAAAACTTCAAAAAGTAGGAATAAAAGGGGATTTTTGGGAAAAAGTGGGATTTGCGGAAGAAAATAGGCACATGTATATTTTTATATTTGAACACATTGATATTTAAATCTCGTCCCCGAAACTAACATAAAGTTAAGCTATGTAAATTTATTTAAATTAAAATTAATAAAATATATTTGGATATTTCTAAGTATCAAAGCATTAAGTAACTAGTTATCTGGGTTACTTCAATTCTTCAGCAAAAAAGGTATTAACTTCGGTGAAGCCGATAAAATCGGCTTGCAAATAAGCCGCCGACGAGCCGATGTATTCGGCGGCGGCTTGACATGTACAAATTCTTAGGCGGCGCGGCTTGCCGCCAGACGCGTCGACACGGCTTGCCGCCAGACGCGTCGACACGGCTTGCTTCTCTGGTAAGCGCTTGTGTAGTTTCGGGCAAAGCGAATTAATATCAAGTGGCCTTATCATCAAAACTACACACATACAAAGTAGGTGTAGGACTATTTTTATTTGTGCTTTGACAGTTCGGGTTAAAGTTTTTCTCTTTTCTTATATAGAGTTTGACTGATTGGGTGTAATCAGCTGATGATCATATGTGATGTTAAGGCTACCTGGTACTGAATTCGCCTTGGTTTCGGGCAATGCGAAATCTTTATTTGATTAAAAACTACTTCCAGAATTTTAATCTTTTTAAAAAATTAGGTTGAGGGCTTTTTGAGGCTTCCTTTTGATATCTGGTCGACCCATGTAAATGCATTTTTCTGGCATTCGTACTTTTCAAGATTAAGCTTACGGATAATGTATCCAGTACCTCGTTTCTGTATTTCTCGCTTCGTAAAAGTTTTCACATGAAGTGTGAAACAAAAAATTTCATCGTTTCTCGATTTGTGAGTAGAAACTGTTTCTGTATTTCAATGCGAAGTCAGCTTATTTATTGGAATATTCCAACCATTCAAGTGTCAAACAGAGCAACAAGCCGATGGAAAAGTTTTGGCGGCGGCGTTGAAATATTTTCATACAAAACTATATTATTTCTTAAACAAAAAACACTTTATTGAATGTGTTCTATAACTTTTATCTTTCCAACGATGATATGCCGTAACTTAAAATCATTGTAAAATACTTGTAGTCTTATTTTCAACGCAAAATAAAACGTGTTCAGTTTTTGCATTCGGCGGAGCGCGGTCGTAATAAAAAGAACAGTCGGCGACTAGACATCAGCCAAGAGATAATTTCTATTTTCTTCAATACTTATAAAAAACTAGTTTAAAACAAAATAATTAATTAAATTAACTTGCTTACATTATCCATGTATAGTTTCAAAATCTATAATTTAATATTTTTAATTTTAAAAATACTTCTCGCATCGTTTTCAAATGTGAGAAATTTTGACGGCGTTAGTGAAAAACTTTTCACAAAATGTTGTTACAGAAACACATTTTCTCACATCCTTCCAATAACTATTGGAAAATAACTTAAATGACAGATAGTTCTCGCATTGTAAAGATACAGAAACACTTGTGTGAGAAAACCCCATTTTTGTTTCATTTTACTTCGTTTTTCTTTCAATTCACATGTTTCTTGTGAGATATTTTACGATGCGTGAAATACAGAAACGAGGCACAGTTTGCTTACAATATGTATTTAGCTGTACTAGCAAAAGAAATGCTTGCAAGATACGATGAAAATTTGTTACATATAGATGGTCATATTGTCTCCCATGTTCAACTATCGAATGTACAAAACGCGAGACATGGTAGAGACGATATGTTAACATCTGGAAATGCAGAAAAGGTACTACATATAAATCGCTATAAAATTCCTATCCTCGAAATAAAAAAGCCAAAATAAGTCAATATTATATCCTAATTAATTTTCATTTACATATTTAATTTCGGAGTTAGTAACGCTTTCAGTCTAACTAAGGGACTGAGAAGCAAAATGTAAGAAAGAGTAATTAAAGTTTTTTTAGATTAACATGCAGGTCTGATTTGTATTAGTGTGATGGATATTAGTATTAAGTGTTGATTTCTACAATTAACTACTTTTTTAGTTTTAGCACTTGTATCTCTTTGTTTCTCAGCCCCGCAATTATTATGTAATTTCTTCAACTGAAAAGTTGTTAAAATCAGTTACGTGTAGCCAACGTATCTTAATGAACTTGACGCTCATAATAAACTGACGTTATTCGGCGTGCCTGGCTATGAAGGCCGCGTTGGAAAGAGCAGGCTGACTGTCTTACTAAGAGAGAAGAGGCACCGGAACCTCCGCGATTGTCTGGTTGTAATGGCTCACAGAATGAAGTTTCTTGGAGGAATCCTGACGACTCCAAACGAGGTACATAGCCCATCACCGAGCAGAATAATGTGCTGCCTTAACCTGTTTCAGTACACATCTGGGCTGCACACTGAAATATTTTTTTTTTTATTTTTTTTATTTCTTTCTGAATGTTTGTAAAACAAAAATGTTGATATATTTTTTTTTGGCAGAAGTTCCACGATATCTCTGAAACTACTGAGCAGATTAAAAACAATATTAGTGCGACTTAAAAATAATATATTGTCGACTTTTGGTTTTCTATTTTAATTCAATAGGGCAACACGTTATCCAGTTAACATTTCATTTTTGAAAAAGGGTATATCTCGAAAACTATAATCAAAAACAATAAACCGACTGCAGATGCGGATTCAGCACCCCAAATTACATAAGAACTCTCTTTCAATTGCTCCATTCCAAAACCTTATAGATTTGTGTATTTAGTTATCATGAATTTTGAGGAGGAATGAAGCATTAAAATAACCTAATTATGCATGACAAGTTTATATTTATTTTTATAATTATTAGATTTAGAGAAAATTTGTTAGGATATGAAATGTTGCAAACTTCACAAGCGATACTTTCTTTATAAAAAAAAACTTTTTTGTGGAATTGACGGGGCTTATCGTGGTTGGCGTTTTTCGACTCCAAATTCGACAATTTGTAGTAGATTAAAGAAAACAAGCAACATTTTTTTAAATCTAGTATAGACCATAGGCTCAGGTCAGCCTTAATTTCTAGACTTGCTCATTTTAATGTGCGAACAAATAACTTATCACAAATACTCAAACTTGACAATATTGAAATTTACAAAGAATTATTTGTTTTCAGCAAAACATGCAATTTAATAATATGAATCTCAAATCAAGAATCCGCAATATTTTACCTTTCTTCTTTAACGTAATCTATCTTCTATACTCATTTTTAAATTCAACATGTTTCTTGTTTTATTATTTTTTACGAAGTTTATGTATATGTCCTGTATATGTATTATGTTGTTAGTCGTCCTTTGTCTTAAATCCACTCTTGAATATGTCCTCATATTCAATGTGTGTTTAATCTTTCATGTCTTTCAATAACTCTTGTGCTACTAATGTCTTTACAACTTCCTGTTTCCTGTTTCCAATACCTAAAAACTTTACTGTAATACATGTACTTACTTATAGCTGTTTTAGACTATCTCACATGCCGTTCGACTTCTGTAGAAAATGCAACCCTGATCTAATGAGTTTATGGAAAGTTTTAAAAAGCAATAACAACACATTAAAACAGGGTAGCTATTGTGCAGAAGTCGAACAGCTTGTATAATAGGCTAAAAACAGCTTTATATGTGTATATTTCCCTTCATACCAAATACAGATGGATATGATCCATATTCATATAATGATCTCTAATGTAATACAATATTGAATATGAAGTTTTGTGCCTTTTTTATACTAAAATTCATAATCAAACTAATGTAATTCTGTGATACATACATATGTACATTGTATGTTTATTTATTCTATACATTTATGTATCTGCTTAAGCAGTTTTTAGACTATTATACAAGCTGTTCGACTTCTGCACAAAATGCTACCCTGATATCGAGCTGCAAAACAATCGATGGTACTATCGATAGTTTTATTTTTAATAGACTATCGATGTTTTTTCCCACTATCGATACTATCGAAAAACAATTTAGTCCGTACATTCTGAAGGGAAAACTGTCGATATATTATTATTACCAAAATCATTGGGCACTGCTCGAGTTACTGTGTATAAAATTAGAGTCGAAAAGTGATCCCATTATGCCCTAATTTACAGTCTTTAGGAATTTAACTATAATAGAATTTGGAACGATTTTCCATCATCCCACGTCGAATTTGGTTGATAAATAGACCGGTTTCGGCTATGTGCCATCTTCAGTGTTCTATTGAATACTCAATTCAATAGAACACTGAAGATGGCACATAGCCGAAACCGGTCTGTTATCATCCAAATTTGACGTCGGATGACGGAAAATCGTTCCAAATTCAAATAAACCCCGTCCCGTCGGAAGAAAAACAACACTTAACTATAATAGCTTCGCCAAGTATATATTATTAAAAGATATTTCTCATTACTTGAACCCGCATTTACCGCTAGTTTTTTTTATTGAACTTATGATAATTAGTGGTGTAGGTAAACAAAAGTTTTAAATGAAATAGCATTGTCCGAACTATTGTAGTTGGAAGTATGTAGTGCGTATCTTTGTGTCTGTCTGCACCATCGTAGAGCCCAAAGGTAGTTGGAAGTTTGTACTCTGTATCTGTATGTCTGTCTGCACCATCGTGCAGACCGATTTGTTTGAAAGGTGATTTTATCGAAAGTGTTCTTAGTTATGTTTCAAGAAAATTCGTCCAGCCGTTTAAAAGTTATCATATCTTTTCAGCTAGTGTTCTTTTAAATCTGTGTGTCTGTGGCAACGTAGCTCCAAAACGGCTTGATCCAGGTATGTGATGGAAATCGATTCCGAAAACGAAGCAATTTTGAAAGGTGTTTTTTAATAATATTTCTTTATTAAAAACAATTTTATAACTAATATTATAAAAATATTTCTTTATTACAAAAGAGTTGTATCAGAAAAATTATAAAAATTTGATTAAAAGTGCGTTAAAAGGGACTTTCAAAAGTGCTTCGTTTTCAAAATCGATTTCCATCACATACCTGATCGATTTTAATTTATTTATTTATTTTTTTTTTCGAAAGGTGACTTGATCTTAAATCTTCTAAGCCACGTTTGAAGAAAATATGTCCAGCCGTTTTGAAGTTATCATCCATTTTCTTTGGGGGTTCTTAAAAGTTTCAATTTACGAATATATCGTTACTTCGATATAGAAATGCACGAACTCATTGCTTTTTTCATATCGAGTTTTTCACCTATTAAGTAAAGGCCTTATTTTGGACTTAGTGTTCCCGTAGGTCTTTTCCCTTAACCTGCCACTCTAGATTGAGTGGTACAAAGAAGAAGAAGAGTCAAAGTACATATCGTTAAATACAATTTGAAAAGCATAATCAAAAAATTTTATATAACGTTTTTGGTTGATAATGGGTAATAGATGCGTGATTCATAAAGTCAAATAAACAAAGAAAAGCAAAAAAGTACGAAGATCTCATTGGATTACAATAGACTTTATGTTTCCAGTAGAATTGCATGAAATAAAAAAGCGTGAAATAAAAATTAATTTTTTATATATTTTTTATTTAATTATTTTAAACATGGATGATATGTAGGTATTAAGTGACGGTACGGATTATAATTTTAAAGGATGTATTTAATATATGTACATTAGGGCAATAACTTTTTCACACTTTTTTGTGAGTATCAAAAACGGCATAGTATAGTCGTGTAGAACTTTAAAAGTTATTAATAAAAAATATGATAATTTTTTCGGATCGTTAAAAAAGTTCACGCAGGGATCGGGTTTAAGTTTGAAAACTATTTTTATCTCACGGAAATATACACATGATACTTAAATGCGATTTTGGAATTTATCCACTGCTTTAGATTTAAAAATTTTCCTACGGCTTACAATTCATCACGGTTCAAAATTCGTTACATGCAAAAAACCTGAGTAAAATACCTAATGCTTACCTTTTAGAAATTCGCTTCCCTGTGTGAGTTTTTTTTTTGCAAACCGACGGGAGACAGGTGTTTTCATTACTAAAACATTCTTGGCCACTCCGTGGTACTATGCCAAAAATTTGATTATGCCCTAATGTACATACATATGTCGATATGGATACGTAAGGCAATATTACAAATTTATAACAACAGGATAATCTTAAAAAAAGGATAAATAAAATAAAAGAAATATGTTAGTAAAATTTATTAAAAACAAGTTGAAGGCTAATAAATTGGATATATGTAGTGACTTGTAAATAATTAAAAAACTATAAAAATATGTGTGGAATATATCGTTACTTTGATATAGAAATGCCCTCACTCATTGTTTTTTTGAAATCGAGAGTGTTACATATTTCGATACACTAGAGGTTCATCTATCGAAATATGCAAAAACTCGATTTAAAAAAAACAATGAGTGAGGACATTTCTATATTAGGGTAACGGTATGTATGCATTTGTATTTAATATTTTTAAACATGCAATAGTATGTATTAAATGTAGATATGGATACGTAAATTATCGAAATCGTTAGAGCCGTTAGTTATATATATATATATATATATATATATATATATATATATATATATATATATATATATATATATATATATATATATATATATATATATATATATATATATATATATATATATATATATATATATATATATATATATATATATATATATATATATATATATATATATATATATATATATATATATATATATATATATATATATATATATATATATATATATATATATATATATATATATATATATATATATATATATATATATATATATATATATATATATATATATA